>JANJXV010000672.1:302500-320000 GCA_024803745.1 Megascapheus bottae | reverse complement strand
AGGGTTAGAGTTAGGATTAGGGCTAGGGAAAGGGTAAGGGGTAGGGTTAGGGTTAGGTTAAGGGTTAGGGTTACGTGTTAGGATTAGTGTTAGGGTTAGGTTAAGGTTTAGGGTTAGGGTTAGTGTTAGAGTAAGGGTTAGGGTTAGGGTTACGGTTAGGGTAAGGGTAAGTGTTAGGGTTAGGGTTAGTGTTAGTGTTAGGGTTGGGGTAATTATTAGGGTTAGGGTTAGGGTTAGGTTAAGGTTGGGGTTAAGGGTAGGTTTAGGGTTAGGGTAAAGTTAAGGGTTAGGGTTAGGGTTAGGGTAAGTGTTAGGGTTAGGGTAGGGTTAGGATTAGGGTAAGGGAAAGGGTTAGGGTTAGAGTTAGGGAAAGGGTAAGTGTTAGGTTTAGGGTTAGGGTAAGGATTAGGGTTCGGGTAAGGGTTAGGGTTTGGGTTAGGGTTAGCAGTAAGTTTAGGGTTAGCGTTAGGTTAAGGGTAAGGGTTAGGATTAGGGTTACGGTTACGGTTGGGGTTAGGGTTAGGGTTAGTGTTAGGGTTAGGTTTAGGGTAAGGGTTAGGGTAAGGATAAGAGTTAGGGTTAGAAATAGGGTTAGGGTTCGTGTAAGGTGTAGGGTTATGGTTAGTTTAAGGTTAAGGATAAGGTTTAGTGTTAGGGTTATGGATAAGGTTAGGGTTAGGGAAAGGGTAAGGTTAGGTTTAGGTTTAGGGTTAGGGTAAGTGTTAGGGATAGGGTTATGGTAAGTGTAAGGTTTAGGGTTAAGGTTAGGGTTAGTGTTAGTGTTAGGGTTAGGGTTAGGGTTAGGGTAAGTCTAAGGGTTAGGTTTAGGGTTAGGGTTATGTTTAGGGTTTGGGTTAGGTTTAGGGTTAGGGTTAGGGTAATGGTTAGGGTGAGGGTTAGGGTTAGGGTTAGGTTTAGGTTAAGTTTAGGGTTAGGGTGAGGGTAAGTATAAGGGTTTGGTTTAGGTTTTGGGTTAGGGTTAGTGTAAGGGTAAGGGTTAGGGTTGGGGTTAGGTTTAGGTTTAGGGGTAAGGTTAGGGTTAGAGTTAGGGTTAGGTTTAGGGTTAGGGTTAGGGTCAGGGTAAGGGTAAGCGTTAGGGTTAGGATTAGGGTTAGGGTTAGGGTAAGGGTTAGGGTTAGGTTTAGGGTAAGGGCAAGGGCTACTGTTAGGGTAAGGGTAAAGGTTAGCGTTAGGGTTAGGGTTAGCTTTAGGGTTTGGGTTAGGTTTAGGGTTAGGGTTAGGTAATGGTTAGGCTGAGGGTTAGGGTTAGGGTTAGGTTTAGGTTAAGGTTAGGGGTAGGGTGATGGTAAGTATAAGGGTTTGGGTTAGGTTTTGGGTTAGAGTTAGTGTAAGGGTAAGGGTTAGGGTTGGGGTTAGGTTTAGGTTTAGGGGTAAGGTTAGGGTTAGAGTTAGGGATAGGTTTAGGGTTAGGGTTAGGGTCAGGGTAAGGGTAAGCGTTCGGGTGAGGATTAGGGTTAGGGTTAGGGTAAGGGTTAGGGTTAGGTTTAGGGTAAGGGCAAGGGTTACTGTTAGGGTAAGGGTAAGGGTTAGCGTTAGGGTTAGGGTTAGCTTTAGGGTTTGGGTTAAGTTTAGGGTTAGGGTTAGGGTAAGTGTAAGGGTTAGGGTTAGGGTAAGAGTTATGCTTAGGGTTAGTGTTAGGGTTAGGGTTAGATTTAGGGTCATGTTTAGGGTTAGGGTTAGGGTAAGGGTAAGATTTGGATTAGGGTTAGGGTTAGGATTAGGGTTAGCATTTGGGTAAGTGTAAGTGTTAGGGTTAGGTTTAGGATTAAGGTAAGGATTAGGGTTAGGGTTAGGATTAGGTTAAGGGTAAGTTTTAGGGTTAGGGTTAGGGTTAGGATTAGTGTTAGGGTAAGGGTTAGATTTGGGTTAGGGTTAGCGTTAGGGTTAGGTTTAGGGTTAGGGTAAACCTAAGGTTTAGGGTTAGGGTTAGGGTAAGTTTTAGGGTTAGTGTAAGGGTTAGGGTAGGGGTTAGGGTAAGAGTAAGTTTTAGGGTTAGGGTTAGGGTTAGGATAAGGGTAAGGGTTAGGGTTAGGGTTAGGGGAGGGGTTAGGTTTAGGGTTAGGGTTAGGTTTAGGTTTAGGGTTACGGTTAGGATAAGGGTAAGGGTTAGGGTTAGGGTTAAGGTTAGTGTTAGGTTTAGGGTTAGTGTTAGGGTAAGGGCAATGATTAGGGTTAGGGTTACGGTTAAGGTTAGGGTTAGGGTTAGGTTTAGGGTTAGGGTTAGGGTAAGGGTAAATGTTGGGGTTAGGGTTAGGGTTAGGGTTAGGTTTAAGGTTATGGTTATGGTTAGGGTTAGGGTTAGGGTAAGGGTTAGGGTTAGGGTTAGGGTAAGTTTTAGGGTTAGGGTTAGGGTTGGGTTAGAGTTAGGTTTAGGGTTAGGGTAAGGGTAAGGGTTAGGATTAAGTTTAGGCTTAGGGTTAGGTTAAGGCTTAAGGTTAGGGGTTAGGGTTAGGATTAGGGTAAGGGTTAGGGTTAGAGTTAGGGTTAGTGTAAGGGTTAGGGTTAGGGTTAGGTTTAGGATAAGTGTTAGGGTTAGGGTTAGGGTAAGGGTAAAGTTTAGGGGTAGGGTTATGTTTAGGATTAGGTTTAGAGTTAGGGTTAGGGCTAGGTTAGGGTTAGGTTTAGGGTTAGGGTAAGGGTAAGGTTTAGGGTTAGGGTTAGCGTTAGGGTTTTGGTTAGGGTTAGGGTTATGTTTAGGGTTAGCAGTTAGGGTTAGGATTAGGTTTAGGGTTAGCGTTAGGGTAATGATAAGAGTTAGGGTGAGGGATAGGGTTAGGGTTCGGGTTAGGTTTATGGTTAGGGTTAGGGTTAGGTTTAGGGTTAGGGCAAGGTTAAGGCTTAGGGTTAGGGTTAAGGTTAGGGTTAGGATAATGTTTAGGGTTAGGGTTAGGGTTAGGGATATGGTAAGTGTAAGGGTTAGGGTTAGGTTTAGAGGTAGGGTAAGGGTTAGGGTTAGGGTTAGTGTTAGGGTTAGGGTTAGGTTTATGGTTACGGTAAGGGTTACGTTTAGGGTTAGGGTTAGGGTAAGTGTTTGTGTTTGGGTTAGGGTTAGGGTTAGGGTTAGGTTAGAGTTAGCGTTTGGGTAAGTGCAAGGTTTAGGGTTAGGGTAAGGGTAAGGGTTTGGGTTAAGGTTAGTGTTTGGGTTAGGGTTAGGTTTAGTGTTACGTTTTGGGTTAGGTTTAGGGTTAGGTTAAGGGTATGTGTTAAGGTTAGGGTTAGTGTTAGGGTTAGCGTTTGCGTAAGGGCAAGAGTTAGGGTTAGGGTTAGGTTTTGTGTAAGGGTAAGGGTTAGCGTTCGGGTTACGGTTAGGTTTAGGGTTAGCGTTAAGGTTGGGGTTACGGTTAGGGTAAGTGTAAGGGTAAGGTTTAGGGTTAGGGTTAGGGTTAGGGTTAGGGTAAAGGTTAGGGTTAGGGTTAGGGTTAGGGTTACGGTTAGGGTTAGGGTTAGGTTAGGGTTAGGGTTAGGGTAAGGGTAAAGGTTAGGGTTAGGATTAGGGTTACGGTTAGGGTTAGGGTTAGGGTAATGGTTAGGGTTAGGGTTAGGTAAGAGTAAGGGTTAGGGTTAGTGTTAGGGTTAGGGTTAGAGTTAGGTTTAGGGTTAGGGTAAGGGTAAGGGTTAGGATTAGGGTTAGGGTTATGGTTAGGTTATGGGTTAGGGTTAGGGTTAGGGTTAGGTGTTAGGGTTAGGTTTAAGGTTAGGGTAAGGGTTAGGGTTAGGGTTAGGGTTAGGGTAAGGGTAAGTGTTAGGGCTAGGGTTTGGGTTAGGTTTAGGGTTAGGGTTAGGGTTAGGGTTAGGGTCAAAGGTAGGGTTAGGGTTAGAGTTAGAGTTAGGTTTAGGGTTAGGGTTAGGGTAAGGGTAACGGATAGGGTTAGGATTAGGTTTAGCATTAAGGTTAGGTTTAGGGTTAGGGTAAGTGTAAGTGTTAGGTTTAGTGTTAGGTTTAGGGTTAGGATTATGGGTTAGGGTTAGTGTTAGGTTTAGGGTTAGGTTTAGGGTAAGGGTAAGAGTTAGGGTTAGGGTTAGAGTTAGGTTTAGGTTTAGGTTCGGGTTTTGGTTAGGGGTAGGGTAAGGGTAAGGGTTAGGGTTAGGGTTAGAGTTAGGGGTTATGGTTATGGTTAGGGTTAGGGTTAGGTTTAGGGTTTGGTTTAGGGTAAGGGTAAGTGTTAGTGTTAGAGTTAGGGTTAGGTTTACGGTTAGGGTTAGGGTAAGGGTAAGGGTTAGGGTTAGGGTTAGGGATAGGGTAAGGGTAAGGGTTAGGGTTAGGGTTAGAGGTTGGGTTAGGTTTGAGTTTAGGGTTAAGTTTAGAGTAAGGGTTAGGGTTAGGGTTAGGGTTAGGGTGAGGGTTAGGTTTAGGTTTAGGGTTAGGGTTAGAGTTAGGATTAGGGTTAGTGTAAGGGTAAGGGTTTGGGTTAGGGTTAGAGTAATGGTTCGGGTTAGGGGTTAGGGTTAGTGTTAGGGTTAGTTTAAGGGTTAGGGTTAGGGTTAGGATAAGGGTTAGGTTTAGGTTTAGGGTTAGGGTAAGGGTAGGTATTAGGGTTAGGTTTAGTTTTAGGGTTAGGGCTGGGGTAATTGTTAGGGTTACGGTTAGGGTTAGGGTTAGGTGTACGGTTGGGGTTAAGGATAGGTTTACTGTTAGGGTAAGGGTAAGGGTTAGGATTAAGGTTAGGGTTAGGGTAAGTGTTAGGTTTAGGGTTAGGGTTAGGATTAGGGTAAGGGTAAGTGTTAGGGGTAGAGTTAGGTAAAGGGTAAGGGTTAGGGTTAAGGTTAGGGTTAGGGTAAGGATTAGGGTTAGGGTTAGGGTTAGGGTAAGGTTTAGGGTTAGGGTTAGCATTAAGGTTAGTGTTAGCGTTAGGTTAGGGTAAGGGTTAGGGTTAGGGTTAGGGTGAGGGTAAGGGTTAGGGTTAGGTTTAGAGTTAGGGTTAGGGTTAGGGTTAGGGTTATTTTAAGGGTTAGGGTTAGGGTTAGGGTTAGGGTTAGGGTTAGGTTTAGGGTTAGGTTTAGGGTAAGTGTAAGAGTTAGGTTTAAGGTTAGTGTTTGGTTTAGGGTTAGGTTTAGTGTTACGTTTTGGGTTAGGTTTAGGGTTAGGTTAAGGGTATCTGTTAAGGTTAGGGTTAGTGTTAGGGTTAGCGTTTGCGAAAGGGCAAGGGTTAGGGTTAGGGTTAGGTTTTGTGTAAGGGTAAGGGTTAGCGTTCAAGTTACGGTTAGGTTTAGGGTTAGAGTTAAGGTTGGGGTTACGGTTAGGGTAAGTGTAAGGGTAAGGTTTAGGGTTAGGGTTAGGGTTAGGGTTAGGGTAGAGGTTAGGGTTAGGGTTAGGGTTACAGTTAGGGTTAGGGTTAGGTTAGGGTTAGGGTTATGGTAAGGGTAAAGGTTAGGGTTAGGGTAATGGTTAGGGTTAGGGTTAGGGTTAGGGTTAGGGTAAGGGTAAGGGTTACGTTTAGGTTTAGGGTTAGGGTTAGGGTTAGGGTTAGGGTAATGGTTAGGGTTAGGGTTAGGTAAGAGTAAGGGTTAGGGTTAGTGTTAGGGTTAGGGTTAGAGTTAGGTTTAGGGTTAGGGTAAGGGTAAGGATTAGGATTAGGGTTAGGGTTATGGTTAGGTTAAGGGTTAGGGTTAGGGTTAGGGTTAGGTGTTAGGGTTAGGTTTAAGGTTAGGGTAAGGGTTAGGGTTAGGGTTAGGGTTAGGGTAAGGGTAATTGTTAGGGCTAGGGTTTGGGTTAGGTTTAGGGTTAGGGTTAGGGTAAGGATAAGGTTTAGGGTTACGGTTAAGGTTAGGGTTAGGGTTAAAAGTAGGGTTAGGGTTAGAGTTAGAGTTAGGTTTAGGTCTACGATTAGGGTAAGCGTTAGGGTTTGGGTTAGGGTTAGGAAAAGGGTAAGGGTTAGGGATAGGGTTAGGGATAGGATAAGGATTAGGGTGGGTTAGGGTTAGGGTAACGGATAGGATTAGGGGTTAGGGTTACTGTTAGGTTTAGGGTTACGGTTAGGGTAAGGATAAGAGTTAGGGTTAGGGTTAGGGTTAGGGTTAGGTTTACGTTAGGGTTTTGGTTAGGGGTAGGGTAAGGGTAAGGGTTAGGGTTAGGGTTAGAGTTAGGGGGTATGGTTATGGTTAGGGTTAGGGTTAGGTTTAGGGTTTGGGTTAGGGTAAGGGTAGGTGTTAGGGTTAGGGTTAGGTTTAAGGTTAGGGTTAGGGTAATGGTAAGGGTTAGGGTTAGGGTTAGGGTTAGGGATAGGATAAGGGTAAGGGTAAGGGATAGGGTTAGAGGTTGGGTTAGGTTTGAGGTTAGGGTTAAGTTTAGAGCAAGGGTTAGGGTTAGGGTTAGTGTGAGGGTTAGGTTTAGGTTTAGGGTTAGGGTTAGAGTTAGGATTAGGGTTAGTGTAAGGGCAAGGGTTTGGGTTAGGGTTAGGGTAATGGTTAGGGTTAGGAGTTAGGGTTAGTGTTAGGGTTAGTTTAAGGGTTAAGGTTAGGGTTAGGATAAGGTTTAGGGTTAGGTTTAGGGTTAGGGTAAGGGTAGGTATTAGGGTTAGGTTTAGTGTTAGGGTTAGGGCTGGGGTAATTGTTAGGGTTAGGGAAAGGTTTAGGGTTGGGGTTAAGTTTAGGTTTACTGTTAGGGTAAGGGTAAGGGTTAGGGTTAGGGTTAGGGTAAGTGTTAGGGTTAGGGTTAGGGTTAGGATTAGGGTAAGGGTAAGGGTTAGGGGTAGAGTTAGGGAAAGGGTAAGGGTTAGGGTTATGGTTAGAGTTAGGGTAAGGATTAGGGTTAGGGTTAGGGTTAGGATAAGGGTTAGGGTTAGGTTTAGCATTAAGGTTAGGGTTAGCGTTAGGTTAGTGTAATGGTTAGGGTTAGGGTTAGGGTTAGGATAAGGGTAAGGGTTAGGGTTAGGGTTAGGTTTAGGGTTATGGTTAGGGTTAGGTTTAGGGTTAGGCTTAGGGTTAGGTTAGTGTTAGGGTTATGGTTAGGGTAGGGTAAGGGTTAGGGTTATGATTAGGGTAAGTGTAAGGTTTAGGGTTAGGGTTAGGGTAAGGGTAAGGATTACGGTTAGGGTAAGAGTTAGGGTTAAGTTTGAGGTTAGGATTAAGTTTAGAGTATGGGTTAGGGTGAGGGTTAGGGTTAGGTTTAGGTTTAGGGTTAAGGTTAGGGAAAGGATAAGGCTTAGGGTTAGGGATAGGGTTAGGCTTCGGGTTAGTGTTACGGTTAGGGTTAAGGTTAGGGTTAGGGTAAGGATAAGGGTTTGGGTTAGGGCTAGGTTTACGGTTAGGGTTAGGTTTAAGTTAGGGTTAGGGTTAGGGTTAAGGTTAGGGTTAGGGTTAGGGTTAGGTTTAGGTTTAGGGTTAGAGTAAGGGTAAGGTTTGGGTTAGGTTTAGGGTTAGGGATAAGGTTAGGGTTAGGGTTAGGGTAAGGATTAGGGTTAGGGTTAGGGTAAGGTTTAGGGTTAAGGTAAGTGTTAGCGTTAGGGTTAGAGTTAGGTTTAGGGTTAGGGTAAAGATAAGGGTTAGGGGTTAGAGTTAGGGTTAGGGTTAGGTTTAGGGTAAGGGTTAGGGTTAGGGTTAGGTTTAGGGTTAGAGTTAGGGTAGGGGTTAGGGTTAGGGTTAGGGTAAGGGTTAGAGTTAGGGTTAGGGTTAGGGTAAGGGTAAGTGTTACGGTTAGGGTTAGGGTTAGGGTAAGTGTTAGGGAAAGGGTTAGGGATAGGTTAGGTTTAGGTTGGGGTTAAGGTTAGGGTTAGGGTTAGGGTAAGGGTAAGGTTTAGGGTTAGGGTTAGGGTTAGGGTTAGTGTTAGGGTTAGGGTTTTGGTTAGGGTTAGGGTAAATGTAAGGTTTAGGGTAAGGGTTAGAGTTACGGGTTGTGGTTATGGTTCGGGATAGTGTTAGGTTTAGGGTTATTTTTAGAGTAAGGGTAAGGGTTGGGGTTAGGGTTAGGTTTAGGGTTAGGGTTAGGGTAGGTGTAAGGGTTAGGGTTAGGGTTAGGGTAAGGGTAAGGGTTAGGGTTAGGGTAAGAGTTAGGGTTAAGTTTGAGGTTAGGGTTAAGTTTAGAGGAAGGGTTAGGGTTAGGGTGAGGGTTATGGTTAGGTTTAGTGTTAGGGTTAGGGTAAGGATAAGAGTTAGCTTTAGGAATAGGTTTAGGACTCGGGTTAGGTTTAGGGTTAGGCTTAGTTTAAGGGTAAGCATTAGGTTTAATGTTAGGGTTATGGTTAAGGTTAAGGTTAGGTTTAGGGAAAGGGTAAGGGTTAGGGTTATGGTTAGGGTTAGGGTAAGGGTTAGGGGTAGGGTTAGGGTAAGGGTAAAGGTTATGGTTAAGGTTAGGGTTAGTGTTAGGGCTAGGGTTAGGGTAAGGGTAAGGGTTAGGGTTAGGTTTAGGGTTAGGGTAAGGGAAAAGGTTAGGTTTAGTTTAGGTTTAGGGTTAGGGTTAGAGTTAGGGTTAAGGTTAGGGTTAGGGTGAGGGTAAGGGTAAGGATTAGGTTAGGGTTAGGGTTAGGTTTAGTTTGAGGTTAAGGTTAGGGTTAGGGTTAGGGTAAGGGTAGGGTTAGGGTTAGGGTTAGGGTCAGGGTAAGTGTTAGAGTAAGGGTTAGGGATAGGGTTAGGTTTAGGTTGGGGTTAAGGTTAGGGTTAGGGTTAGGGTAACGGTAAGGGTTAGGGTTAGGGTTAGGGTTAGGGTTTTGGTTAGGGGTAGGGTAAATGTAAGGTTTAGGGTAAGGGTTAGTTACGGGTTATGGTTATGGTTCGGGATAGTGTTAGGTTTAGGGTTATTTTTAGGGTAAGTGTAAGGGTTAGGGTTAGGGTTAGGTTTAGGGTCAGGGTTAGGGTAAGTGTAAGGGTTAGGGTTAGGGTTATGGTAAGGGTAAGGGTTAGGGTTAGGGTAAGAGTTAGGGTTAAGTTTGAGGTTAGGGTTAAGTTTAGAGTAAGGGTTAGGTTTAGGGTGAGGGTTAGGCTTAGGTTTAGGGTTAGGGTTAGGGTAAGGATAAGAGTTAGGTTTAGGAATAGGGTTAGGGCTCGGGTTAGGTTTAGGGTTAGGGTTAGTTTAAGGGTAAGGGTTAGGTTTAGGGTTAGGGTTATGGTTAAGGTTAAGGTTAGGGTTAGGGAAAGGGTAAGAGTTAGGGTTAGGGTTAGGGTTAGGGTAAGGTTTAGGGATAGGGTTATGGTAAGGGTAAGGGTTAGGGTTAAGGTTATGGTTAGTATTAGGGTTAGGGTTAGGGTTAGGGTAAGGTTAAGGGTTAGGTTTAGGGTTAGGGTTATGTTTAGGGTTAGGGTTAGGGTTAGGTCTATGGTTAGGGTTAGGGTGAGGGTAAGGGTAAGGATTAGGGTTAGATTTAGGGTTAGGGTAGGGTAACAGTTAGGGTTAGGATTAGGGTTAGGGTTAGGGTAATGGTTAGGGTTAGGGTTAGGGTTAGGGTTAGGTTTAGGTTTAGGGGTAGGGTAAGGGTAAGGGTTAGGGTTAGGGCTGGGATTAGGGTCTGGGTTATGGTTAGGTTTAGAGTTACGTTAAGGTAAGGGTTAGGGTTAGGGTTAGGGTAAGGATATGGGTTAGGGTTAGGGTTTGGTTTAGGGTTAGATATAGGGTTACGGTTAGGGTTAGGGTTAGGGTAAGGGTATGTGTTAGGGTTAGGGTTAGGTTTAGGGTTAGGGTTAGCGTTAGGGTAAGGGTAAAATTTAGGGTTAGGGTTACGGTTAAGATAAGGCTAAGGGTTAGGGTTAGGGTTAGGGTAAGGGTTACGGTTAGGTTTACGGTTAGTGTTAGTTTTAGGGTAGGGGTTAGGGTTAGGGTTAGGGTTAGGGTGAGGGTAAGTGTTAGGGTTAGGGTTATGGTTAGGGTAAGGGTTAATGTTAGGGTTAGGGTTAGGGTAAGCATAAGTGTTAGGGTTAGGGTTAGGGTTAGGTTTAGGGTAAGTGTTAGGGTAAGGGTTAGGGTTAGGTTTAGGTTTAGGTTGGGGTTAAGGTTAGGGTTAGGGTTAAGGTAAGGGTAAGTGTTAGGGTTAGGGTCAGGGTTAGGGTTTTGGTTAGGGGTAGGGTAAGGGTAAGGTTTAGGGTTAGGGTTAGAGTTACGGGTTATGGTTATGGTTATGGTTAGGGTTAGGTTTAGGGTAAGGGTAAGGGTTAGGTTTAGGTTTAGGGTTAGGTTAGGATTAGGGTTAGGGTAAGTGTGAGGGGTAGGGTTAGGGTTAGGATTAGGGTAAGGATAAGGGTTAGGGTTAGGGTTAGAGTTATGGTTAAGTTTGAGGTTAGGGTTAAGTTTAGAGTAAGGGTTAGGGTTAGGGTGAGGGTTAAGGTTAGGGTTAGGTTTAGGGTTAGTGTTAGGGTAGGGGTTAGGGTTAGTGTTAGGGTAAGGGTTAGTGTTAGGGTTAGCGTTAGGGTAAGGTAAGTGTTAGGGTTAGGGTTAGGGTTAGGGTTAGGGTAAGTGTTAGGGTAAGGGTTAGGGATAGGGTTAGGTTTAGGTTGGGGTTAAGGTTAGGGTTAGGGTTTGGGTAACGATAAGGGTTAGGGTTAGGGTTAGAGTTAGGGTTAGTGTTAGGGTTAGGGTTTTGGTTAGGGGTATGTTAAGGGTAAGTTTTACGGTTCGGGTTAGAGTTACGGGTTATGGTTAGGGTTAGGATTATGCTTAGGGTAAGGGTAAGGGTTAGTGTTAGAGTTAGGGAAAGGGTAAGGGTTAGGGTTAGGGTTAGGGTTAGGGTAAGGATTAGGGTTAGGTTTAGGGTAAGGGTTAGGGTTAGGGTTAGGGTTAGCATTAAGTTTAGGGTTAGCGTTAGGTTAAGGGTAAGGGTTAGGGTTAGGGTTAGGGATACGTTTAGGGTTAGGGGTTAAAGTTAGTGTTAGGGTTAGGTTTAGGGTTAGGGTTAGGTTAAGGATAAGAGTTAGGGTTAGGAATAGGGTAAGGGTTCGGGTTAGATTTAGGGTTAGGGTTAGTTTAAGGGTAAGGGTTAGGTTTAGGTTTAGGGTTATGGTTAAGGTTAAGGTTAGGGTTAGGGAAAGGGTAAGGGTTAGGGTTAGGGTTAGGGTGAGGGTTAGGGATAGGGTTATGTTAAGTGTAAGGGTTAGGTTTAAGGTTAGGGTTAGTGTTAGGGTTAGGGTTAGGGTTAGGGTAAAGGTAAGGGTTAGGGTTAGGTTTAGGGTTAGGGTAAGGTTAAGGGTTAGGTTTAGGGTTAGGGTTAGGTTTACGGTTAGGGTTAGAGTTAGGGTTAAGGTTAGGTTTAGGGTGAGGCTAAGGGTAAGGATTAGGGTTAGGTTTAGGTTTAGGTTAGGGTATGGGTTAGGGTTAGGATTAGGGTTAGGCTTAGGGTAATGATTAGGGTTAGGGTTAGGGTTAGGGTTAGGGTTAGGTTTAGGGTTAGGGTAAGGGTAAGTGTTAGGGTTAGGGTTAGGGTTAGTGTTAGGGTTAGGGTTTTGGTTAGGGGTAGGGTAACGGTAAGTTTTAGGGTTAGGGTTAGAGTTAGGGGTTATGTTTATGTTTCAGGATAGTGTTAGGTTTAGTGTTAGGTTTAGGGTAAGGTTAAGGGTTAGGGTTAGGGTTAGAGTTAGGGGTTATGTTTATGTTTCGGAGAGTGTTCGGTTTAGGGTTAGGGTTAGGGTTAGGGTAACCGTTAGGGTTAAGGTTAGGGTTAGCATTAAGGTTACGGTTAGGGTTAGGGTTAGCGTTAGGGTCAGGGTAAGGGTTAGAATTAGGGTTAGGTTTAGGGTTAGGGTTAGGGTTAGGTTAGGGTTAGGGTTAGGGTTAGGGAAAGGGTAAGGGTTAGGGTTAGGGTTAGGGTTAGGGTAAGGTTTAGGGTTAGGGTTAGGGTTAGGGTATCGGTTAGGGTTAAGGTTAGGTTTAGCATTAAATTTAGGGTTAGGGTTATTGATAGGGTTAGGGTTCGGGTTAGGTTTAGTGTTAGGGTTAGGGTAAGGGTAAGGGTTAGGTTTAGGTTTAGGGTTATGGTTAAGGTTAGTGTTAGGTTTAGGGTTATGGTTAGATTTAGGGTTAGGGTCAGGGTAAGGATAAGGGTTAGGTTTAAAGTTAGGGTTAGGGTTAGGGTTAAGTTTAGGGTTAGGGTTAGGGTTAAGGGTTAGGGTCAGAGTTAGGGTAAGGCTTAGTATTATGGTTAGTGTTAGGGTTAGGGTTAGAGTTAAGTTAAGGGTTAGGGTAAGGGTTAGGGTTAGGATTAGGTTAAGGGTTAGAGTGAGTGTTAGGGTTAGGATTAGGGTTAGGTTTAGGTGTTAGGGTTAGGGTTAGGGTTAGGTTTAGGGTTAGGGTTAGGGTAAGGGTAAAGGTTAGGGTTAGTGTTAGGGTTAGGTTTAGGGTTAGGGTTAGGGTAAGTATAAGCGGTAGGGTTAGGGTTACAGTTAGGTTTAGGGTTAAGGTTAGGTTTAGGGTTAAGCTTAGTTTAGGGTTAGGGTTTGGGTAAGGGTAAGGGTTAGGTTTAGGGTTAGGATTCGGGGAAGGATATGGGTTAGGGTTAGGGTTAGGGTTAGGATAAGGGTTAGGTTTGGGTTAGGGTTAGGGTAACGTTTAGGGTTAGGTTTAGGGTTAGCATTAAGGTTAGGGTTAGGGTTAGGGTAAGTGTAAGGGTTAGGGTTAGGGTTTGTGTTATACTTAGGGTTAGGGGTTAGGGTTAGGGTTAGGTTTAGGGTTAGGGTAAGGATAAAAGTTAGGCTTAGGGTTAGGGTTATGGTTAAGGTTAGGGTTAGGGATAGGGTTATGGTAAGGGTAAGGGATAGGGTTAAGTTTAGGGATAGGGTTAGGGTTAGGAAAGGGTTAGGGTTTGGTTTAGGGTTAGAGTTAGGGTTAGGGTAAGGATAAGGTTTAGGGTTAGGGTTAGGGTTAGGGTTATGGTTAAGGTTAGGGTTAGTGTTAGGGTAAGTGTAAGGGTTAGGGTTAGGTTAGGGTTAGGGTTAGTGTTAGGGTTAGGGTTAGGGTAAGGGTTAGAGTTAGGGCTAGGGTTAGGGTAGTGGTAAGGGATAGGGTTAAGTTTAGGGATAGGGTTAGGTAAGGGTTAGGGTTAGGGTTAGGGTTAGGGTAAGGATTAGGGTTAGGGTTAGTTTAGGGTTAGGGTTAGGGTTAGGTTAGGGTTAGGGTTAGGGTTAGGGTTGGCTTTAGGGATAGGGTTAGGGTTAGGGTTAGGGTTAGGGTTAGGGTTAAGGTGAGGGTTAGGATTAGGGTTAGGGTTAGGGTAAGGGTTAGGGTTAGGGTTAGGGTAAGGGTTAGTGTTAGGGTTAGTGTTACGGTTAGGGTTAAAATTAGGTTTAGGTTTAGGGTAAGGGTAAGGGTAAGGGTTAGGGTTAGGGTTAGGGTTAGGTTAAGGGTTAGGGGTAGGGTTAGGGTTAGGTGTAGGGGTAGGGTTAGGTGTTAGGGTTAGGGTTAGGTTTAGGGTTAGGGTTAGGGTATGTGTAAGGGTTAGGGTTAGGGTTAGGGTAAGTTTTAGGTTTAGGGTTAGGGTAAGGATAAGGGTTAAGGTTAGGGTTACGGTTAGGGTTAGGGTTAAGGTTAGGGTTAGGGTTAGGGTTAGGGTTAGGTTTAGGGTTAGGGTTAGGGTAAGGGTAAGGGTTAGTTGTAGGGTTAGGTTTCGGGAAAGGGTAAGGGTTATGGTTAGGGTTAGGTTAGGATAAGGGTTACTGTTAGGGTTAGGGGAACGGTTAGGGTTAGGGTTAGGGTTAGCATTAAGGTTAGGGTTAGGGTTAGGGTAAGTGTAATGGTTTGGGTTAGGGTTAGTGTTACGGTTAGTGTTAGGGGTTAGGGTTAGGGTTAGGGTTAGGGTTAGGGTTAGTGTAAGGGTAAGAGTTAGGGTTAGGTTTAGGGTTAGCGTTATGGTTAAGGTTAGGGTTAGGGTTAGGGTAAGTTTAAGGGTTAGGTTTAGGTTTAGGGTTATGTTTAGGGTTAGGGTTAGGGTTAGGGCTAAGGTTAGGGTTAGGGTGAGGGTAAGGGTAAGGATTAGGGTTAGGTTTAGGGTTAGGGTAGGGTAAGGATTAGGGTTAGGGTTAGGGTTAGGGTAAGGGTATGTGTTAGGGTTACGGTTAGGTTTAGGGTTAGGGTTAGCGTTAGGGTAAGGGTAAAATTTAGGGTTAGGGTTACGGTTAAGATAAGGGTAAGGGTAAGGTTTAGGGTAAGGGTTACGGTTAGGTTTACGGTTAGTGTTAGTTTTAGGGTAGGGGTTAGGGTTAGGGTTAGGGTGAGGGTAAGTGTTAGGGTTAGGGTTATGGTTAGGGTAAGGGTTAATGTTAGGGTTAGGGTTAGGGTAAGCATAAGTGTTAGGGTTAGGGTGAGGGTTAGGTTTAGGGTAAGTGTTAGGGTAAGGGTTAGGGATAGGTTTAGGTTTAGGTTGGGGATAAGGTTAGGGTTAGGGTTAAGGTAAGGGTAAGTGTTAGGGTTAGGGTTAGGGTTAGGGTTTTGGTTAGGGGTAGGGTAAGGGTAAGGTTTAGGGTTAGGGTTAGAGTTAGGGGTTATGGTTATGGTTAGGGTTAGGGTTAGGGTTAGGTTTAGGGTAAGGGTAAGGGTTAGATTTAGGGTTAGGGTTAGGTTAGGATTAGGGTTAGGGTAAGTGTAAGGGTTAGGGTTAGGGTTAGGATTAGGGTAAGGATAAGGGTTAGGGTTAGGGTTAGAGTTATGGTTAAGTTTGAGGTTAGGGTTAAGTTTAGAGTAAGGGTTAGGGTTAGGGTGAGGGTTAAGGTTAGGGTTAGGTTTAGGGTTAGTGTTAGGGTAGGGGTTAGGGTTAGTGTTAGGGTAAGGGTTAGTGTTAGGGTTAGCGTTAGGGTAAGGTAAGTGTTAGGGTTAGGGTTAGGGTTAGGGTTAGGGTAAGTGTTAGGGTAAGGGTTAGGGATAGGGTTAGGTTTAGGTTGGGGTTAAGGTTAGGGTTAGGGTTAGGGTAACGATAAGGGTTAGGGTTAGGGTTAGAGTTAGGGTTAGTGTTAGGGTTAGGGTTTTGGTTAGGGGTAGGTTAAGGGTAAGGTTTACGGTTCGGGTTAGAGTTACGGGTTATGGTTAGGGTTAGGATTATGCTTAGGGTAAGGGTAAGGGTTAGTGTTAGAGTTAGGGAAAGGGTAAGGGTTAGGGTTAGGGTTAGGGTTAGGGTAAGGAATAGGGTTAGGTTTAGAGTAAGGGTTAGGGTTAGGGTTAGGTTTAGCATTAAGTTTAGGGTTAGCGTTAGGTTAAGGGTAAGGGTTAGGGTTAGGGTTAGGGATATGTTTAGGGTTAGGGGTTAAAGTTAGTGTTAGGGTTAGGTTAGGGTTAGGGTTAGGGTTAGGGTTAGGGTTAGGTTAAGGATAAGAGTTAGGGTTAGGAATAGGGTTAGGGTTCGGGTTAGATTTAGGGTTAGGGTTAGTTTAAGGGTAAGGGTTAGGTTTAGGTTTAGGGTTATGGTTAAGGTTAAGGTTAGGGTTAGGGAAAGGGTAAGGGTTAGAGTTAGGGTTAGGGTAAGGGTTAGGGATAGGGTTATGTTAAGTGTAAGGGTTAGGTTTAAGGTTAGGGTTAGTGTTATTGTTAGGGTTAGGGTTAGGGTAAAGGTAAGGGTTAGGGTAAGGTTTAGGGTTAGGGTAAGGGTAAGGGTTAGGTTTAGGGTTAGGGTTAGGTTTAGGGTTAGGGTTAAAGTTAGGGTTAAGGTTAGTGTTAGGGTGAGGGTAAGGGTAAGGATTAGGGTTAGGTTTAGTTTTAGGTTAGGGTATGGTTTAGGGTTAGGATTAGGGTTAGGGTTAGGGTAATGGTTAGGGTTAGGGTTAGGGTTAGGGTTAGGGTTAGGTTTAGGGTTAGGGTAAGGGTAAGTGTTAGGGTTAGGGTTAGGGTTAGTGTTAGGGTTAGGGTTTTGGTTAGGGGTAGGGTAACGGTAAGTTTTAGGGTTAGGGTTAGGGTTAGGGGTTATGTTTATGTTTCGGGATAGTGTTAGGTTTAGGGTTAGGTTTAGGGTAAGGTTAAGGGTTAGGGTTAGGGTTAGAGTTAGGGGTTATGTTTATGTTTCGGGAGAGTGTTAGGTTTAGGGTTAGGGTTAGGGTTAGGGTAACCGTTAGGGTTAAGGTTAGGGTTAGCATTAAGGTTACGGTTAGGGTTAGGGTTAGCGTTAGGGTCAGGGTAAGGGTTAGAATTAGGGTTAGGTTTAGGGTTAGGGTTAGGGTTAGGTTAGGGTTAGGGTTAGGGTTAGGGAAAGGGTAAGGGTTAGGGTTAGGGTTAGGGTTAGGGTAAGGTTTAGGGTTAGGGTTAGGGTTAGGGTAACGGTTAGGTTTAAGGTTAGGTTTAGCATTAAATTTAGGGTTAGGGTTATTAATAGGGTTAGGGTTCGGGTTAGGTTTAGTGTTAGGGTTAGGGTAAGGGTTAGGTTTAGGTTTAGGGTTATGGTTAAGGTTAGTGTTAGGTTTAGGGTTATGGTTAGATTTAGGGTTAGAGTTAGGGTAAGGATAAGAGTTAGGTTTAAAGTTAGGGTTAGGTTTAGGGTTAAGTTTAGGGTTAGGGTTAGGGTTAAGGTTAGGGTAAGGGTTAGGGTCAGAGTTAGGGTAAGGCTTAGTATTATGGTTAGTGTTAGGGTTAGGGTTAGAGTTAAGTTAAGGGTTAGGGTAAGGGTTAGGGTTAGGATTAGGTTAAGGTTTAGAGTGAGTGTTAGGGTTAGGGTTAGGGGTAGGTTTAGGTGTTAGGGTTAGGGTTAGGTTTAGGGTTAGGGTTAGGGTAAGGGTAAAGGTTAGGGTTAGTGTTAGGGTTAGGTTTAGGGTTAGGGTTAGGGTAAGTATAAGGGGTAGGGTTAGGGTTACAGTTAGGTTTAGGGTTAAGGTTAGGTTTAGGGTTAAGCTTAGTTTAGGGTTAGGGTTTGGGTATGGGTAAGGGTTAGGTTTAGGGTTAGGATTCGGGGAAGGATAAGGGTTTGGGTTAGGGTTAGGGTTAGGATAAGGGTTAGGTTTAGGGTTAGGGTTAGGGTAACGGTTAGGGTTAGGTTTAGGGTTAGCATTAAGGTTACTGTTAGGGTTAGGGTACGTGTAAGGGTTAGGGTTAGGGTTTGTGTTATACTTAGGGTTAGGTGTTAGGGTTAGGGTTAGGTTTAGGGTTAGGGTAAGGATAAGAGTTAGGCTTAGGGTTAGGGTTATGGTTAAGGTTAGGGTTAGGGATAGGGTTATGGTAAGGGTAAGGGATAGGGTTAAGTTTAGGGTTAGGGTTAGGTTTAGGTAAGGGTTAGGGTTAGGGTTAGGGTTAGGGTAAGGATTAGGTTTAGGGTTAGGGTTAGGGTTATTGTTAAAGTTAGGGTTAGAGTTAGGGCAAGGGTAATGGTTAGGGTTAGGGTTAGGGTTAAGGTAAGGGTTAGGGTTAGGGTTAGGGTTAGGGTAAGGCTAAGGGATAGGGTTAAGTTTAGGGATAGGGTTAGGGTTAGGAAAGGGTTAGGGTTTGGTTTAGGGTTAGGGTTAGGGTTAGGGTAAGGATAAGGGTTAGGGTTAGGGTTAGGGTTATGGTTAAGGTTAGGGTTAGTGTTAGGGTAAGGGTAAGGGTTAGGGTTAGGTTAGGGTTAGGGTTAGGGTTAGGGTTAGGGTTAGGGTAAGGGTTAGAGTTAGGGCTAGGGTT
>JANJXV010000672.1:255000-297500 GCA_024803745.1 Megascapheus bottae | reverse complement strand
TTTAGGTTGGGGTTAAGGTTAGGGTTAGGGTTAGGGTAACGATAAGGGTTAGGGTTAGGGTTAGAGTTAGGGTTAGTGTTAGGGTTAGGGTTTTGGTTAGGGGTAGGTTAAGGGTAAGGTTTACGGTTCGGGTTAGAGTTACGGGTTATGGTTAGGGTTAGGATTATGCTTAGGGTAAGGGTAAGGGTTAGTGTTAGAGTTAGGGAAAGGGTAAGGGTTAGGGTTAGGGTTAGGGTTAGGGTAAGGAATAGGGTTAGGTTTAGGGTAAGGGTTAGGGTTAGGGTTAGGGTTAGCATTAAGTTTAGGGTTAGCGTTAGGATAAGGGTAAGGGTTAGGGTTAGGGTTAGGGATACGTTTAGGGTTAGGGGTTAAAGTTAGTGTTAGGGTTAGGTTTAGGGTTAGGGTTAGGTTAAGGATAAGAGTTAGGGCTAGGAATAGGGTTAGGGTTCGGGTTAGATTTAGGGTTAGGGTTAGTTTAAGGGTAAGGGTTAGGTTTAGGTTTAGGGTTATGGTTAAGGTTAAGGTTAGGGTTAGGGAAAGGGTAAGGGTTAGGGTTAGGGTTAGGGTGAGGGTTAGGGATAGGGTTATGGTAAGTGTAAGGGTTAGGTTTAAGGTTAGGGTTAGTGTTAGGGTTAGGGTTAGGGTTAGGGTAAAGGTAAGGGTTAGGGTTAGGTTCAGGGTTAGGGTAAGGGTAAGGGTTAGGTTTAGGGTTAGGGTTAGGTTTAGGGTTAGGGTTAGAGTTAGGGTTAAGGTTAGGGTTAGGGTGAGGGTAAGGGTAAGGATTAGGGTTAGGTTTAGGTTTAGGTTAGGGTATGGGTTAGGGTTAGGATTAGGGTTAGGGTTAGGGTAATGGTTAGGGTTAGGGTTAGGGTTAGGGTTAGGTTTAGGGTTAGGGTAAGGGTAAGTGTTAGGGTTAGGGTTAGGGTTAGTGTTAGGGTTAGGGTTTTGGTTAGGGGTAGGGTAACGGTAAGTTTTAGGGTTAGGGTTAGGGTTAGGGGTTATGTTTATGTTTCGGGATAGTGTTAGGTTTAGGGTTAGGTTTAGGGTAAGGTTAAGGGTTAGGGTTAGGGTTAGAGTTAGGGGTTATGTTTATGTATCGGGAGAGTGTTAGGTTTAGGGTTAGGGTTAGGGTAACCGTTAGGGTTAAGTTTAGGGTTAGCATTAAGGTTACGGTTAGGGTTAGGGTTAGCGTTAGGGTCAGGGTAAGGGTTAGAATTAGGGTTAGGTTTAGGGTTAGGGTTAGGGTTAGGTTAGGGTTAGGGTTAGGGTTAGGGAAAGGGTAAGGGTTAGGGTTAGGGTTAGGGTTAGCGTAAGGTTTAGGTTTAGGGTTAGGGTTAGGGTAACGGTTAGGGTTAAGGTTAGGTTTAGCATTAAATTTAGGGTTAGGGTTATTGATAGGGTTAGGGTTCGGGTTAGCTTTAGTGTTAGGGTTAGGGTAAGGGTAAGGGTTAGGTTTAGGTTTATGGTTATGGTTAAGGTTAGTGTTAGGTTTAGGGTTATGTTTAGATTTAGGGTTAGGGTCAGGGTAAGGATAAGTGTTAGGTTTAAAGTTAGGGTTAGGGTTAGGGTTAAGTTTAGGGTTAGGGTTAGGGTTAAGGTTAGGGTAAGGGTTAGGGTCAGAGTTAGGGTAAGGCTTAGTATAGGGTTAGTGTTAGGGTTAGGGTTAGAGTTAAGTTAAGGGTTAGGGTAAGGGTTAGGGTTAGGATTAGGTTAAGGGTTAGAGTGAGTGTTAGGGTTAGGATTAGGGGTAGGTTTAGGTGTTAGGGTTAGGGTTAGGGTTAGGTTTAGGGTTAGGGTTAGGGTAAGGGTAAAGTTTAGGGTTAGTGTTAGGGTTAGGTTTAGGGTTAGGGTTAGGGTAAGTATAAGGGGTAGGGTTAGGGTTACAGTTAGGTTTAGGGTTAGGGTTAGGGTTAGGGTTAGGGTTAGGGTTAGAGCTAGGGTTAAGTTGAGGGTTAGGGTTAGGATTTGGGTAAGGTTTAGAGTTAGGGTTAGGGTTAGGGTTAGGTTTAGGGTTAGGGTTAGGGTAAGGGTAAGGGTTTGGGTTTGGGTTAGTGTTACGGTTAGTGTTAGGTGTTAGGGTTAGGGTTAGGGTTAGGGTTAGGGTTAGTGTAAGGGTAAGAGTTAGGATTAGGGTTAGGGTTAGCGTTATGGTTAAGGTTAGGGTTAGGGTTAGGGTAAGGTTAAGGGTTAGGTTTAGGTTTAGGGTTATGTTTAGGGTTAGGGTTAGGGTTAGGGCTAAGGTTAGGGTTAGGGTGAGGGTAAGGGTAAGGATTAGGGTTAGGTTTAGGGTTAGGGTAGGGTAAGGGTTAGGGTTAGGGTTAGGGTTAGGGTAAGGGTATGTGTTAGGGTTACGGTTAGGTTTAGGGTTAGGGTTAGCGTTAGGGTAAGGGTAAAATTTAGGGTTAGGGTTACGGTTAAGATAAGGGTAAGGGTAAGGTTTAGGGTAAGGGTTACGGTTAGGTTTACGGTTAGTGTTAGTTTTAGGGTAGGGGTTAGGGTTAGGGTTAGGGTGAGGGTAAGTGTTAGGGTTAGGGTTATGGTTAGGGTAAGGGTTAATGTTAGGGTTAGGTTTAGGGTAAGCATAAGTGTTAGGGTTAGGGTGAGGGTTAGGTTTAGGGTAAGTCTTAGGGTAAGGGTTAGGGTTAGGTTTAGGTTTAGGTTGGGGTTAAGGTTAGGGTTAGGGTTAAGGTAAGGGTAAGTGTTAGGGTTAGGGTTAGGGTTAGGGTTTTGGTTAGGGGTAGGGTAAGGGTAAGGTTTAGGGTTAGGGTTAGAGTTAGGGGTTATGGTTATGGTTAGGGTTAGGGTTAGGTTTAGGGTAAGGGTAAGGGTTAGGTTTAGGGTTAGGTTTAGGTTAGGATTAGGGTTAGGGTAAGTGTAAGGGTTAGGGTTAGGGTTAGGATTAGGGTAAGGATAAGGGTAAGGGTTAGGGTTAGAGTTATGGTTAAGTTTGAGGTTAGGGTTAAGTTTAGAGTAAGGGTTAGGGTTAGGGTGAGGGTTAAGGTTAGGGTTAGGTTTAGGGTTAGTGTTAGGGTAGGGGTTAGGGTTAGTGTTAGGGTAAGGGTTAGTGTTAGGGTTAGCGTTAGGGTAAGGTATGTGTTAGGGTTAGGGTTAGGGTTAGGGTAAGTGTTAGGGTAAGGGTTAGGGATAGGGTTAGGTTTAGGTTGGGGTTAAGGTTAGGGTTAGGGTTAGGGTAACGATAAGGGTTAGGGTTAGGGTTAGAGTTAGGGTTAGTGTTAGGGTTAGGGTTTTGGTTAGGGGTAGGTTAAGGGTAAGGTTTACGGTTCGGGTTAGAGTTACGGGTTATGGTTAGGGTTAGGATTATGCTTAGGGTAAGGGTAAGGGTTAGTGTTAGAGTTAGGGAAAGGGTAAGGGTTAGGGTTAGGGTTAGGGTTAGGGTAAGGAATAGGGTTAGGTTTAGGGTAAGGGTTAGGGTTAGGGTTAGGGTTAGCATTAAGTTTAGGGTTAGCGTTAGGATAAGGGTAAGGGTTAGGGTTAGGGTTAGGGATACGTTTAGGGTTAGGGGTTAAAGTTAGTGTTAGGGTTAGGTTTAGGGTTAGGGTTAGGTTAAGGATAAGAGTTAGGGTTAGGAATAGGGTTAGGGTTCGGGTTAGATTTAGGGTTAGGGTTAGTTTAAGGGTAAGGGTTAGGTTTAGGTTTAGGGTTATGGTTAAGGTTAAGGTTAGGGTTAGGGAAAGGGTAAGGGTTAGGGTTAGGGTTAGGGTAAGGGTTAGGGATAGGGTTATGTTAAGTGTAAGGGTTAGGTTTAAGGTTAGGGTTAGTGTTAGGGTTAGGGTTAGGGTTAGGGTAAAGGTAAGGGTTAGGGTTAGGTTTAGGGTTAGGGTAAGGTTAAGGGTTAGGTTTAGGGTTAGGGTTAGGTTTACGGTGAGGGTTAGAGTTAGGGTTAAGGTTAGGTTTAGGGTGAGGCTAAGGGTAAGGATTAGGGTTAGGTTTAGGTTTAGGTTAGGGTATGGGTTAGGGTTAGGATTAGGGTTAGGGTTAGGGTAATGGTTAGGGTTAGGGTTAGGGTTAGGGTTAGGTTTAGGGTTAGGGTAAGGGTAAGTGTTAGGGTTAGGGTTAGGGTTAGTGTTAGGGTTAGGGTTTTGGTTAGGGGTAGGGTAACGGTAAGTTTTAGGGTTAGGGTTAGGGTTAGGGGTTATGTTTATGTTTCGGGATAGTGTTAGGTTTATGGTTAGGTTTAGGGTAAGGTTAAGGGTTAGGGTTAGGGTTAGAGTTAGGGGTTATGTTTATGTATCGGGAGAGTGTTAGGTTTAGGGTTAGGGTTAGGGTTAGGGTAACCGTTAGGGTTAAGTTTAGGGTTAGCATTAAGGTTACGGTTAGGGTTAGGGTTAGCGTTAGGGTCAGGGTAAGGGTTAGAATTAGGGTTAGGTTTAGGGTTAGGGTTAGGGTTAGGTTAGGGTTAGGGTTAGGGTTAGGGAAAGGGTAAGGGTTAGGGTTAGGGTTAGGGTTAGCGTAAGGTTTAGGTTTAGGGTTAGGGTTAGGGTAACGGTTAGGGTTAAGGTTAGGTTTAGCATTAAATTTAGGGTTAGGGTTATTGATAGGGTTAGGGTTCGGGTTAGCTTTAGTGTTAGGGTTAGGGTAAGGGTAAGGGTTAGGTTTAGGTTTAGGGTTATGGTTAAGGTTAGTGTTAGGTTTAGGGTTATGTTTAGATTTAGGGTTAGGGTCAGGGTAAGGATAAGTGTTAGGTTTAAAGTTAGGGTTAGGGTTAGGGTTAAGTTTAGGGTTAGGGTTAGGGTTAAGGTTAGGGTAAGGGTTAGGGTCAGAGTTAGGGTAAGGCTTAGTATAGGGTTAGTGTTAGGGTTAGGGTTAGAGTTAAGTTAAGGGTTAGGGTAAGGGTTAGGGTTAGGATTAGGTTAAGGGTTAGAGTGAGTGTTAGGGTTAGGATTAGGGGTAGGTTTAGGTGTTAGGGTTAGGGTTAGGGTTAGGTTTAGGGTTAGGGTTAGGGTAAGGGTAAAGTTTAGGGTTAGTGTTAGGGTTAGGTTTAGGGTTAGGGTTAGGGTAAGTATAAGGGGTAGGGTTAGGGTTACAGTTAGGTTTAGGGTTAAGGTTAGGTTTAGGGTTAAGCTTAGTTTAGGGTTAGGGTTTGGGTAAGGGTAAGGGTTAGGTTTAGGGTTAGGATTCGGGGAAGGATATGGGTTAGGGTTTGGGTTAGGGTTAGGATAAGGGTTAGGTTTGGGTTAGGGTTAGGGTAACGGTTAGGGTTAGGTTTAGCGTTAGCATTAAGGTTAGGGTTAGGGTTAGGGTAAGTGTAAGGGTTAGGGTTAGGGTTTGTGTTATACTTAGGGTTAGGGGTTAGGGTTAGGGTTAGGTTTATGGTTAGGGTAAGGATAAAAGTTAGGCTTAGGGTTAGGGTTATGGTTAAGGTTAGGGTTAGGGATAGGGTTATGGTAAGGGTAAGGGATAGGGTTAAGTTTAGGGATAGGGTTAGGGTTAGGAAAGGGTTAGGGTTTGGTTTAGGGTTAGGGTTAGGGTTAGGGTAAGGATAAGGGTTAGGGTTAGGGTTAGGGTAGGGTTATGGTTAAGGTTAGGGTTAGTGTTAGGGTAAGGGTAAGGGTTAGGGTTAGGTTAGGGTTAGGGTTAGTGTTAGGGTTAGGGTTAGGGTAAGGGTTAGAGTTAGGGCTAGGGTTAGGGTAGTGGTAAGGGATAGGGTTAAGTTTAGGGTTAGGGTTAGGTAAGGGTTAGGGTTAGGGTTAGGGTTAGGGTAAGGATTAGGGTTAGGGTTAGTTTAGGGTTAGGGTTAGGGTTAGGTTAGGTTTAGGGTTAGGGTTAGGGTTGGCTTTAGGGTTAGGGTTAGGGTTAGGGTTAGGGTTAGGGTTAAGGTGAGGGTTAGGATTAGGGTTAGGGTTAGGGTAAGGGTTAGGGTTAGGGTTAGGGTTAGGGTAAGGGTTAGGGTTAGGGTTAGTGTTACGGTTAGGGTTAAAATTAGGTTTAGGTTTAGGGTAAGGGTAAGGGTTATGGTTAGGGTTAGGGTTAGGTTAAGGGTTAGGGGTAGGGTTAGGGTTAGGTGTAGGGGTAGGGTTAGGTGTTAGGTTTAGGGTTAGGTTTAGGGTTAGGGTTAGGTTAAGGGTAAGTGTTAGGGTTAGGGTTAGGGTAAGTTTTAGGTTTAGGGTTAGGGTAAGGATAAGGGTTAAGGTTAGGGTTACGGTTAGGGTTAGGGTTAAGGTTAGGGTTAGGGTTAGGGTTAGGGTTAGGTTTAGGGTTAGGGTTAGGGTAAGGGTAAGGGTTAGTTGTAGGGTTAGGTTTCGGGAAAGGGTAAGGGTTATGGTTAGGGTTAGGATAGGATAAGGGTTACTGTTAGGGTTAGGGGAACGGTTAGGGTTAGGGTTAGGGTTAGCATTAAGGTTAGGGTTAGGGTTAGGGTAAGTGTAACGGTTTGGGTTAGGGTTAGTGTTACGGTTAGTGTTAGGGGTTAGGGTTAGGGTTAGGGTTAGGGTTAGTGTAAGGGTAAGAGTTAGGGTTAGGGTTAGGGTTAGCGTTATGATTAAGGTTAGGGTTAGGGTTAGGGTTAGGGTTAGGGTAAGGGTAAGGGTTAGGTTTAGGTATAGGGTAAAGGTAAGTGACAGGGTTATGGTTAGGGTTAGGGTTAGGGTAAGTGTAAGTGTTAGGTTTAGGGTTAAGGTTAGGGTTAGGTTTAGGTTTAGGGTTAGGGTTAGGGTTAGGGTTAGAGTAAGGGTTAGGGTTAGGGTTCGGGTAAGGGTAAGGGTAAGGGTGAGGTTTAGGGTTAGGGTTAGGGTTAGGGTTAGGGTTAGGTTTAGGGGTTAGGGTTAGGTTTTGGTTTAGGGTTAGGGTTAGGGTAAGGGTAAGGTTTAGGATAAGGGTAATGGTTAGGGTTAGTGTTAGGGTTAGTGTTAGGGGTTAGGGTTAAGGGTTAGGGTAAGGGTTAGGTTTAGGGTTAGGGTTAGGGTAAGAGTAAAGGTGATGGTTAGGGTTAGGGTTAGGGTTAGGGTAAGGGTAATTGCTAGGGTTAGGTTTAGGGTTAGGTTTAAGGTTATTGTTATGGTTAGTGTAAGGGTTAGGGTTAGGGTAAGGGTTAGGGTAAGGGTAAGGGTAAGTGTTAGGGTTAGGGTTAGGGTTACGGTTAGTTATAGGGTAAGGTTTTGGGTTAGGGTTAGGGTTATGTTTTGGGTTAGGGGTTAGGGTTAGGGTTAGGTTTATGGTAATGGTAAGGGTTATGGTTATGGTTAGGGTTACGTTTAGGATTAGGTTTAGGGTAAGGGGAATTATTAGGGTTAGGTTAGGGTTAGGGTAGGTTTAGGGTTAGGGTTATGTTTAGTGTTACGGTTAGGTTTAGGGTTAGGGTTAGGGTTAGGGTTAGGGTAAGGGTTAGGGTTAGGGTTAGGTTTACAGTTAGGGTTAGGGTAAGGGAAAGGGTAAGGGTTAGGGTTTGTGTTAGGGTTAGGGTTAGGGGTTAGGTTTAGGGTTAGGGTTACGGTAAGGGTAAGGGTTAGTGTTAGGGTAAGGGTTAGGGTTAGGGTAAGTGTTAGGGTTAGGATTAGGGTTAGGGTTAGGATAAGTGTAAGGGTTAGGGTTAGGGTTAGCGTAAGGGTAAGGTTTAAAGTTGGGGTTAGCGTTAGGGTTTGGGTTACGGTAAGGGTAAGGGTTAGGGTTAGGTTTAGTTTTAGGTTTAGAGTTAGGGTTAGGGTAGGGGTAAGGGTTAGGGTTAGGGTAAGTTAGGTGTTAGGGATAGGGTTAGGATAAGGGTAAGGGTCAGGTTCAGGGAAAGGGTTAGGGTAAGTGTAAGGTTTAGGGTGAGGTAAGGGTAAGTGTTAGGGTTAGGGTTAGGTTTAGGGTAAGTGTTACGGTTAGGGTTAGGGTTAGGGTTAGGATAAGTGTAAGGGTTAGGGTTACGGTTAGAGTAAGGGTAAGGTTTAAAGTTGGGGTTAGCGTTAGGGTTTGGGTTAGGGTAAAGGTAAGGGTTAGGGTTAGGGTTAGTGTTAGGTTTAGAGTTAGGGTTAGGGTAAGGGTAAGGGTTAGGGTTATGCTTAGGGTTAGGGTTAGGGAAAGGGTAAGTGTTAGGGTTAGGTTAAGGGTAAGTGTTAGGGTCAGGGAAAGGGTTAGGGTAAGTGTAAGATTTAGGGTTAGGTAAGGGTAAATGTTAGGGTTAGGGTTAGGTTTAGGGTAAGGGTAAGGGTAAGGGTAAGGGTTAGGGTTAGGGTTAGGGTTAGGGATTAGGGTTAGGGTTAGGGTTAGGGTTAGGGTAAGGGTAAGGTTTAGGGTTAGGGTTAGGGTTACATTTAGTGTTAGGGGTTAAGGTTAGGGTTAGGGTTAGGATTAGGATAGGGTTAGGGTTAGGCTTAGGGTTAGGGTAAGGGTAAGTCATATGGTTAGTTTTAGGGTTAGGGTTAGGATAAGGTTAAGGGTTAGGGTTAGGATTAGGCTTAGGTTTAGGGTAAGGGTTAGGGTTAGGGTTAGGGTTAGGGTAAGGGATAGGGTTAGGTTTAGGGTTAGGGTTGGGGTTAGGGTTGGGGTTAAGTTTAGGGTTAGGGTTAGGTTAAGGGTTAGGGTGAGGGTTAGGGTTAGGGTTAGGGTTAGGGTAAGGGTATGTGTTATTTTTAGGGTTAGGTTTTTGGTTAGGGGTAGGGTAAGGTTAGGGTAAGGTAGAGGGTTAGGGTTAGGGTAAGGGTAAGTGTTAGTGTTAGGGTTAGGGTTAGGGTTAGCCTTATGGTATGGGTAAGGTTTAGGGTTAGGGTTAGGGTTAGGGTTAGGGTAAGTGGTAGGGTTAGGGTTAGAGTTAGGGTTAGGGTAAGGGTTAGGGTTACGGCAAGTTTAGGGTTAGGGTTAGGGTTAGGATAAGGGTAAGGTTTAAGTTTAGGGTTAGTTTTAGCGTTAAGCTTAGGGTTAGGGTTAGGGTTAGTGTTAGGGTAAGGGTTAGGGTTAGGGTTAGGTGTAGGGTTAGGGTTAGGGTTAGGAAAAGAGTAAGGGTTAGGGTTAGGGTTAGGGTAATGATCAAGGTTAGGTTTAGGGTAAGGGTAAGTGTGATGGTTAGGGTTAGGGTTAGGATTAGGTTTAAGGTTAGGGTTAGGGTTAGGGTAAGGGTTAGGGTTAGGGATTGGGTTAGGGTTAAGGTTAGGGTTAGGGTAAGGGGTAGGTTTAGGGTGAGGGTTAGGGTTATGGTTAGCATTAAGGTTAGGGTTCGGGTTAGGGTAAGGGTAAGAGTTAGAGTTAGGGTTAGGGTTAGGGTTAGGGTTAGAATTAAGGTTAGGGTTAGGGTTAGGGTTAGGGGAAAGGTAAGGGTTAGGGTTAGTGTTAGTGGTTAGGGTTAGGGTTAGAGTTAGGGTTAGGTTTAGGGTTAGGTTTAGGGTAAGGTTAGGGTTAGGGGTGATTGTTAGAGTTATGGTTAGGGTAAGGGTAAGGATTAGGGTTAGATTAGAGTTATGGTTAGGGTTAGGCTTTTGGTTAGGTTAGGGGTAAGGGTTAGCTTGAGGGTTTGGGTTAGGGTTAGTGTTATGGTAAGGGTTAGGCTTAGGGTTAGGTTTAGGGTTAGGGTAATAATAAAAGTTAGGGTTAGGGTAAGGCTAAGGGTGATGGTTAGAGTTAGGGTTAGGATTAGGTTTAAGGTTAGGGTTAGGGTCAGGGTAAGGGTTAGGGTTAGGGATTGGGTTAGGGTTAAGTTTAGGGTTAAGGTAAGTGGTAGGGTTAGGGAAAGGGTAAGGGTTTGGTATATGGTTAGGTTTAGGGTAAGGATTAGGATTAGGGTTAGGGTTAGGGTTAGCATTAAGGTTAGGGTTAGGGTTAGGGTAAGGGTAAGAGTTAGAGTTAGGGTTAGGGTTAGGGTTAGTGTAAGGATTAGGGTTAGGGTTAGGGTAAGGGTTAGGGTTAGGGTTAGGGTTAGCATTAAGGTGAGGGTTAGGTGTAGGGTTAGGGTAAGGTTAAGTTTTAGGGTTAGGGTTAGGGTTTAGGGTTAGGGTTAGGGTTAGGGTTAGATTTAGGCTTAGGTTTAGGGTAAGGTTAAGGGTTACAGTTTGGATTAGGGTTAGGCTTAAGGTTATTGTTAGTGTTATGGTAAGGGTAAGGGTAAGGGTTAGGGTTAGGGTTAGGATTAGGGGTTAGGGTTAGGTTTATGTTTAGGGTAAGGGTATGGATTAGGGTTAGGGTTAGAGTTATGGTTAGGGTTAGGCTTTTGGTTAGGGTAGGAGTAAGGGTTAGGTTGAGGGTTAGGGTTAGGTTTAGGGTTATTGTAAGGGTAAGAGATAGAGTTAGGGTCAGGGTTAGGGTTAGGATTAGGGTAAGGGTTAGGGTTAGGGTTAGGATTAGGGTAAGCGTAAGTGTTAGGGTTAGGGTTAGGGTTAGGTTTAGGGTAAGGGTAAGGGTTAGTGTTAACGTTTGGGTTAGGTTTAAGGGTTAGGGTTAGAGTAAGCGTTAGGGGAATGGTTAGGGTTAGGTTTAGGGTTAGGGTAACGGTAAGTGTTAGGGTTAGGGTTAGGGTAAGGGTAAGTGTTAGGGTTAGGTTTAGGGTTAGGGTTAGGGTTAGGGTTAGGGTTAGGGTTAGGTTTGGGATAAGGGTAAGGTTTAGGGTTAAGGTTAGGGTTAGGGGTTAGGGTTAGGGTTAGGTTTAGGTTTAGGGTTAGGGTTAGGGTAAGCGTAAGGGTTAGGATAAGGCTAACGTTCAGGGTTTGGGTTAGGGTTAGGGTTTGGGGTTAGGGTTAGGGTTAGGATTATGGTTAGAGTTAAGGTAAGGGTAAGGGTGAGGGTTAGGGTTAGGGTTAGGGTTAGGGTAAGGGTTAGGGTTTGGGTAAGGGTTAAGTTTAGGGTTAGGGTTAGGGTAAGGGTAAGGGTTAGGGTTGGCGTTAGTGTTAGGTTTAGAGTTAGGGTTAGGGTAAGGGTAAGGGTAAGGGTTAGGGTGAGGGTTAGGGTTCGGCTTTAGGGTTAGGATTAGGGTAAGAGTTAGGGTTAGGGTAAGGGTAAGTGTTAGGGTTACAGTTAGGGTTAGGGTTAGGGTTAGGGTAAGGGTTAGGGTTAGGGTTAGGGTTAGGGTTAGGGTTAGGGTAAGGGTAAGGGTTAGGTTTAGGTATAGGGTAAAGGTAAGTGACAGGGTTATGGTTAGGGTTAGGGTTAGGGTAAGTGTAAGTGTTAGGTTTAGGGTTAAGGTTAGGGTTAGGTTTAGGTTTAGGGTTAGGGTTAGGGTTAGGGTTAGAGTAAGGGTTAGGGTTAGGGTTCGGGTAAGGGTAAGGGTAAGGGTGAGGTTTAGGGTTAGGGTTAGGGTTAGGGTTAGGGTTAGGTTTAGGGGTTAGGGTTAGGTTTTGGTTTAGGGTTAGGGTTAGGGTAAGGGTAAGGTTTAGGATAAGGGTAATGGTTAGGGTTAGTGTTAGGGTTAGTGTTAGGGGTTAGGGTTAAGGGTTAGGGTAAGGGTTAGGTTTAGGGTTAGGGTTAGGGTAAGAGTAAAGGTGATGGTTAGGGTTAGGGTTAGGGTTAGGGTAAGGGTAATTGCTAGGGTTAGGTTTAGGGTTAGGTTTAAGGTTATTGTTATGGTTAGTGTAAGGGTTAGGGTTAGGGTAAGGGTTAGGGTAAGGGTAAGGGTAAGTGTTAGGGTTAGGGTTAGGGTTACGGTTAGTTATAGGGTAAGGTTTTGGGTTAGGGTTAGGGTTATGTTTTGGGTTAGGGGTTAGGGTTAGGGTTAGGTTTATGGTAATGGTAAGGGTTATGGTTATGGTTAGGGTTACGTTTAGGATTAGGTTTAGGGTAAGGGGAATTATTAGGGTTAGGTTAGGGTTAGGGTAGGTTTAGGGTTAGGGTTATGTTTAGTGTTACGGTTAGGTTTAGGGTTAGGGTTAGGGTTAGGGTTAGGGTAAGGGTTAGGGTTAGGGTTAGGTTTACAGTTAGGGTTAGGGTAAGGGAAAGGGTAAGGGTTAGGGTTTGTGTTAGGGTTAGGGTTAGGGGTTAGGTTTAGGGTTAGGGTTACGGTAAGGGTAAGGGTTAGTGTTAGGGTAAGGGTTAGGGTTACGGTAAGGGTTAGGGTTAGTTTTAGGGTTAGGGTAAGTGTAAGGGTTAGAGTTAGGGTTAGGTTTAGGGTTAGTGTTAGGGGTTAAGATTAGGGTTAGGGTTAGGATTAGGGTAAGTGTTAGGGTTAGGTTTAGGGTTAGGGTAAGTGTAAGGGTAAGGGTTAGGGTTAGGCTTAGGGTTAGGGTAAGGGTAAGTGTTAGGCTTAGGTTTAGGGTGAGGGTTAGGGTTAGGGTAAGGGTAAGGGTTACGGTTAGGATTAGGCTTTGGTTTAGGGTGAGGTTTAGGGTTAGGGTTAGTGTTAGGGTAAGGGTTAGGGTTAGGGTTACGGTAAGGGTTAGGGTTAGGTTTAGGGTTAGGGTAAGTGTAAGGGTTAGGGTTAGGGTTAGGTTTAGGGTTAGTGTTAGGGGTTAAGGTTACGGTTAGGGTTAGGATTAGGATAAGGGTTAGGGTTAGGCTTAGGGTTAGGGTAAGGGTAAGTGTTAGGCTTAGGTTTTGGGTGAGGGTTAGGGTTAGGGTAAGGGTAAGGGTTACGGTTAGGATTAGGCTTTGGTTTAGGGTGAGGTTTAGGGTTAGGATTAGGGTTAGGGTAAGGGATAGGGTTAGGTTTAGGGTTACGGTTGCGGTTAGGGTTGGGGTTACGTTTAGGGTTAGGGTTAGGTTAAGGATTAGGGTTAGGATTAGGATTAGGGTTAGGTTTAGAGTTAGGTTTAGGGTTAGTGTTAGGGTAAGGGTATGTGTTAGGGTTAGGGTTAGGATTAGGATTAGGGTTAGGGTAAGGTTTAGGGTTAGGGTTAGCGTTAAGGTTAGGGTTTGGGGTTAGGGTAAGTGTAAGGGTTGGGGTTATGTTTAGGTTTCGGTTTAGGAGTTAGGGTTAGGGTTAGGTTTATGGTAATGGTAAGGGTTATGGTTATGGTTAGGGTTAGGTTTAGCGGTTAGAGTTAGGGTTAAGATAGGAGTAAGGGTTAGGGTTACGGTTAGGGTTTGAGTTAGGGTTAAGGTTACGGTTAGGGTAAGGGTTAGGGTTAGGGTAAGTGTAAGTGTTAGGGTTGGGGTTTGGTTCAAGGTAAGGGTAAGGTTTAGGGTTAGGGGTAGGGTAAGGGTAAGGGTTAGGGTTAGGGTTAGGGTAGGGGTTAGGGTTAGGGTTAGGGTTAGGGTTAGGGTTGGTGTTAGGGTAAGGCTAAGGGTTAGGGTTAGGGTTACGGTTAGAGTAAGGGTAAGGGTTAGGGTTTTGGTTAGGGTTAGGGTTAGGGTTAGGTTTAGGGTTAGGGTTAGGGTAAGGCTAAGGTTTAGGGTTAAGGTTAGGGTTAGGGTTAGGTTTAGGGTTAAAGTTAGGGTATGGGTAAGGGTTAGGTTTAGGGTTAGCGTTAAGCTTAGGGTTAGGGTTAGGGATAGCCTTAGGGTTAGGGTTAAGGTTAGGTTTAGGGTTAGACTTAGGGTTAGGGAAAGGGTAAGGGTTAGGGTTAGGGTTAGGGTTAGTGGTAGGGGTAGGGTAAGGATTAGGGTTAAGGTTAGGGTAAGGGTAATCGTGAGGGTTAGGGTTTGGGTGAGGTTTAGGTTTAAGGTTAGGTTTAGGGTTAGGGTTAGGGTAAGGGTACGTGTTAGGGTTGGGGTTTGGTTCAGGGTAAGGGTAAGGTTTAGAGTTAGGGTTAGGGTAAGGGTAAGTGTTAGGGTTAGGGTTAGGGTTAGGGTAAAGGTTAGCGTTAGGTTTAGTGTTAGGGATAGGTTTAGAGTTAGGGTTAGGGTTAGAGTAAGTGTAAGGGTTAGGGTTAGGATTAGGGTTAGGGTAAGGGTAAGTGTTAGGGTTAGGGTTAGGGTTAGGGTTAGGGTAAGGGTAAGGGTTAGCATTAGGTTTTGGGTTCGGGATAGCTTTAGTGTTAGGGTTAGGGTTAGGGTAAGTGTTAGGGTTAGGATTAGGGTTAGGGTTAGGATAAGTGTAAGGGTTAGGGTTAGGGTTAGCGTAAGGGTAAGGTTTAAAGTTGGGGTTAGCGTTAGGGTTTGGGTTACGGTAAGGGTAAGGGTTAGGGTTAGGTTTAGTTTTAGGTTTAGAGTTAGGGTTAGGGTAGGGGTAAGGGTTAGGGTTAGGGTAAGGGTAGGTGTTAGGGATAGGGTTAGGATAAGGGTAAGGGTCAGGTTCAGGGAAAGGGTTAGGGTAAGTGTAAGGTTTAGGGTTAGGTAAGGGTAAGTGTTAGGGTTAGGGTTAGGTTTAGGGTAAGTGTTACGGTTAGGGTTAGGGTTAGGGTTAGGATAAGTGTAAGGGTTAGGGTTACGGTTAGAGTAAGGGTAAGGTTTAAAGTTGGGGTTAGCGTTAGGGTTTGGGTTAGGGTAAAGGTAAGGGTTAGGGTTAGGGTTAGTGTTAGGTTTAGAGTTAGGGTTAGGGTAAGGGAAAGGGTTAGGGTTATGCTTAGGGTTAGGGTTAGGGGAAGGGTAAGTGTTAGGGTTAGGTTAAGGGTAAGTGTTAGGGTCAGGGAAAGGGTTAGGGTAAGTGTAAGATTTAGGGTTAGGTAAGGGTAAATGTTAGGGTTAGGGTTAGGTTTAGGGTAAGGGTAAGGGTAAGGGTAAGGGTTAGGGTTAGGGTTAGGGTTAGGGATTAGGGTTAGGGTTAGGGTTAGGGTTAGGGTAAGGGTAAGGTTTAGGGTTAGGGTTAGGGTTACATTTAGTGTTAGGGGTTAAGGTTAGGGTTAGGGTTAGGATTAGGATAGGGTTAGGGTTAGGCTTAGGGTTAGGGTAAGGGTAAGTCATATGGTTAGTTTTAGGGTTAGGGTTAGGATAAGGTTAAGGGTTAGGGTTAGGATTAGGCTTAGGTTTAGGGTAAGGGTTAGGGTTAGGGTTAGGGTTAGGGTAAGGGATAGGGTTAGGTTTAGGGTTAGGGTTGGGGTTAGGGTTGGGGTTAAGTTTAGGGTTAGGGTTAGGTTAAGGGTTAGGGTGAGGGTTAGGGTTAGGGTTAGGGTTAGGGTAAGGGTATGTGTTATTTTTAGGGTTAGGTTTTTGGTTAGGGGTAGGGTAAGGTTAGGGTAAGGTAGAGGGTTAGGGTTAGGGTAAGGGTAAGTGTTAGTGTTAGGGTTAGGGTTAGGGTTAGCCTTATGGTATGGGTAAGGTTTAGGGTTAGGGTTAGGGTTAGGGTAAGTGGTAGGGTTAGGGTTAGAGTTAGGGTTAGGGTAAGGGTTAGGGTTACGGCAAGTTTAGGGTTAGGGTTAGGGTTAGGATAAGGGTAAGGTTTAAGTTTAGGGTTAGTTTTAGCGTTAAGCTTAGGGTTAGGGTTAGGGTTAGTGTTAGGGTAAGGGTTAGGGTTAGGGTTAGGTGTAGGGTTAGGGTTAGGGTTAGGAAAAGAGTAAGGGTTAGGGTTAGGGTTAGGGTAATGATCAAGGTTAGGTTTAGGGTAAGGGTAAGTGTGATGGTTAGGGTTAGGGTTAGGATTAGGTTTAAGGTTAGGGTTAGGGTTAGGGTAAGGGTTAGGGTTAGGGATTGGGTTAGGGTTAAGGTTAGGGTTAGGGTAAGGGGTAGGTTTAGGGTGAGGGTTAGGGTTATGGTTAGCATTAAGGTTAGGGTTCGGGTTAGGGTAAGGGTAAGAGTTAGAGTTAGGGTTAGGGTTAGGGTTAGGGTTAGAATTAAGGTTAGGGTTAGGGTTAGGGTTAGGGGAAAGGTAAGGGTTAGGGTTAGTGTTAGTGGTTAGGGTTAGGGTTAGAGTTAGGGTTAGGTTTAGGGTTAGGTTTAGGGTAAGGTTAGGGATAGGGGTGATTGTTAGAGTTATGGTTAGGGTAAGGGTAAGGATTAGGGTTAGATTAGAGTTATGGTTAGGGTTAGGCTTTTGGTTAGGTTAGGGGTAAGGGTTAGCTTGAGGGTTTGGGTTAGGTTTAGGGTTATGGTAAGGGTAAGGGATAGGGTTAGGGTTAGGGTTAGTGTTATGGTAAGGGTTAGGCTTAGGGTTAGGTTTAGGGTTAGGGTAATAATAAAAGTTAGGGTTAGGGTAAGGCTAAGGTTGATGGTTAGAGTTAGGGTTAGGATTAGGTTTAAGGTTAGGGTTAGGGTCAGGGTAAGGGTTAGGGTTAGGGATTGGGTTAGGGTTAAGTTTAGGGTTAAGGTAAGTGGTAGGGTTAGGGAAAGGGTAAGGGTTTGGTATATGGTTAGGTTTAGGGTAAGGATTAGGATTAGGGTTAGGGTTAGGGTTAGCATTAAGGTTAGGGTTAGGGTTAGGGTAAGGGTAAGAGTTAGAGTTAGGGTTAGGGTTAGGGTTAGTGTAAGGATTAGGGTTAGGGTTAGGGTAAGGGTTAGGGTTAGGGTTAGGGTTAGCATTAAGGTTAGGGTTAGGTGTAGGGTTAGGGTAAGGGTAAGTTTTAGGGTTAGGGTTAGGGTTTAGGGTTAGGGTTAGGGTTAGGGTTAGATTTAGGCTTAGGTTTAGGGTAAGGTTAAGGGTTACAGTTTGGATTAGGGTTAGGCTTAAGGTTATTGTTAGTGTTATGGTAAGGGTAAGGGTAAGGGTTAGGGTTAGGGTTAGGATTAGGGGTTAGGGTTAGGTTTATGTTTAGGGTAAGGGTATGGATTAGGGTTAGGGTTAGAGTTATGGTTAGGGTTAGGCTTTTGGTTAGGGTAGGAGTAAGGGTTAGGTTGAGGGTTAGGGTTAGGTTTAGGGTTATTGTAAGGGTAAGAGATAGAGTTAGGGTCAGGGTTAGGGTTAGGATTAGGGTAAGGGTTAGGGTTAGGGTTAGGATTAGGGTAAGCGTAAGTGTTAGGGTTAGGGTTAGGGTTAGGTTTAGGGTAAGGGTAAGGGTTAGTGTTAACGTTTGGGTTAGGTTTAAGGGTTAGGGTTAGGGTAAGCGTTAGGGGAATGGTTAGGGTTAGGTTTAGGGTTAGGGTAACGGTAAGTGTTAGGGTTAGGGTTAGGGTAAGGGTAAGTGTTAGGGTTAGGTTTAGGGTTAGGGTTAGGGTTAGGGTTAGGGTTAGGTTTGGGATAAGGGTAAGGTTTAGGGTTAAGGTTAGGGTTAGGGGTTAGGGTTAGGGTTAGGTTTAGGTTTAGGGTTAGGGTTAGGGTAAGGGTAAGGGTTAGGATAAGGCTAACGTTCAGGGTTTGGGTTAGGGTTAGGGTTTGGGGTTAGGGTTAGGGTTAGGATTATGGTTAGAGTTAAGGTAAGGGTAAGGGTGAGGGTTAGGGTTAGGGTTAGGGTTAGGGTAAGGGTTAGGGTTTGGGTAAGGGTTAAGTTTAGGGTTAGGGTTAGGGTAAGGGTAAGGGTTAGGGTTGGCGTTAGTGTTAGGTTTAGAGTTAGGGTTAGGGTAAGCGTAAGGGTAAGGGTTAGGGTGAGGGTTAGGGTTCGGCTTTAGGGTTAGGATTAGGGTAAGAGTTAGGGTTAGGGTAAGGGTAAGTGTTAGGGTTACAGTTAGGGTTAGGGTTAGGGTTAGGGTAAGGGTTAGGGTTAGGGTTAGGGTTAGGGTTAGGGTTAGGGTAAGGGTAAGGGTTAGGTTTAGGTATAGGGTAAAGGTAAGTGACAGGGTTATGGTTAGGGTTAGGGTTAGGGTAAGTGTAAGTGTTAGGTTTAGGGTTAAGGTTAGGGTTAGGTTTAGGTTTAGGGTTAGGGTTAGGGTTAGGGTTAGAGTAAGGGTTAGGGTTAGGGTTCGGGTAAGGGTAAGGGTAAGGGTGAGGTTTAGGGTTTGGGTTAGGGTTAGGGTTAGGTTTAGGGGTTAGGGTTAGGTTTTGGTTTAGGGTTAGGGTTAGGGTAAGGGTAAGGGTTAGGATAAGGGTAATGGTTAGGGTTAGTGTTAGGGGTTAGGGTTAAGGGTTAGGGTAAGGGTTAGGTTTAGGGTTAGGGTTAGGGTAGGAGTAAAGGTGATGGTTAGGGTTAGGGTTAGGGGTAGGGTCAGGGTAAGGGTAATTGCTAGGGTTAGGTTTAGGGTTAGGTTTAAGGTTATTGTTATGGTTAGTGTAAGGGTTAGGGTTAGGGTAAGGGTTAGGGTAAGGGTAAGGGTAAGTGTTAGGGTTAGGGTTAGGGTTACGGTTAGTTATAGGGTAAGGTTTTGGGTTAGGGTTAGGGTTATGTTTTGGGTTAGGGGTTAGGGTTAGGGTTAGGTTTATGGTAATGGTAAGGGTTATGGTTATGGTTAGGGTTACGTTTAGGATTAGGTTTAGGGTAAGGGGAATTATTAGGGTTAGGTTAGGGTTAGGGTAGGTTTAGGGTTAGGGTTATGTTTAGTGTTACGGTTAGGTTTAGGGTTAGGGTTAGGGTTAGGGTTAGGGTAAGGGTTAGGGTTAGGGTTAGGTTTACAGTTAGGGTTAGGGTAAGGGAAAGGGTAAGGGTTAGGGTTTGTGTTAGGGTTAGGGTTAGGGGTTAGGTTTAGGGTTAGGGTTACGGTAAGGGTAAGGGTTAGTGTTAGGGTAAGGGTTAGGGTTAGTGTTACGGTAAGGGTTAGGGTTAGTTTTAGGGTTAGGGTAAGTGTAAGGGTTAGGGTTAGGGTTAGGTTTAGGGTTAGTGTTAGGGGTTAAGATTAGGGTTAGGGTTAGGATTAGGGTAAGGGTTAGGGTTAGGTTTAGGGTTAGGGTAAGTGTAAGGGTAAGGGTTAGGGTTAGGCTTAGGGTTAGGGTAAGGGTAAGTGTTAGGCTTAGGTTTAGGGTGAGGGTTAGGGTTAGGGTAAGGGTAAGGGTTACGGTTAGGATTAGGCTTTGGTTTAGGGTGAGGTTTAGGGTTAGGGTTAGTGTTAGGGTAAGGGTTAGGGTTAGGGTTACGGTAAGGCTTAGGGTTAGGTTTAGGGTTAGGGTAAGTGTAAGGGTTAGGGTTAGGGTTAGGTTTAGGGTTAGTGTTAGGGGTTAAGGTTACGGTTAGGGTTAGGATTAGGATAAGGGTTAGGGTTAGGCTTAGGGTTAGGGTAAGGGTAAGTGTTAGGCTTAGGTTTTGGGTGAGGGTTAGGGTTAGGGTAAGGGTAAGGGTTACGGTTAGGATTAGGCTTTGGTTTAGGGTGAGGTTTAGGGTTAGGATTAGGGTTAGGGTAAGGGATAGGGTTAGGTTTAGGGTTACGGTTGCGGTTAGGGTTGGGGTTACGTTTAGGGTTAGGGTTAGGTTAAGGATTAGGGTTAGGATTAGGATTAGGGTTAGGTTTAGAGTTAGGTTTAGGGTTAGTGTTAGGGTAAGGGTATGTGTTAGGGTTAGGGTTAGGATTAGGATTAGGGTTAGGGTAAGGTTTAGGGTTAGGGTTAGCGTTAAGGTTAGGGTTTGGGGTTAGGGTAAGTGTAAGGGTTGGGGTTATGTTTAGGTTTCGGTTTAGGAGTTAGGGTTAGGGTTAGGTTTATGGTAATGGTAAGGGTTATGGTTATGGTTAGGGTTAGGTTTAGCGGTTAGAGTTAGGGTTAAGATAGGAGTAAGGGTTAGGGTTACGGTTAGGGTTTGAGTTAGGGTTAAGGTTACGGTTAGGGTAAGGGTTAGGGTTAGGGTAAGTGTAAGTGTTAGGGTTGGGGTTTGGTTCAAGGTAAGGGTAAGGTTTAGGGTTAGGGGTAGGGTAAGGGTAAGGGTTAGGGTTAGGGTTAGGGTAGGGGTTAGGGTTAGGGTTAGGGTTAGGGTTAGGGTTGGTGTTAGGGTAAGGGTAAGGGTTAGGGTTAGGGTTACGGTTAGAGTAAGGGTAAGGGTTAGGGTTTTGGTTAGGGTTAGGGTTAGGGTTAGCGTAATGGTTAGTGTTAGGGTTAGGGTTAGGTTTAGGGTTAGGGTTAGGGTAAGGCTAAGGGTTAGGGTTAAGGTTAGGGTTAGGGTTAGGTTTAGGGTTAAAGTTAGGGTATGGGTAAGGGTTAGGTTTAGGGTTAGCGTTAAGCTTAGGGTTAGGGTTAGGGATAGCCTTAGGGTTAGGGTTAAGGTTAGGTTTAGGGTTAGACTTAGGGTTAGGGAAAGGGTAAGGGTTAGGGTTAGGGTTAGGGTTAGTGGTAGGGGTAGGGTAAGGATTAGGGTTAAGGTTAGGGTAAGGGTAATCGTGAGGGTTAGGGTTTGGGTGAGGTTTAGGTTTAAGGTTAGGTTTAGGGTTAGGGTTAGGGTAAGGGTACGTGTTAGGGTTGGGGTTTGGTTCAGGGTAAGGGTAAGGTTTAGAGTTAGGGTTAGGGTAAGGGTAAGTGTTAGGGTTAGGGTTAGGGTTAGGGTAAAGGTTAGCGTTAGGTTTAGTGTTAGGGATAGGTTTAGAGTTAGGGTTAGGGTTAGAGTAAGTGTAAGGGTTAGGGTTAGGATTAGGGTTAGGGTAAGGGTAAGTGTTAGGGTTAGGGTTAGGGTTAGGGTTAGGTTAAGGGTAAGGGTTAGCATTAGGTTTTGGGTTCGGGATAGCTTTAGTGTTAGGGTTAGGGTTAGGGTAAGTGTTAGGGTTAGGATTAGGGTTAGGGTTAGGATAAGTGTAAGGGTTAGGGTTAGGGTTAGCGTAAGGGTAAGGTTTAAAGTTGGGGTTAGCGTTAGGGTTTGGGTTACGGTAAGGGTAAGGGTTAGGGTTAGGTTTAGTTTTAGGTTTAGAGTTAGGGTTAGGGTAGGGGTAAGGGTTAGGGTTAGGGTAAGGGTAGGTGTTAGGGATAGGGTTAGGATAAGGGTAAGGGTCAGGTTCAGGGAAAGGGTTAGGGTAAGTGTAAGGTTTAGGGTTAGGTAAGGGTAAGTGTTAGGGTTAGGGTTAGGTTTAGGGTAAGTGTTACGGTTAGGATTAGGGTTAGGGTTAGGATAAGTGTAAGGGTTAGGGTTACGGTTAGAGTAAGGGTAAGGTTTAAAGTTGGGGTTAGCATTAGGGTTTGGGTTAGGGTAAAGGTAAGGGTTAGGGTTAGGGTTAGTGTTAGGTTTAGAGTTAGGGTTAGGGTAAGGGTAAGGGTTAGGGTTATGCTTAGGGTTAGGGTTAGGGGAAGGGTAAGTGTTAGGGTTAGGTTAAGGGTAAGTGTTAGGGTCAGGGAAAGGGTTAGGGTAAGTGTAAGATTTAGGGTTAGGTAAGGGTAAATGTTAGGGTTAGGGTTAGGTTTAGGGTAAGGGTAAGGGTAAGGGTAAGGGTAAGGGTTAGGGTTAGGGTTAGGGTTAGGGATTAGGGTTAGGGTTAGGGTTAGGGTAAGGGTAAGGCTAAGGTAGAGGGTTACGGTTAGGGTAAGGGTAAGTGTTAGGGTTAGGCTTAGGATTAGGGTTAGGGTAAGGGTAAGGGTTAGGGTAAGGTTAAGTGTTAGGGTTACAGTTACGGTTAGGGTTAGGGTTAGGTTTAGGGTTAAGGTTAGGGTTAGGGTAATGATTAAAGTCAGGGTTATGATAAGGGTAAGGGTGAGGGTTAGGTTTAGGGTTAGGGTTAGGTTTAGGGTTAGGGTTAGGGTAAGGGTAAGTGTTAGGGTTACAGTTAGGTTTAGGTTTAGGGTTAGGGTTAGTGTAAGCATAAGGGTTAGGTTTAGGGTTAGGTTTAGGGTTAGGGTAAGGGTAAGGGTTAGGGTTAGGTTAAGGGTAAGTTTTAGGGTCAGGGTAAGGGTTAGGGTAAGGGTAAGGATTAGGGTTAGGTAAGGGTAAGTGTAAGGGTTAGGGTTAGGTTTAGGGTAAGGGTAAGGGTTAAGGTTAGGGTTAGGGTTAGTGGTTAGGGATAGGGTTAGCATAACGGTTAGGGTTAAGGTTAAGTGTTAGGGTTACTGTTAGTGTTAGGGTAAGGTAGAGGGTTAGGGTTATGGTGAGGGCAAGTGTTAGGTTTAGGGTTAGGGTTAGGTTTAGGGTAAGAGTAAGTGTTAGGGTTAGGGTTAAGGTTAGGGTAAGGGTAAGGGTTAGGGTTAGGTTAAGGGTACGTGTCAGGGTCAGGGTAAGGGTTAGGGTAAGGGTAAGGGTTAGGGTTAGGTAAGGGTAAGTGTTATGGTAGGGTTAGGTTAGGGGTAAGTGTTAGGGTTAGGGGTTAGAGTTAGGGTTAGGGTTAGGGTTAGGATAAGGTTGATGGTTAGGGTTATGGTAAGGGTAAGTGTTAGGGTTAGGGTTAGGGTTAGGGTTGGGTAAGAGTAAGGGTTAGGGTTAGGGTTAGGGTAAGGGTAAGTGTTAGGGTTAGGGTTAGGTTTATGTTTAGGGGTTAGGGTTAGGGGTTAGGATTAATGTAATGGTTAGGGTTAGGGTTTGGGTTAGGGTTAGGATAAGTGTAAGGCTTAGGTTTAGGGTTAGGGTTAGGGTTAGGGTTAGGGAAAGGGTAAGGCTTAGGGTAAAGTTTAGGGTTAGGGTAAGGATTAGGGTTAGGGTAAGGGTAAGCGTGAGGGTGAGTGTTAGAGTTAGGGTTAGGGTTAGATTTAAGATTAGAATTAGGGTTAGATTAAAGATTAGGGTTAGGGTTAGTGTTAGGTGTTAAGGTTAGGGTTAGGGTTAGGATTAGGATAGGGTTAGGGTTAGGCTTAGGGTTAGGGTAAGGGTCAGGGTCAGGGAAAGGGTTAGGGTAAGTGTAAGGTTTAGGTTTAGGTAAGGGTAAGTGTTAGGGTTAGGGTTAGGTTTAGGGTAAGAGTAAGGGTAAGGGTAAGGGTAAGGGTTAGGGTTAGGGTTAGGGTAAGTGTTACTTTTAGGGTTAGGGTTAGGGTTAGGATAAGTGTAAGGGTTAGGGTTAGGGTTACAGTAAGGGTAAGGTTTAAAGTTGGGGTTAGCGTTAGGGTTTGGGTTAGGGTATGGGTTAGGGTAAGGGTAAGGGTTAGGGTTAGGGTTAGGGTAAGTGTTACGGTTAGGGTTAGGGTAAGGGTAAGGGTTAGGGTTATGCTTAGGGTTAGGGTTAGGGGAAGGGTAAGGGTTAGGGTTAGGTTAAGGGTAAGTGTTAGGGTCAGGGAAAGGGTTAGGGTAAGTGTAAGGTTTAGGGTTAGGTAAGAGTAAGTGTTAGGGTTAGGGTTAGGTTTAGGGTAAGGTAAGAGTAAGGGTAAGGGTAAGGGTTAGGGTTAGGGTTAGGGTTAGGGTAAGGGTTAGGCTAAGGTAAAGTGTTACGGTTAGGGTCAGGGTAAGGGTTAGGGTAAGGGTAAGGATTAGGGTTAGGTAAGGGTAAGTGTTAGGGTTAGGGTTAGGGTTAGGGTTAGGGTAAGAGTAAGGGTTAGGGTTAGGGTTAGGGTTAGGGTAAGGGTAAGGGTTAGGGTTAGGTTAAGGGTAATTGTCAGGGTCAGGGTAAGGGTTAGGGTAAGTGTAAGGTTTAGGGTTAGGTAAGGGTAAGTGTTATGGTAGGGTTAGGTTTAGGGTAAGTGTAAGGGTTAGGGTTAGGTTTAGGGGTTAGTGTTAGGGTTAGGGTTAGGGTTAGGGTTAGGTAGAGGGTTAGGGTTATGGTAAGGGTAAGTGTTAGGGTTAGGGTTAGGGTTAGGGTTGGGTAAGAGTAAGGGTTAGGGTTAGGGTTAGGGTAAGGGTAAGTGTTAGGTTTAGGGTTAGGGTTAGGGTTAGGGAAAGTGTAAGGCTTAGGGTAAGGGTTAGGGTTAGGGTAAGGATTAGGGTTAGGGTAAGGGTAAGGGTGAGGGTGAGTGTTAGAGTTAGGGTTAGGGTTAGATTTAAGGTTGGAATTAGGGTTAGATTAAAGGTTAGGGTTAGGGTTAGGGTTTGGGTTAGGGTTAAGTTTACGGTTAGGGTAAGGGATAGGGTTAGGGAAAGGGTCAGGGTTAGGGTTAGGGTTAGGGAAAGGATTAGTGTTAGTGTTAGGGTTAGGGTTAGCATTAAGGTTAGGGTTAGGGTTAGGATTAGGATAGGGTTAGGGTTAGGCTTAGGGTTAGGGTAAGGGTAAGTCTTAGGGTTAGTGTTAGGGTTAGGGTTAGGCTAAGATTAAGGGTTAGGGTTAGGATTAGGCTTAGGTTTAGGGTGAGGGTTAGGGTTAGGGTTAGGGTTAGGGTTAGGGTAAGGGATAGGGTTAGGATTAGGGTTAGGGTTGGGGTAATGGTTGGGGTTAAGTTTAGGGTTAGGGTTAGGTTAAGGTTTATGGTGAGGGTTAGGGTTAGGGTTAGGGTAAGGGTATGTGTTATTTTTAGGGTTAGGGATAAGGTTAGGGTTAGGGTAAGGGTTAGGGTAAGGTAGAGGGTTAGGGTTAGGGTTAGGGTTAGGGTTAGGGTTAGGGTTAGGGTTAGGGTTAGGATAAGTGTAAAGGTTAGGGTTAGGGTTAGGGTTAGGGTTAGGGTTAGGGTTAGGGTTAGGGTTAGGGTTAGTGTAAGGGTAAGTGTTAGGGTTAGGGTTAGGGTTAGGGTTATGATATGGGTAAGGGTTAGGGTTAGGGTTAGGGTAAGGGTAAGTGTTAGGTTAGGGTTATGGTTAGGGTAAGGGTAAGGGTTAGGGTTACGGTGAGGTTAGGTTTAGGATAAGGGTAAGGTTTAAGGTTAAGGTTAGGTTTAGCATTAAGGTTAGGGTTAGGGTTAGGGTTAGTGTTAGGGTAAGGGTTAGGGTTAGGGTTAGCTTTAGGGTTAGGGTTAGGGTTAGGGAAAGAGTAAGGGTTAGGGTTAGGGTTAGGGTTAGGGTAATGATTAAGGTTAGGTTAAGGTAAGGGTAAGTGTGATGGTTAGGGTTAGGGTTAGGATTAGGTTTAAGGTTAGGGTTAGGGTAAGGGTTAGGGTTAGGGATTGGGTTAGGGTTAAGGTTAGGGTTAGGGTAAGGGTTAGGGTTAGGGAAAGGGTAAGGGTTTTGGTTATGGTAAGGGTTAGGGTAAGGATTAGGATTAGGGTGAGGGTTAGTGTTATAGTCAGCATTAAGTTTAGGGTTAGGGTTAGGGTAAGGGTAAGAGTTAGAGTTAGGTTTAGGGTTAGGGTTAGGGTTAGCATTAAGGTTAGGGTTGGGGTTTGGGTTAGGGTAAGGGTAAGGGTTAGGGTTAGTGTTAGGGGTTAGGGTTAGGGTTAGGGTTACGGTTAGGTTTAGGGTTAGGTTTAGGGTAAGGTTAAGTTTTAGGGTTTGGATTAGGGTTAGGCTGAAAGTTATTCTTAGGGTTAGGGTAAGGGTAAGGGTAAGGGTAAGGGTTAAGGTTAGGTTTAGGGTTAGGGGTGAGGGTTAGAGTTATGGTTAGTGTAAGGGTAAGGATTAGGGTTAGGGTTAGAGTTATGGTTGGGGTTAGGTTTTTGGTTAGGGTAGGGGTAAGGGTTAGGTTGAGGGTTAGGGTTAGGTTTAGGGTTATGGTAAGGGTAACGATAGGGTTAGGGTTAGGGTTAGTGTTAGGGTTAGGGTAGGGTTAGGGAAAGTGTAAGGGTTAGGGTTAGGGTTAGGGTAATGATTAAGGTTAGGGTTAGGGTAAGGGTAAGGGTGATGGTTAGGGTTAGGGTTAGGATTAGGTTTAAGTTTAGGGTTAGGTTCAGGGTAAGGGTTAGTGTTAGGGATTGGGTTAGGGGTAAGGTTAGGGTTAAGGTAAGAGGTAGGGTTAGGGAAAGGGTAAGGGTTTGTGTTATGGTTAGGGTTAGGGTAAGGATTAGGATTAGGGTTAGTGTTAGGGTTAGGGTTAGCATTAAGGTTAGGGTTAGGATTAGGGTAAGGGTAAGAGTTAGAGTTAGGGTTAGGGTTAGGGTTAGGGTAAGGATTAGGGTTAGGGTTAAGGTAAGGGTTAGGGTTAGTGTTAGGGTTAGCATAAAGGTTAGGGTTAGGTGTAGGGTTAGGGTTAGTGTAAGGGTTCGGGTTAGGGTTAGTGGTTAGGGTTAGGGTTAGGGGAAGGGTTAGGTTTAGGCTTAGGGTTAGGGTAAGGTTAAGGGTTACAGATTGGATTAGGGTTAGGCTTAAGGTTATTGTTAGTGTTAGGGTAAGTGTAAGGGTAAAGGTTAGGGTTAGGGTTAGTATTAGGGGTTAGGGTTAGGGTTATGTTTAGGGTAAGGGTATGGATTAGGGTTAGGGTTAGAGTTATGGTTAGGGTTAGCCTTTTGGTTAGGGTAGGAGTAAGGGTTAGGTTGAGGGTTAGGTTTAGGGTTAGGGTTATGGTAAGGGTAAGTGATAGGGTTAGGGTTAGGGTTAGGTTTAGGGTAAGGGTTAGGGTTAGGGTTAGGGTTAGGGTAAACGTAAGTGTTAGGGTTAGGGTTAGGTTTAGGGTAAGGGTAAGGGATAGTGTTAGGGTTTGCGTTAGGTTAGAGTTAGTGTTAGGGTAAGGGTTAGGGTAAGGTAAAGTTTTACGGTTAGGGTAAGGGTGTTAGGGTTAGGGATAGGTTTAAGGGTTAGGGTTAGGGTTAGCCTTAGGGGAAGGGTTAGGGTTAGGTTTAGGGTTAGGGCAAGGGTAAGTTTTAGGGTTATGGTTTGGGTTAGGGTTAGGGTAAGTGTAAGTGTTAGGGTTAGGTTTAGGGTTAGGTTTAGGTTTAGGGTTAGGGTTAGGGTTAGGGTTAGGTTTGGGATTAGGGTAAGGTTTAGGGTTAGGGTTAGGTTTAGGGGTTAGGGTTAGGTTAGGTTTAGTTTTAGGTTTAGGGTTAGGGTAAGCGTAAGGGTTAGTATAAGGGTAACGGTTAGGGTTTGGGTTAGGGTTAGGGTTAGGGTAAGTCTAAGGGTTAGGTTTAGGGGTTGGGGTTAGGGTTTGGTTTAGGGTTAGGGTAGGGTAAGGGTAAGGGTTAGGATAAGGGTAACGGTTAGGGTTAGTGTTAGGGTTAGTGTTAGGGGTTAGGGTTAAGGGTTAGTGTAAGGGTTAGGTTTAGGGTTAGGGTTAGGTTAAGGGTAACGGTGATGGTTAGGGTTAGGGTTAGGGTTAGGGTCAGGGTAAGGGTAATTGTTAGGGTTAGGGTTAGGGTTAGGGTTAAGTTTATTGTTATGGTCAGTGTAAGGGTTAGGGTTAGGGTAAGGGTTAGGGTAAGGGTAAGGGTAAGTGTTAGGGTTAAGCTTAGGGTTAGTTATACTGTAAGGTTTTGGGTTAGGGTTAGGGTTATGTTTAGGGTTAGGGGTTAGGGTTAGGGTTAGGTTTATGGTAATGGTTAGGGTTATGGTTATGGTTAGGGTTACGTTTAGGGTTAGGTTTAGGGTAAGGGGAATTATTAGGGTTAGGTTAGGGTTAGGGTAGGTTTAGGGTTAGGGTTATGTTTAGTGTTAGGGTTAGGGTTAGGAAAAGGGTTAGGGTTACGGTAAGGGTAAGGGTTAGGCTTAGGGTTAGGGTTAGGGTTAGGTTTAGGGTTAGGGTTAGGGTTAGGGTAAGGGTTAGGTTTAGGGTTAGGTTTACATTTAGGGATAGGGTAAGGGAAAGGGTAAGGGTTAGGGTTTGTGTTAGGGTTAGGGTTAGGGGTTAGGTTTAGGGTTAGGGTTACGGTAAGGGTAAGGGTTAGTGTTAGGGTAAGTGTTAGTGTTAGGGTTACGGTAAGGATTAGGGTTAGGTTTAGGGTTAGGGTAAGTGTAAGGGTTAGGGTTAGGGTTAGGTTTAGAGTTAGTGTTAGGGGTTAAAGTTAGGGTTAGGGTTAGGATTAGGGTAAGTGTTAGGGTTAGGCTTAGGGTTAGGGTAAGGGTAAGTGTTAGGCTTAGGGTTAGGGTGAGGGTTAGGGTTAGGGTAAGGGTAAGGGTTAGGGTTAGGGTTAGGTTTAGAGTTAGTGTTAGGGGTTAAGGTTAGGGTTAGGGTTAGGATTAGGGTATGTGTTAGGGTTAGGCTTAGGGTTAGGGTAAGGGTAAGTGTTAGGCTTAGGGTTAGGGTGAGTGTTAGGGTTAGGGTAAGGGTAAGGGTATGTGTTAGGGTTAGGGTTAGGGTTAGGATTAGGTTTAGGGTAAGGTTTAGGGTTAGGGTTTGGGGTTAGGGTAAGTGTGAGGGTTGGGGTTATGTTTAGGTTTCGGGTTAGGAGTTAGGGTTAGGGTTAGGTTTATGGTAATGGTAAGGGTTATGGTTATGGTTAGGGTTAGGTTTAGCGGTTAGAGTTAGGGTTAAGATAGGAGTAAGGGTTAGGGTTACGGTTAGGGTTTGAGTTAGGGTTAAGGTTACGGTTAGGGTAAGGGTTAGGGTTAGGGTAAGTGTAAGTGTTAGGGTTGGGGTTTGATTCACGGTAAGGGTAAGGTTTAGGGTTAGGGGTAGGGTAAGGGTAAGTGTTAGGGTTAGGGTTAGGGTTAGGGTAAGGGTAAGGGTTAGGGTTAGGGTTAGGTTTAGAGTAAGGGGAAGGGTTAGGGTTAATGTTAGGGTTAGGGTTAGGGTTAGCATAATGGTTAGAGTTAGGGTTAGGGTTAGGTTTAGGGTTAGGGTTAGGGTAAGGGTAAGGTTTAGTATTAAGGTTAGGGTTAGGGTTAGGTTTAGGTTTAGGGTTAGGGTATGGGTAAGGGTTAGGTTTAGTGTTTGCGTTAAGCTTAGGGTTAGGGTTAGGGATAGCCTTAGGGTTAGCATTAAGGTTAGGTTTAGGGTTAGGGTTAGGGTTAGGGAAAGGGTAAGGGTTAGGGTTATGGTTAGGGGTAGGGGTAGGGGTAGGGTAAGGATTAGGGTTAAGGTTAGGGTAAGGTTAATCGTGAGGGTTAGGGTTTGTGTGAGGTTTAGGTTTAAGGTTAGGGTTAGGGTTAGGGTAAGGGTAAGTGTTAGGGTTGGGGTTTGGTTCAGGGTAAGGGTAAGGTTTAGAGTTAGGGTTATGGTAAGGGTAAGTGTTAGGGTTAGGGTTAGGGTTAGGGTAAGGTTTAGCGTTAGGTTTAGTGTTAGGGATAGGTTTAGAGTTAGGGTTAGGGTTAGAGTAATTGTAAGGGTTAGGGTTAGGTTTAGGGTTAGGGTAAGGGTAAGTTTTAGGGTTAGGGTTAGGGTTAGGGTAAGGGTAAGGGTTAGCGTTAGGTTTTGGGTTAGGATAAGTGTGAGGGTTAGGGTTAGGGTTAGGGTAAGGGTAAGGTTTAAAGTTGGGGTTAGCATTAGGGTTTGGGTTAGGGTAAGGGTAAGGGTTAGGGTTACGGTTAGTGTTAGGTTTAGAGTTAGGGTTAGGGTAAGGGTAAGGTTTAGGGTTAGGGTTAGGGTTAGGGTAAGGGTAGGTGTTAGGGATAGGGTTATGATAAGGGTAAGGGTCAGGGTCAGGGAAAGGGTTAGGGTAAGTGTAAGGTTTAGGGTTAGGTAAGGGTAAGTGTTAGGGTTAGGGTTAGGTTTAGGGTAAGGGTAAGGGTAAGGGTAAGGGTAAGGGTTAGGGTTAGGGTTAGGGTAAGTGTTACGGTTAGGGTTAGGGTTAGGATAAGTGTAAGGGTTAGGGTTAGGGTTAGAGTAAGGGTAAGGTTTAAAGTTGGGGTTAGCGTTAGGGTTTGGGTTAGGGTAAGGGTAAGTGTTAGGGTTAGGGTTAGTGTTAGGTTTAGAGTTAGGGTTAGGGTAAGTGTAAGGGTTAGGGTTATGCTTAGGGTTAGGGTTAGGGTAAGGGTAAGGGTTAGGGTTAGGTTAAGGGTAAGTGTTAGGGTGAGGGAAAGGGTTAGGGTAAGTGTAAGTTTTAGGTTTAGGGTGAGGGTTGGGGATAGGGTTAGGGTTAGGGCAAGGGTAAGGGTTAGGGTAGGGTAAGGGTTAAGGTTAGGGTTAGGGTAATGATTAAGGTCAGGGTTATGGTAAGGGTAAGGGTGAGGGTTAGGGTTAGGGTTAGGGTTAGGTTTAAGATTAGGGTTAGAGTAAGGGTAAGTGTTAGTGTTACAGTTAGGTTTAGGGTTAGGGTTAGTGTAAGCATAAGGGTTAGGTTTAGGGTTAGGGTTATGGCTAGGGTAAGGGTAAGGGTTAGGGTTAGGTTAAGGGTAAGTTTTAGGGTCAGGGTAAGGGTTAGTGTAAGGGTAAGGATTAGGGTTAGGTTAGGGTAAGTATTAGGGTTAGGGTTAGGTTTAGGGTAAGGGTAAGGTTTAGTGTTAGTGTTAGGGTTAGGGTTAGTGGTTAGGGATAGGGTTGGCGTAAGGGTTAGGGTTAGGGTTAAGGGTTAGGGTTAGGGTTAGTGTTAGCGTAAGGTAGAGGGTTAGGGTTATGGTAAGTGTAAGTGTTAGGGTTAGGGTAAGTGTTAGGGTTAGGGTTAGGGTTACGGTTAGGATAAGTGTAAGGGTTAGAGTTAGGGTTAGAGTAAGGGTAAGGTTTAAAGTTGGGGTTAGCCTTAGGATTTGGGTTAGGGTAAGGGTAAGGGTTACGGTTAGGGTTAGTGTTAGGTTTAGAGTTAGGGTTAGGGTAAGGGTTAGGGTTAGGGTTAGGGTTAGGGTTAGGGTAAGGGTAGGTGTTAGGGATAGGGTTAGGATAAGGGTAAGGGTCAGGGTCAGGGAAAGGGTTAGGGTAAGTGTAAGGTTTAGGTTTAGGTAAGGGTAAGTGTTAACGTTAGGGTTAGGTTTAGGGTAAGAGTAAGGGTAAGGGTAAGGGTAAGGATTAGGGTTTCGGTTAGGGTAAGTGTTACAGTTAGGGTTAGGGTTAGGGTTAGGATAAGTGTAAGGGTTAGGGTTAGGGTTAGAGTAAGGGTAAGGTTTAAAGTTGGGGTTAGCGTTAGGGTTTGGGTTAGGTTAAGGGTAAGGGTTAGGGTTAGGGTTAGGTTTAGAGTTAGGGTTAGGGTAAGGGTAAGGATTAGGGTTATGCTTAGGGTTAGGGTTAGGGTAAGGGTAAGGGTTAGGGTTAGGTTAAGGGTAAGTGTTAGGGTCAGGGAAAGGGTTAGGGTAAGTGTAAGGTTTAGGGTTTGGTAAGAGTAAGTGTTAGGGTTAGGGTTAGGTTTAGGGTAAGGGTAAGAGTAAGGGTAAGGGTAAGGGTTAGGGTTAGGGTTAGGGTTAAGGGTTAGGGTTAGGGTTAGGGTTAGGTAAGGGTTAGGCTAAGGTAAAGTGTTACGGTTAGGGTAAGGGTAAGTGTTAGGGTTAGGCTTAGGATTAGGGTTAGGGTAAGGGTAAGGGTTAGTGTTCGGGTTAGGGTAAGTGTTAGTGTAAGGGTTAGGGTTAGGGTTAGGGTTAGGGTAATGGTAAGTGTTAGGGTTAGGGTTAGGTTTAGTGTTAGGGTAAGGGTAAGGATTAGGGTTAGGTTTAGGGTTAGGGTTAGGGTTAGGGTTAGGTTTAAGATTAGGGTTAGGGTAAGTGTAAGTGTTAGGGTTACAGTTAGGTTTAGGTTTGGGTTAGGGTTAGTGTAAGCATAAGGGTTAGGTTTAGGGTTAGGGTTAGGGTAAGGGTAAGGGTTAGGGTTAGGTTAAGGTTAAGTTTTAGGGTCAGGGTAAGGGTTAGGGTAAGGGTAAGTATTAGGGTTAGGTAAGGGTAAGTGTTAGGGTTAGGGTTAGGGTTAGGGTTAGGGTAAGAGTAAGGGTTAGGGTTAGGGTTAGGGTTAGGGTAAGGGTAAGGGTTAGGGTTAGGTTAAGGGTAAGTGTCAGGGTCAGGGTAAGGGTTAGGGTAAGGGTAAGGGTTAGGGTTAGGTAAGGGTAAGTGTTAGGGTAGGGTTAGGTTTAGGGTAAGTGTAAGGGTTAGGGTTAGGGTTAGGGGTTAGCGTTAGGGTTAGGGTTAGGGTTAGGGTTAGGGTAAGGTAGAGGGTTATGGTTATGGTAAGGGTAAGTGTTAGGGTTAGGGTAAGGGTTAGGGTAAGGGTAAGGGTTAGGATTAGGTAAGGGTAAGTGTTATGGTAGGATTAGGTTTAGGGTAAGTGTAAGGGTTAGGGTTAGGGTTAGGGGTTAGCATTAGGGTTAGGGTTAGGGTTAGGGAAAGGTAGAGGGTTAGGGTTATGGTAAGGGTAAGTGTTAGGGTTAGGGTTAGGGTTAGGGTTGGGTAAGAGTAGGGGTTAGGGTTAGGGTTAGGGTAAGGGTAAGGGTAAGGATTAGGGTTAGTGTTAGGTTTATGGTTACGGGTTAGGGTTATGGGTTAGGATTAATGTAAGGGTTAGGTTTAGGGTTAGGTTTACGGTTAGGTTGAGGGTTAGAGTAAGTGTTAGGGTTAGGGTTTGGGTTAGGGTTAGGATAAAGGTAAGGCTTAGGTTTAGGTTTAGGGTTAGGGTTAGGGTTAGGGAAAGGGTAAGGCTCAGGATAAGGGTTAGGGTTAGGGTAAGGATTAGGGTTAGGGTAAGGGTAAGGGTGAGGGTGAGTGTTAGAGTTAGGGTTAGGGTAGATTTAAGGTTAGAATTAGGGTTAGATTAAAGACTAGGGTTAGGGTTAGGTTTGGGGTTAGTGTTAGGGGTTAAGGTTAGGGTTAGGGTTAGGATTAGGATAGGGTTAGGGTTAGGCTTAGGGTTAGGGTAAGGGTAAGTCTTAGGGTTAGGTTTAGGGTTAGGTTTAGGGTAAGGGTAAGTGTTAGGGTTAGGATTAGGCTTAGGTTTAGGGTGAGGGTTAGGGTTAGGGTTAGGGTTAGGGTTAGTGTTAGGGTAAGGGATAGGGTTAGGGTTAGGGTTAGGGTTGGGGTTAGGGTTGGGGTTAAGTTTAGGGTTAGGGTTAGGTTAAGGGTTAGGGTTAGGATTAGGATTAGGGTTAGGTTTAGAGTTAGGGTTCGGGTTAGGGTTAGCGTAAGGGTATGTGTTATGTTTAGGGTTAGGGTTAGGGTTAGGATAAGTGTAAGGGTTAGAGTAAGGGTAAGTGTTAGGTTTGGGTTTAGGTTCAGGGTAAGGGTAAGGTTTAGGGTTAGGGTAAGGGTAAGTGTTAGGTTATTGTTAGGGTTAGGGTTAGGGTAAGTCTAAGGTAAGGGTTAGGGTTAGGGGTTAGGTTTAGGGTTAGAGTTACGGTAAGGGTAAGGGTTAGTGTTAGGGTAAGGGTTAGGGTTAGGGTTAGGGTTACGGGAAGGGTTAGGGTTAGGTTTAGGGTTAGGGTAAGTGTAAGGTTTAGGGTTAGGGTTAGGTTTAGGGTTAGTGTTAGGTGTTAAGGTTAGGGTTAGGGTGAGGGTTAGGGTTAGGGTAAGGGTAAGGGTTATGGTTAGGATTAGGCTTTGGTTTAGGGTGAGGTTTAGGTTTAGGGTTAGGGTTAGGGTAAGGGATAGGGTTAGGTTTAGGTTTACGGTTGGGGTTAGGGTTGGGGTTACGTTTAGGGTTAGGGTTAGGTTAAGGGTTAGGGTTAGGATTAGGATTAGGGTTAGGTTTAGAGTTAGGGTTAGGGTTAGGGTTAGGGTAAGGGTATGTGTTAGGGTTAGGGTTAGGGTTAGGATTAGGGTTAGGGTAAGGTTTAGGGTTAGGGTTAGGGTTATGGTTAGGGTTTGGGGTTAGGGTAAGTGTAAGGGTTGGGGTTATGTTTAGGTTTCGGGTTAGGAGTTAGGGTTAGGGTTAGGTTTAGGGTAATGGTTAGGGTTATGGTTATGGTTAGGGTTAGGTTTAGCGGTTAGAGTTAGGGTTAAGATAGGAGTAAGGGTTAGGGTTATGGTTAGGGTTTGAGTTAGGATTAAGGTTACGGTTATGGTAAGGGCTAGGGTTAGGGTAAGTGTAAGTGTTAGGGTTGGGGTTTGGTTCACGGTAAGGGTAAGGTTTAGGGTTAGGGGTAGGGTAAGGGTAAGTGTTAGGGTTAGGGTTGGGTTAGGGTAAGGTAAGGGTTAGGGTTAGGGTTCGGGTAGGGGTTAGGCTTAGGGTTAGGGTTAGGGTTAGGGTTGGTGTTAGGGTAAGGATAAGGGTTAGGGTTAGGGTTAGGGTTAGAGTAAGGTTAAGGGTTAGGGTTAATGTTACGGTTAGGGTTAGGGTTAGCGTTAGGGTTAGAGTTAGGGTTAGGGTTAGGTTTAGGTTTAGGCTTAGGGTAAGGGTAAGGTTTAGGGTTAAGGTTAGGGTTAGGGTTAGGTTTAGGGTTAGGGTTAGGGTATTGGTAAGGGTTAGGTTTAGGGTTAGCGTTAAGCTTAGGGTTAGGGTTAGGGATTACCTTAGGGTTAGGGTTAAGGTTAGGTTTAGGGTTAGGGTTAGGGTAGGGGAAAGGGTAAGGGTTAGGGTTAGGGTTAGGCTTAGGGGTAGGGGTAGGGTAAGGATTAGGGTTAAGGTTAGTGTAAGGGTAATCGTGAGGGTTAGGGTTTGGGTTAGGTTTAGGTTTAAGGTTAGGGTTAGGGTTAGGGTTAGGGTAAGGGTAAGTGTTAGGGTTGCGGTTTGTTTCAGGGTAAGGGTAAGGTTTAGAGTTAGGGTAAGGGTAAGTGTTAGGGTTAGGGTTAGGGTTAGGGTAAGGGTAAGGGTTAGCGTTAGGTTTAGTGTTAGGGATAGGTTTAGGTTTAGGGTTAGGGTTAGAGTAAGTGTAAGGGTTAGGGTTAGAGTTAGAGTAAGGGTAAGCTTTAGAGTTGGGGTTAGTGTTAGGTTTTGGGTTAGGGTAAGGGTAAGGGTTAGGGTTAAGGTTAGTGTTAGGGTAAGGGTAAGTGTTAGGGTTAGGGTTAGGGTTAGGGTAAGCGTAAGGGTTAGCGTTAGGTTTCCGGTTAGGGATAGGTTTAGGGTTAGGGTTAGGGTAAGTGTTAGGGTTAGGGTTAGGGTTAGGGTTAGGATAAGTGTAAGGGTTAGAGTTAGGGTTAGAGTAAGGGTAAGGTTTAAAGTTGGGGTTAGCGTTAGGATTTGGGTTAGGGTAAGGGTAAGGGTTACGGTTAGGGTTAGTGTTAGGTTTAGAGTTAGGGTTAGGGTAAGGGTTAGGGTTAGGGTTAGGGTTAGGGTTAGAGTAAGGGTAGGTGTTAGGGATAGGGTTAGGATAAGGGTAAGGGTCAGGGTCAGGGAAAGGGTTAGGGTAAGTGTAAGGTTTAGGTTTAGGTAAGGGTAAGTGTTAGGGTTAGGGTTAGGTTTAGGGTAAGAGTAAGGGTAAGGGTAAGGGTAAGGATTAGCGTTATGGTTAGGGTAAGTGTTACAGTTAGGGTTAGGGTTAGGGTTAGGATAAGTGTAAGGGTTAGGGTTAGGGTTAGAGTAAGGGTAAGGTTTAAAGTTGGGGTTAGCGTTAGGGTTTGGGTTAGGGTAAGGGTAAGGGTTAGGGTTAGGGTTAGGTTTAGAGTTAGGGTTAGGGTAAAGGTAAGGATTAGGGTTATGCTTAGGATTAGGGTTAGGGGAAGGGTAAGGGTTAGGGTTAGGTTAAGGGTAAGTGTTAGGGTCAGGGAAAGGGTTAGGGTAAGTGTAAGGTTTAGGGTTAGGTAAGAGTAAGTGTTAGGGTTAGGGTTAGGTTTAGGGTAAGGGTAAGAGTAAGGGTAAGGGTAAGGGTTAGGGTTAGGGTTAGGGTTAAGGGTTAGGGTTAGGGTTAGGGTTAGGGTAAGGGTTAGGCTAAGGTAAAGTGTTACAGTTAGGGTAAGGGTAAGTGTTAGGGTTAGGCTTAGGATTAGGGTTAGGGTAAGGGTAAGGGTTAGGGTTAGGGATAGGGTAAGGGTTAGGGTAAGGGTTAGGGTTAGGGTTAGGGTTAGGGTAATGGTAAGTGTTAGGGTTAGGGTTAGGTTTAGTGTTAGGGTAAGGGTAAGGATTAGGGTTAGGTTTAGGGTTAGGTTTAGGGTTAGGGTTAGGGTTAGGGTTAGGGTAAGGGTAAGGGTTAGGGTAGGGTTAGGGTTAAGGTTAGGGTTAGGGTAATGTTTAAGGTCAGGGTTAGGGTAAGGGTAAGGGTGAGGGTTAGGGTTAGGGTTAGGGTTAGTTTTAAGATTAGGGTTAGGGTAAGTGTAAGTGTTAGAGTAACAGTTAGGTTTAGGTTTAGGGTTAGGGTTAGTGTAAGCATAAGGGTTAGGTTTAGGGTTAGGGTTAGGGTTAGGGTTAGGGTAAGGGTAAGGGTTAGGGTTAGGGTTAGGGTTAGGGTAAGGTAGAGGGTTAGGGTTATGGTAAGGGTAAGTGTTAGGGTTAGGGTAAGGGTTAGGGTATGTGTAAGGGTTAGGATTAGGTAAGGGTACGTGTTATGGTAGGATTAGGTTTAGGGTAAGTGTAAGGGTTAGGGTTAGGGTTAGGGGTTAGCGTTATGGTTATGGTTAGGGTTAGGGTTAGGGTAAGGTAGCGGGTTAGGGTTATGGTAAGGGTAAGTGTTAGGGTTAGGGTTAGTGTTAGGGTTGGGTAAGAGTAAGGGTTAGGGTTAGGGTTAGGGTAAGGGTAAGGGTAAGGGTAAGGGTTACGGTTAGTGTTAGGTTTATGGTTACTGGTTAGGGTTATGGGTTAGGATTAATGTAAGGGTTAGGTTTAGGGTTAGGTTTACGGTTAGGTTGAGGGTTAGAGTAAGTGTTAGGGTTAGGGTTTGGGTTAGGGTTAGGATAAAGGTAAGGCTTAGGTTTAGGTTTAGGGTTAGGGTTAGGGTTAGGGAAAGGGTAAGGCTGAGGATAAGGGTTAGGGTTAGGGTAAGGATTAGGGTTAGGGTAAGGGTAAGGGTGAGGGTGAGTGTTAGAGTTAGGGTTAGGGTTAGATTTAAGGTTAGAATTGGGTTAGATTAAAGACTAGGCTTAGGGTTAGGTTTGGGGTTAGTGTTAGGGGTTAAGGTTAGGGTTATGGTTAGGATTAGGATAGGGTTAGGGTTAGGCTTAGTGTTAGGGTAAGGGTAAGTCTTACGGTTAGGTTTAGGGTTAGGTTTAGGGTAAGGGTAAGTGTTAGGGTTAGGATTAGGCTTAGGTTTAGGGTGAGGGTTAGGGTTAGGGTTACTGTTAGGGTAAGGGATAGGGTTAGGATTAGGGTTAGGGATGGGGTTAGGGTTGGGGTTAAGTTTAGGGTTAGGGTTAGCTTAATGGTTAGGGTTAGGATTAGGATTAGGGTTAGGTTTAGAGTGAGGGTTCGGGTTAGGGTTAGCGTAAGGGTATGTGTTATGTTTAGGGTTAGGGTTAGGGTTAGGATAAGTGTAAGGGTTAGAGTAAGGGTAAGTGTTAGGTTTGGGTTTAGGTTCAGGGTAAGGGTATTGTTTAGGGTTAGGGTAAGGGTAAGTGTTAGGTTAGGGTTAGGGTTAGGGTTAGGGTAAGTCTAAGGGTAAGGGTTAGGGTTAGGGGTTAGGTTTAGGGTTAGAGTTACGGTAAGGGTAAGGGTTAGTGTTAGGGTAAGGGTTAGGGTTAGGGTTAGGGTTACGGGAAGGGTTAGGGTTAGGTTTAGGGTTAGGGTAAGTGTAAGGTTTAGGGTTAGGGTTAGGTTTAGGGTTAGTGTTAGGTGTTAAGGTTAGGGTTAGGGTTAGGCTTAGGGTTAGGGTAAGGGTAAGTGTTAGGCTTAGGGTTAGGGTGAGGGTTAGGGTTAGGGTAAGGGTAAGGGTTATGGTTAGGATTAGGCTTTGGTTTAGGGTGAGGTTTAGGTTTAGGGTTAGGGTTAGGTTAAGGGATAGGGTTAGGTTTAGGGTTACGGTTGGGGTTAGGGTTGGGGTTACGTTTAGGGTTAGGGTTAGGTTAAGGGTTAGGGTTAGGATTAGGATTAGGGTTAGGTTTAGAGTTAGGGTTAGGGTTAGGGTTAGGGTAAGGGTATGTGTTAGGGTTAGGGTTAGGGTTAGGATTAGGGTTAGGGTAAGGTTTAGGGTTAGGGTTAGGGTTACGGTTAGGGTTTGGGGTTAGGGTAAGTGTAAGGGTTGGGGTTATGTTTAGGTTTAGGGTTAGGAGTTAGGGTTAGGGTTAGGTTTAGGGTAATGGTTAGGGTTATGGTTAGGGTTAGGTTTAGCGGTTAGAGTTAGGGTTAAGATAGGAGTAAGGGTTAGGGTTATGGTTAGGGTTTGAGTTAGGATTAAGGTTACGGTTAGGGAAAGGGTTAGGGTTACGGTAAGTGTAAGTGTTAGGGTTGGGGTTTGGTTCACGGTAAGGGTAAGGTTTAGGGTTAGGGGTAGGGTAAGGGTAAGTGTTAGGGTTAGGGTTGGGTTAGGGTAAGGTAAGGGTTAGGGTTAGGGTTAGGGTAGAGGTTAGGCTTAGGGTTACGGTTAGGGTTAGGGTTGGTGTTAGGGTAAGGATAAGGGTTAGGGTTAGAGTTAGGGTGAGAGTAAGGGTAAGGGTTAGGGTTAATGTTACGGTTAGGGTTAGGGTTAGCGTTAGGGTTAGAGTTAGGGTTAGGGTTAGGTTTAGGTTTAGGGTTAGGGTAAGGGTAAGGTTTAGGGTTAAGGTTAGGGTTAGGGTTAGGTTTAGGGTTAGGGTTAGGGTATTGGTAAGGGTTAGGTTTAGGGTTAGCGTTAAGCTTAGGGTTAGGGTTAGGGATTGCCTTAGGGTTAGGGTTAAGGTTAGGTTTAGGGTTAGGGTTAGGGTAGGGGAAAGGGTAAGGGTTAGGGTTAGGGTTAGGTTTAGGGGTAGGGGTAGTGTAAGGATTAGGGTTAAGGTTAGTGTAAGGGTAATCGTGAGGGTTAGGGTTTGGTTTAGGTTTAGGTTTAAGGTTAGGGTTAGGGTTAGGGTTAGGGTAAGTGTAAGTGTTAGGGTTGGGGTTTGTTTCAGGGTAAGGGTAAGGTTTAGAGTTAGGGTAAGGGTAAGTGTTAGGGTTAGGGTTAGGGTTAGGGTAAGGGTAAGGGTTAGCGTTAGGTTTAGTGTTAGGGATAGGTTTAGGGTTAGGGTTAGGGTTAGAGTAAGTGTAAGGGTTAGGGTTAGAGTTAGAGTAAGGGTAAGCTTTAGAGTTGGGGTTAGTGTTAGGTTTTGGGTTAGGGTAAGGGTAAGGGTTAGGGTTAAGGTTAGTGTTAGGGTAAGGGTAAGTGTTAGGGTTAGGGTTAGGGTTAGGGTAAGCATAAGGGTTAGCGTTAGGTTTCCGGTTAGGGATAGGTTTAGGGTTAGGGTTAGGGTAAGTGTTAGGGTTAGGGTTAGGGTTAGGGTTAGGATAAGTGTAAGGGTTAGAGTTAGGGTTAGAGTAAGGGTAAGGTTTAAAGTTGGGGTTAGCGTTAGGATTTGGGTTAGGGTAAGGGTAAGGGTTACGGTTAGGTTTAGTGTTAGGTTTAGAGTTAGGGTTAGGGTAAGGGTAAGGGTTAGGGTTAGGGTTAGGAATAGGGTAAGGGTAGGTGTTAGGGATAGGGTTAGGATAAGGGTAAGGGTCAGGGTCAGGGAAAGGGTTAGGGTAAGTGTAAGGTTTAGGTTTAGGTAAGGGTAAGTGTTAGGTTTAGGGTTAGGTTTAGGTTTAGGGTAAGAGTAAGGGTAAGGGTAAGGGTAAGGATTAGGGTTTCGGTTAGGGTAAGTGTTACAGTTAGGGTTAGGGTTAGGGTTAGGATAAGTGTAAGGGTTAGGTTTAGGGTTAGAGTAAGGGTAAGGTTTAAAGTTGGGGTTAGCGTTAGGGTTTGGGTTAGGGTAAGGGTAAGGGTTAGGGTTAGGGTTAGGTTTAGAGTTAGGGTTAGTGTGAGGGTAAGGATTAGGGTTATGCTTAGGGTTAGGGTTAGGGGAAGGGTAAGGGTTAGGGTTAGGTTAAGGGTAGTGTTAGAGTCAGGGAAAGGGTTAGGGTAAGTGTAAGGTTTAGGGTTAGGTAAGAGTAAGTGTTAGGGTTAGGGTTAGGTTTAGGGTAAGGGTAAGAGTAAGGGTAAGGGTAAGGGTTAGGGTTAGGGTTAGGGTTAAGGGTTAGGGTTAGGGTTAGGGTAAGGGTTAGGCTAAGGTAAAGTGTTACGGTTAGGGTAAGGGTAAGTGTTAGGGTTAGGCTTAGGATCAGGGTTAGGGTAAGGGTAAGGGTTAGGGTTAGGGTTAGTGTTAGGGTAAGGGTAAGTGTTAGGGTTAGGGTTAGGGTTAGGGTAAGCGTAAGGGTTAGCGTTAGGTTTCCGGTTAGTGATAGGTTTAGGGTTAGGGTTAGGGTAAGTGTTAGGGTTAGGGTTCGGGTTAGGGTTAGGATAAGTGTAAGGGTTAGAGTTAGGGTTAGAGTAAGGGTAAGGTTTAAAGTTGGGGTTAGCGTTAGGATTTGGGTTAGGGTAAGGGTAAGGGTTACGGTTAGGGTTAGTGTTAGGTTTAGAGTTAGGGTTAGGGTAAGGGTTAGGGTTAGGGTTAGGGTTAGGGTTAGGGTAAGGGTAGGTGTTAGGGATAGGGTTAGGATAAGGGTAAGGGTCAGGGTCAGGGAAAGGGTTAGGGTAAGTGTAAGGTTTAGGTTTAGGTAAGGGTAAGTGTTAGGGTTAGGGTTAGGTTTAGGGTAAGAGTAAGGGTAAGGGTAAGGGTAAGGATTAGGGTTTCGGTTAGGGTAAGTGTTACAGTTAGGGTTAGGGTTAGGGTTAGGATAAGTGTAAGGGTTAGGGTTAGGGTTAGAGTAAGGGTAAGGTTTAAAGTTGGGGTTAGCGTTAGGGTTTGGGTTAGGGTAAGGGTAATGGTTAGGGTTAGGGTTAGGTTTAGAGTTAGGGTTAGGGTAAGGGTAAGGATTAGGGTTATGCTTAGGGTTAGGGTTAGGGGAAGGGTAAGGGTTAGGGTTAGGTTAAGGGTAAGTGTTAGGGTCAGGGAAAGGGTTAGGGTAAGTGTAAGGTTTAGGGTTAGGTAAGAGTAAGTGTTAGGGTTAGGGTTAGGTTTAGGGTAAGGGTAAGAGTAAGGGTAAGGGTAAGGGTTAGGGTTCGGGTTAGGGTTAAGGGTTAGGGTTAGGGTTAGGGTTAGGGTAAGGGTTAGGCTAAGTTAAAGTGTTACGGTTAGGGTAAGGGTAAGTGTTAGGGTTAGGCTTAGGATTAGGGTTAGGGTAAGGGTAAGGGTTAGGGTTAGGGTTAGGGTAAGGGTTAGTGTAAGGGTTAGGGTTAGGGTTAGGGTTAGGGTAATGGTAAGTGTTAGGGTTAGGGTTAGGTTTAGTGTTAGGGTAAGGGTAAGGATTAGGGTTAGGTTTAGGGTTAGGTTTAGGGTTAGGGTTAGGGTTAGGTTTAGGGTTAGGGTTAGGGTTAGGGTTAGGGTAAGGGTAAGAGTGAGGGTTAGGGTTAGGGTTAGGGTTAGGTTTAAGATTAGGGTTAGGGTAAGTGTAAGTGTTAGGGTTACAGTTAGGTTTAGGGTTAGGGTTAGGGTTAGTGTAAGCATAAGGGTTAGGTTTAGGGTTAGGGTTAGGGTTAGGGTAAGGGTAAGGGTTAGGGTTAGGTTAAGGTTAAGTTTTAGGGTCAGGGTAAGGTTTAGGGTAAGGGTAAGTATTAGGGTTAGGTAAGGGTAAGTGTTAGGGTTAGGGTTAGGGTTAGGGTAAGAGTAAGGGTTAGGGTTAGGGTTAGGGTTAGGGTTAGGGTAAGGGTAAGTGTTAGGGTAGGGTTAGGTTTAGGGTAAGTGTAAGGGTTAGGGTTAGGGTTAGGGGTTAGCGTTAGGGTTAGGGTTAGGGTTAGGGTTAGGGTAAGGTAGAGGTTTAGGGTTATGGTAAGGGTAAGTGTTAGGGTTAGGGTAAGGGTTAGGGTAAGGGTAAGGGTTAGGATTAGGTAAGGGTAAGTGTTAGGGTTAGGGTTAGTGTTAGGGTTGGGTAAGAGTAAGGGTTAGGGTTAGGGTTAGGGTAAGGGTAAGGGTAAGGGTTAGGGTTAGTGTTAGGTTTATGGTTACGGGTTAGGGTTATGGGTTAGGATTAATGTAAGGGTTAGGTTTAGGGTTAGGTTTACGGTTAGGTTGAGGGTTAGAGTAAGTGTTAGGGTTAGGGTTTGGGTTAGGGTTAGGATAAAGTTAAGGCTTAGGTTTAGGTTTAGGGTTAGGGTTAGGGTTAGGGAAAGGGTAAGGCTCAGGATAAGGGTTAGGGTTAGGGTAAGGATTAGGGTTAGGGTAAGGGTAAGGGTGAGGGTGAGTGTTAGAGTTAGGGTTAGGGTTAGATTAAGGTTAGAATTAGGGTTAGATTAAAGACTAGGGTTAGGGTTAGGTTTGGGGTTAGTGTTAGGGGTTAAGGTTAGGGTTAGGGTTAGGATTAGGATAGGGTTAGGGTTAGGCTTAGGGTTAGGGTAAGGGTAAGTCTTAGGGTTAGGTTTAGGGTTAGGTTTAGGGTAAGGGTAAGTGTTAGGGTTAGGATTAGGCTTAGGTTTAGGGTGAGGGTTAGGGTTAGGGTTACTGTTAGGGTAAGGGATAGGGTTAGGATTAGGGTTAGGGTTGGGGTTAGGGTTGGGGTTAAGTTTAGGGTTAGGGTTAGGTTAAGGGTTAGGGTTAGGATTAGGATTAGGGTTAGGTTTAGAGTTAGGGTTCGGGTTAGGGTTAGCGTAAGGGTATGTGTTATGTTTAGGGTTAGGGTTAGGGTTAGGATAAGTGTAAGGGTTAGAGTAAGGGTAAGTGTTAGGTTTGGGTTTAGGTTCAGGGTAAGGGTAAGGTTTAGGGTTAGGGTAAGGGTAAGTGTTAGGTTAGGGTTAGGGTTAGGGTTAGGGTAAGTTTAAGAGTAAGGGTTAGGGTTAGGGGTTAGGTTTAGGGTTAGAGTTACGGTAAGGGTAAGGGTATGTGTTAGGGTTAGGGTTAGGGTTAGGATTAGGGTTAGGGTAAGGTTTAGGGTTAGGGTTAGGGTTAGGGTTTGGGGTTAGGGTAAGTGTAAGGGTTGGGGTTATGTTTAGGTTTCGGGTTAGGAGTTAGGGTTAGGGTTAGGTTTAGGGTAAGGGTTAGGGTTATGGTTATGGTTAGGGTTAGGTTTAGCGGTTAGAGTTAGGGTTAAGATAGGAGTAAGGGTTAGGGTTATGGTTAGGGTTTGAGTTAGGATTAAGGTTACGGTTAGGGTAAGGGTTAGGGTTAGGGTAAGTGTAAGTGTTAGGGTTGGGGTTTGGTTCACGGTAAGGGTAAGGTTTAGGGTTAGGGGTAGGGTAAGGGTAAGTGTTAGGGTTAGGGTTAGGGTTAGGGTTAGGGTTAGGGTTAGAGTAAGGGTAAGGGTTAGGGTTAATGTTACGGTTAGGGTTAGGGTTAACGTTAGGGTTAGAGTTAGGGTTAGGGTTAGGTTTAGGTTTAGGGTTAGGGTTAGGGATTGCCTTAGGGTTAGGGTTAAGGTTAGGTTTAGGGTTAGGATTAGGGTAGGGGAAAGGGTAAGGGTTAGGGTTAGGATTAGGGGTAGGGGTAGGGTAAGGATTAGGGTTAAGGTTAGTGTAAGGGTAATCGTGAGGGTTAGGTTTAGGTTTAAGGTTAGCGTTAGGGTTA
>JANJXV010000672.1:150000-240000 GCA_024803745.1 Megascapheus bottae | reverse complement strand
TAAGGGTAAGGTTTAGGGTTAGGGTTAGGGGTTATGGTTAGGGTTAGGGGTTAGGGTTAGGGTTAGGGTTAGTGTAAGGGTTAGGGTTAGGGGTAGGTTTAGGGTTAGGGTTAGGGAAAGTGTAAGGGTTAGGGTTAGGGTTAGGGTTAGGGTAATGATTAAGGTTAGGGTAAGGGTTAGGGTTAGGGTTAGGGTTAGGGTTAGGGTTAAGGGTTAGGGTTAGGGTTAGGGTAAGGGTTAGGCTAAGGTAGAGGGTTACGGTTAGGGTAAGGGTAAGTGTTAGGGTTAGGCTTAGGATTAGGGTTAGGGTAAGTGTAAGGGTTAGGGTTAGGGTTAGGGTAAGGGTAAGTGTTAGGGTTAGGGTTAGGGTAAGGGTAAGGGTTAGGGTTAGGGTTAGGAGTTAGGGTTAGGGTTAGGGTGAGGGTAAGGGTTAGGCTTAGGGTTAGGGTTAGGGTAATGGTAAGTGTTAGGGTTAGGGTTAGGTTTAGTGTTAGGGTAAGGGTAAGGATTAAGGTTAGGTTTAGGGTAAGTTTTAGGGTCAGGGTTAGGGCTAGGTAAGGGTAAGGATTAGGGTTAGGTAAGGGTAAGGGTTAGGGTTAGGGTTAGGGTAAGGGTAAGTGTTAGGGTTACAGTTAGGGTTAGGGTTAGGAGTTAGGGTTAGGGTTAGGGTTAGGGTTAGGTAAGGATTAGGGTTAGGGTTAGGGTTAGGGTTAGCATTAAGGTTAGGTTTAGGGTTAGGGTAAGGGTAAAGTTTACGGTTAGGGTTAGGGTTAGGCTTACGGTAAGGATTAGGTTTAGGGTTAGGGTTAGGATAAGATTTAGGGTTAGGGTTAGGGTTAGCATTAAGTTTAGGATTAGGGTTAGGGTAAGGGTAAGGGTTAGATTTGGGTTAGGATTAGGTTTTAGGATTAGGGTTATGGTTAGGGTTAGGTTTAGGCTTAGGGTTAGGGTTACGGTAAGGGTTAGGGTTAGGGTTAGGGTTAGGGTTAGGTAAGGGTAAGGGATAGGGTTAGAGTTAGGGTTAGGGTTAGGGTAAGGGTAAGGGTTAGGGTTAGGGTTAGGGTAAGGGTTAGTGTATGGTAGAGGGTTTGGGGTAGGGTTAGGGTTAGGGATAGGGTTAGGGTAAGCCTAAGTGTTAGGTTTAGGGTTAGGGTTAGTTTTAGGGTAAGGGTAAGAGTTAGGGTTAGGGTTAGGGTTAGGGTTAGGGTAAGGGTTAGTTTTAGGGTTAGGGTAAGCCTAAGTGTTAGGGTTAGGGTTAGGGTTAGGTTTAGGGTAAGGGTAAGGGTTAGGGTTAGGGTTAGGGTTAGGTTTAAGGGTTAGGGTTAGCGTTAGGGTTAGCGTAAGGGTTAGGTTTAGGTTTAGGGTAAGGGTAAGGGTAAGTGTAAGTGTTAGGGTTAGGGTTAGGGTTAGGGTTAGGTTTAGGTTTATTGTTAGGAGTAGGGTTAGGTTTAGGATTAGGGTTAGGTTTAGGGTAAGCGTAAGTGTTAGGATAAGGGTAACGGTTAGGGTTTGTGTTAGGGTTAGGGATAGGGGTTATGGTTAGGTTTAGGATTAGGGTTAGAGTTAGGGTAATGGTAAGGGTGAGGTTTAGGTTGAGGGTTAGGTTTGGGGTTAGGGTAAGGTTTAGGGTTAAAGAAAGTGTTAGGTTTAGGGTTAGGGTTAGGGATAAGATAAGGGTAAGGGTTAGGGTTAGGTTTAGGGTTGGGGTTAGGGTTAGGGTTAGGTTTAGGGTTAGGGTTAGGGTAAGGGTAAGGGTTAGGAAAGGGTAACGGTTAAGGTTAGTGTTAGGGTTAGGGTTATGGTTTAGGGTTAAGGTTAGGGTTAGGTTAAGGGTTAGGTTTAGGATTATGGTTAGAGTAAGGGTAAGAGTGATGGTTAGGGTTAGGGTTAGTGTTAGGGTCAGGGTAAGGGTAAGGGTTAGGTTTAGGCTTAAGGTTATTGTTAGGGTTAGGGTAAGGGTTAGGGTTAGGTTAAGGGTTAGGGTAAGGTTGAGGGTAAGTGTTAGGGTTAGGTTTAGGGTTAGGGTTAGGATAAGGGCAAGGTTTAGGGTTAGGATTAGGGTTAGGTTTAGGGTTAGGGGTTAAGGTTAGGGTTAGCGTTAGGGTTAGGTTTAGGGTTAGGTTTAGGGTAAGGAGAATTATTAGGCTTATGGTTAGGTTTAGGTTTAGGGTTAGGGTTATGTTTATTGTTAGGGTTAGGGTTAGGGATAGGGTTAGGTTACGATAAGTGTAAGGGTTAAGGTTAGGGTTAGGGTAAGGGTTAGGGTTAGGGTTAGGGTTAGGGTTAGGGTTAGAGTTAGGGGTACGGTAAGGGAAAGGATAAGGGTTAGGGTTAGTGTGAGGGTTAGGGTTAGTGGTTAGATTTAGGGTTAGGGTTACGGTAAGGGTAAGGGTGAGGGTTAGGATTAGGGTTAGGGGTAGAGCTGAGGGTTAGGGTTAGGGTTAGGGTAAGGATTAGGGTTAGGGTTAGGGTAAGGGTGAGGGTGAGGGTTAGGGTTAGGCTTAGGCTTAGGTTTAAGGTTAGGTTAGTGTTAGGGTAAAGGTTAGGTTTAGTGTTAGGGTTAGGGTTAGCATTAAGGTTAGGGTTAGGGTTAGGGTAAGGGTAAAATTAGGGTTAGGGTTACGGTTATGTTTAGGGTTAGGGTAAGGATTAGGGTTAGGGTTAGGTTTACGGTAAGCGTTAGGGTTAGGGTTAGGGTTAGCATTAAGTTTAGGGTTAGGGTTAGGGTAAGGTTAAGGGTTAGGGATAGGGTTAGGGTTAGGGGTTAGGGTTAGGGTTAGGGTTAGGGTTAGGTTTAGGGTTAGGGTTAGGGTAAGGGTTAGGGTTAGGGTTATGGTTAGGCTTAAGGTTAAGTTAGGGTTAGAGTAAGGGTAAGGGTAAGGATTAGGGTTAGGGTTAGGGGTTAGGGTTAGGGTTAGTATCATGGTTAGGGTAAGGGTAAGGTTTAAGGTTAGGTTATGGTGAGGGTTAGGGTAAGGGTTAAGATTAGGGTAAGGGTTAGGGTTAGGGTTAGGGTTAAGGTAAGGATTAGGGTTAGGGTTAGGGTTAGGCTTAGGTTTAGGGTAGGGGTAAGGGTTAGGTTGAGGGTTAGGGTTAGTTTTAGGTTTAGGGTTAGGGTAATGGTAAACGATAGGGTTAGGGTTAGAGTTAGGGTTAGGGTAAGGGTTAGGGTTAGGTTTAGGGTTAGGGTAAAGGTAAGGGTTAGGGTTAGTGTTAGGGTTAGGTGTAGGGGTTAGTGTTAGGGTTAGGGTTAGGTTTAAGGTTAGGTTTACGGTTAGGGTTAGCTTTAGGGTAAGTGTAAGTGTTAGGGTTAGTGTTATGGCTAGGGTTAGTGTAAGGGGTAGGGTTAGGGTTAGGGTTAGGTTTGGGGTAAGGGTAAGGGTAAGGGATAGGGTTAGGGTTAGGGTTAGAGTTAGGTTCAGGGTTAGGGTAAGGGTTAGGGTTAGTGTTAGGGTTAGAGTTAGGTTTAGGGTAAGGAAAGGGTAAGGGTTGGGGTTAGTGTTAGGGTTAGGTTAGGGTTAGGGGTTAGGGTTAGGGTTAGGGTTACGGTAATGGTAAGGGTTAGGGTTAGGTTTATGGTTACGGTTAGGGTTAGGGTTACGGTAAGGGTTAGGGTTAGGTTTAGGGTTAGGGTAAGGGTAAGGGTTAGGGTTAGGGTTAGATTTAGGGTTAGTGTTAGGGGTTAAGTTTAGGGTTAGGGTTAGGATTAGGATAGGGTTAGGGTTAGGCTTAGGGTTAGGGTAAGGGTAAGTCTTAGGGTTAGGGTTAGGGTTAGGGTAAGGTTAAGGGTTAGGGTTAGGATTAGGCTTAGGTTTAGGGTGAGGGTTAGGGTTAGGGTTAGGGTTAGGGTTATGGTAAGGGATAGGGTTAGGTTTAGGGTTAGGGTTGGGGTTAGTGTTGGGGTTAAGTTTAGGGTTAGGGTTAGGTTAAGGGTTAGGGTTAGGATTAGGATTAGGATTAGGTTTAGAGTTAGGGTTAGGGTTAGGGTTAGGGTAAGGGTATGTGTTAGGTTTAGGGTTAGGGTTAGTGTTAGGGTAAGGTTTAGGTTTAGGGTTAGGGTTAGGTTAAGGCTAAGTGTTAGGGTTAGGGTTAGGGTTAGGATAAGTGTAAGGGTTAGAGTAAGCGTAAGTGTTAGGGTTGGGTTTAGTTTCAGGGTAAGGGTAAGGGTTAGGGTTAGGGTAAGGGTAAGTGTTAGGTTAGGATTAGGGTTAGGTTTAGGGTAAGTTTAAGGGTAAGGGTTAGGGTTAGGGTTAGGGTTAGGTTTAGGGTTAGGGTAAGGGTAAGGGTTAGGGTTAGTGTTAGGGTTAGGGTTAGGTTTAAGGTTAGGTTTACGGTTAGGGTTAGCTTTAGGGTAAGTGTAAGTGTTAGGGTTAGTGTTATGGTTAGGGTTAGTGTAAGGGGTAGGCTTAGGGTTAGGGTTAGGTTTAGGGTAAGGGAAAGGGTAAGGGATAGGGTTAGGGTTAGGTTTAGAGTTAGGTTTAGGGTTAGGTTAGGGTAAGGGTAGGTTTAGGGTTAGGGTTAGAGTTAGGGTTAGGGTAAGGAAAGGGTAAGGGTTAGGGTTAGTGATAGGGTTAGGTTAGGGTTAGGGGTTAGGGTTAGGGTTAGGGTTACGGTAATGTTAAGGGTTAGGGTTAGTTTTATGGTTAGGGTTAGGGTTAGGGTTACGGTAAGGGTTAGGGTTAGGTTTAGGGTTAGGGTAAGGGTAAGTTTAGGGTTAGGGTTAGGTTTAGGGTTGGTGTTAGGGGTTAAGTTTATGGTTAGGGTTAGGATTAGGATAGGGTTAGGGTTAGGCTTAGGGTTAGGGTAAGGGTAAGTCTTAGGGTTAGGGTTAGGGTTAGGGTTAGGGAAAGGGTAAGGGTTAGGGTAAGGGTTAGGGTTACGGTTAGGGGTAGGCTAAGGATTAGGGTTAGGGTTAGGGTAGCGTAATCGTGAGGGTTAGGGTTAGGGTTAGGGTTAGGTTTAGATTTAAGTTTAGGGTTAGGTTTAGGGTAAGGGTAAGTGTTAGGGATAGGGTTAGGGTTAGGGTTAGGGTAAGGGTAAGGGTTAGGCTTTGGCTGAGGGTTAGGTTTAGGTTTAGGGTTAGGGTTAGGGTAAGTGTTAGGCTTAGGTTTAGGGTTAGGGTTAGGTTTAGGATAAGTGTAAGGGTTAGGGTTAGGGTTAGGGTTAGAGGTTAGGGTTAGGGTTAGGGAAAGGGTAAGGGTTAGGGTAAGGGTTAGGGTTACGGTTAGGGGTAGGCTAAGGATTAGGGTTAGGGTTAGGGTAGCGTAATCGTGAGGGTTAGGGTTAGGGTTAGGGTTAGGTTTAGATTTAAGTTTAGGGTTAGGTTTAGGGTAAGGGTAAGTGTTAGGGATAGGGTTAGGGTTAGGGTTAGGGTAAGGGTAAGGGTTAGGCTTTGGCTGAGGGTTAGGTTTAGGTTTAGGGTTAGGGTTAGGGTAAGTGTTAGGCTTAGGTTTAGGGTTAGGGTTAGGTTTAGGATAAGTGTAAGGGTTAGGGTTAGGGTTAGGGTTAGAGGTTAGGGTTAGGGTTAGGTTTAAGGATAGGGTTAGTGTTAGGGTAACGGTAATGGTTAGGGTTAGGGTAAGGGTTAGGGTTAAGGTTAGGGGTAGGCTAAGGATTAGGGTTAGGGTTAGGGTAAGCGTAATCGTGAGGGTTAGGGTTAGGGTTAATGTTAGGTTTACATTTAAGGTTAGGGTTAGGTTTAGAGTAAGGGTAAGTGTTAGGGTCAGGGTTAGGGTTAGGGTAATGATTAAGGTTAGGTTTAGGGTAAGGGTAAGGGTGATGGTTAGGGTTATGGTTAGGATTAGGTTTAAGGTTAGGGTTCGGGTTAGGGATTGGGTTAGTGTTAGGGATTGGGTTAGGGTTAAGTTTAGGGTTAGGGAAAGGGTAAGGGTTAGGGAAAGGGTAAGGGTTTGGGTTATGGTAAGGGTTAGGGTAAGGTAAGGATTAGGGTTAGGGTTAGGGTTAGGGTTAGCATTAAGGTTAGGATTAGGATTAGGGTAAGGGGTAGGGTTAGGGAAAGGGTAAGGGTTTGGGTTATGGTAAGGGTTAGGGTAAGGTAAGGATTAGGGTTAGGGTTAGGGTTAGGGTTAGCATTAAAGTTAGGATTAGGGTTAGGGTAAGGGTAAGAGTTAGAGTTAGGGTTAGGGATAGGGTTAGGTTAAGGATTAATGTTAAGGTTAGGGTGAGGGTAAGGGTTAGGGTTAGGGTTAGGGTTAGCATTAAGATTAGGGTTAGGGGTAGGGTTACGGTAAGGGTAAGGTTTAGGGTTAGGGTTTGGGGTTAGGGTTAGAATTAGGGTTAGGGTAAGGTTTAGGCTTCGGTTTAGGGTAAGGTTAAGGGTTACAGTTTGGATTAGGGTAAGGCTTAAAGTTATTGTTAGTGTTAGGGTAAGGGTAAGGGTAAGGGTAAGGGTTAGGGTTAGGGTTAGGATTAGGGGTTAGGGGTAGGGTTATGTTTAGGGTAAGGGTATGGATTAGGGTTAGGGTTAGAGTTATGGTTAGGGTTAGGGTTTTGGTTAGGGTATGGGTAAGGGTTAGGTTGAGGGTTAGGGTTAGGGTTATGGTAAGGGTAAGTGATAGGGTTAGGGTTGGGGTTAGGGTTAGGGTAAGGGTTAGGTTTAGGGTTAGGGTTAGGTTTAGGGTAAGGGTAAGGGTTAGTGTTAGGGTTAGGGTTAGGTTTAAGGGTTAGGATTAGGGTTAGGGTTAGCGTTAGGGGAAGGGTTAGGGTTAGGTTTAGGGTTAGGGTAAGGGTAAGAGTTATGGTTAGGGTTAGGGTTAGGGTTAGGGTAAGGGTTAGGGTTAGGGTTAGGGTTAGGGTTAGGGTTACGGTAAGTGTAAGATTAGGGTTAGGGTTAGGGTTAGGGTTAGGGTAAGGGTAAGTGTTAGGGTTAGGTTTAGGGTTATGGTTAGGTTTAGGGTTAGGTTTAGGATAAGGGCAAGGATTTGGGTTAGGGTTAGTGTTAGGGGTTAGGTTTAGGGTTAGGTTTAGGTTTAGGGTTAGGTTTAGTGTAAGCGTAAGGGTTAGGATAAGGGTAACGGTTAGGGTTTGGGTTAGGGTTAGGGTTTGCGGTTAGGTTTAGGGTTAGGATTATGGTTAGAGTTACGGTAAGGGTGAGGGTGAGGGTTAGGGTTAGGGTTAGGGTAAGGGTTAGGGTTTGGGTAAGGGTTAAGTTTAGGGTTAGGGTTAGGTTAAGGGTAAGGGTAAGGGTTAGGGTGAGGGTTAGGGTTCGGCTTTAGGGTTAGGGTTAGGGTAAGAGTTAGGGTTAGGGTAAGGGTAACTGTTAGGGTTACGGTTAGGGTTAGGGTTAGGGTTAGGGTTAGGGTTAGGGTAAGAGTTAGGGTTAGGGTAAGGGTAACTGTTAGGGTTATGGTTAGGGTTAGGGTTAGGGTTATGGTTAGGGTAAGGGTTAAGGTAAGGTAGAGGGTTTGGGTTATGGTAAGGGTAAGTGTTAGGGTTAGGGTTAGGGTTAGGGTTAGGGTTAGGGTTAGGGTAAGGGTAAGGGTTAGGGTTAGTGTTTGGGTTAGGGTAAGGTGTTAGGGTTAGGATTAGCGTAAGTGTTAGTGTTAGGTTTAGGGTTAGGGTAATGGGAAGTGTTAGGGTTAGGGTTAGGGTTAGGGTAAGGGTAAGGGTTAGGGTTAGGTTTAGGGTTAGGTTTAAGGTTAGGGAGAGGGTTAGGGTAAGTGTTAGGGTTTGGGTTAGGGTTAGGGTTAGGATAAGGGTAAGGTTTTGGGTTAGGGTAAGGGTAAGGGTGAGGCTGAGGGTTAGAGTTAGGGTTAGGGTTAGGTTAAAGGTTAGAATTAGGTATAGGTTAAGGGCTAGGGTTAGGGTTTGGGTTAGGGTTAAGTTTACGGTTAGGGTAAGGGTTAGGGTTAGGGAAAGTGTAAGGATTAGGGTTAGGGTTAGGGTTAGTGTAAGGATTAGGGTAAGGGTTAGGGTTAGGTTTAGCATTAAGGTTAGTGTTAGTGTTAGGGTAAGGGTAAAGTTTAGGGGTAGGGTTAGGGTTAGGGTTAGAGTTAGGGTAAGGATTAGGGTTAGGGTTAGGGTAAGTGTTAGGGTTAGGGTTAGGGTTTGGGTTAGGGTTAAGGTTACAGTTAGGTAAGGGTTAGGTTTAGGTTAAGGGTTAGGGTTAGGGTAAGTGTTAGTGTTAGGGTTAGGGTTTGGGCAAGAATTAGGGTTAGGGTTAGTGTTAGGGTTGGGATTAGGGTTAGTGTTAGGGTTAGGGTAAGGGTTAAGGTTAGGTTTAGGCTAAGCATAAGTGTTAGGGTTAGGGTTAGGTTTAGGGTTAGGGTAAGGGTAAGGGTTAGGGTTAGGGTTAGGTTTAGGATAAGAGTAAGGGTTAGGGTTAGGGTTTGGGTTAGGGGTTAGGGTTAGGGTTGGTTTAAGTTTAGGGTTAGGGTTAAGGTAAGGGTAAGGGTTAGGGTAAGGGTAACGGTTAGGGTTTGGGTTAGGGTTACGGTTAGGTGTTATGGTTAGGGTTAGGGTTAGGGTTAGGGTTAGGGTAAGGGTAAGGGTGAGGGTTAGGGTTAGGGTTATGGTTAGGGTTAGGGTAAGGGTTAGGGTTAGTTTAAGGGTTAAGGTTAGGGTTAATCTTAGGGTTAGGGTAAGGGTAAGGGTAAGGATTAGGGTTAGGGTTAGTGTTAGGTTTCAGGTTAGTGTTAGGGTAAGAGTAAGGATTAGGGTTGGGGTTAGGGTTAGGGTTAGGGTAAGGTTTAGGGTTAGGGTTAGGGTTAGGGTAAGGGTAAGTGTTAGGGTTAGGGTTAGGGTTAGGGTAAGGTTAAGTCTGAGGTTTAGGGTTATGGTGAGGGTTAGGTTTAGGGTTAGGGTTAGGATTAGGGTTAGGGAAAGTGTAAGGTTTAGGGTTAGGATTAGTGTTAGGGGTTAGGGTTAGGGTTAGGTTTAGGGTTAGAGTTAGGGTAAGGGTAAGGGTTAGGATAAGGGTAACGGTTAGGGTTAGGGTTAGGGTTTGGATTAGGGTTTAGGGTTAGGGTTAGGGTAAGGGTTAGGTTTAGGGTTAGGGTTAGAGTAAGGGTTAGAGTGATGGTTAGGGGTAGGGTTAGAGTTAGAGTCAGGTTAAGGATAAGGGTTAGGGTTAGGGTTAGGGTTAGGTTTAAGGTTATTGTTACGGTTAGGGTAAGTGTTAGGGTTAGGGTAAGGGTTAGGGTAAGGGTAAGGGTAAGTGTTAGGGTTAGTGTTAGGGTTAGGATAAGGGTAAGGTTTAGGGTTATGGTTAGGGTTAGGTTTAGGGTTAGGTTTAGGGCAAGGGGAATTATTAGGGTTAGGGTTAGGGTTAGGGTTAGGGTTAGGGTTATGTTTAGTGATAGGGTTACGGTTAGGGAAAGCGGTAGGCTTACAGTAAGGGTAAGGTTTAGGCTTAGGGTTAGGGTTAGGGTTAGGTTTAGGGTTAGGGTTAGGGTTTGGGTTAGAGTTAGGTTAGGGTAAGGGAAAGGGTAAGGGTTAGGGTTAGTGTTAGGTTTAGGGTTAGGGGTTAGGGTTAGGGTTAGGGTTATGGTAAGGGTTAGGGTTAGGTTTAGGGGTAGAGGTTAGGGTTAGGGTTAGTGTTAGGAATAGGGTTACGGGTTACGGTACTGGTTAGGGTTAGGTTTAGTGTTAGGGTAAGGGTAAAGGTTAGGGTTAGGGAGAGGGTTAGGTTTAGGGTTAGTGTTATGATTTAAGGTTAGGGTTAGGGTTAGGATTAGGGTAAGGGTTAGGGTTATAGTAATGGTTAGGGTTAGGTTTAGGGTTAGTGTAAGGGTAAGTGTTAGGGTTTGGGTTAGCGTTAGGGTTAGGGTTAGGGTAAGGGTTTGGGTTAGGGTTAGGATTAGGCTTAGGTTTAGGTTGAGGGTTAGGGTTAGAGTTAGGGTAAGGGTTAGGGTTAGGTTTAGGGTTAGGGTTGGGGTTAGGGTTGGGGTTAAGGTTAGGGTTAGGTGTTAGGGTTAGGGTTAGGGTTAGGGTTAGTGTAATGGTTAGGGTTACGGTTAGGGTTTGAGTTATGGTTAAGTTTACGGTTAGGGTAAGCTTTAGGGTTAGGGTAAGGGTAAGTGTTAGGCTTGGGGCCAGGTTCAGGTTAAGGGTATGGGTTATGGTTAGGGTTAGGGTAAGGGTAACTGTTAGGTTTAGGGTTAGGGTTAGCATTAAGGTTAGGGTTAGGGTTAGGGTAGGGTAAGGGTTAGGGTTAGGGTTAGGGGTTATGGTTATTGTTAGTGTTAGGGTTAGGGTTAGGTTTAGTCTTAGGGTTAGGGTAAGAGTAAGGGTTAGGATAAGTGTTAGGGTTAGGGTTAAGGTTAGGGTTAGGGTTAGCGTAAGGGTAAGGGTAAGGGTAAGGGTTAGGGTTAGGGTTAGGGTTAATGTGAGGATAAGGGTAACAGTTAGGGTTAGGGTTAGCGTTAAGGTTAGGGTTACGGTTAGGGTTAGGGTTAGGTTTAGGGTTAGGGTTAGGATTAGGGAAAGGGTAAGGGTTCGGGTAAGGGTTAGGGTTAGGGTTAGGGTTAGGGTAAGGATTATGGTTAGGTTTAGTATGAGGGTAAGCGCGAGGTTTAGCGTTAGGGTTAGGGTACGGGTTATGGTTAGGGTTAGGGTTAGGGTAAGGATTAGGGTTAGGGTTAGGGTTATGTTTAGGGTTAAGTTTAGCATTAAGTTTAGGGTTAGGTTTAGGGTAAGGGTAAGGGTTAGGTTTAGGTTTAGGGTTAGGGTAAGTTTAGGGTTAGCTTTAGGGTTAGGGAAAGGGTTAGTGATAGGGTTAGGTAAGGGTAAGGGTTAGGGTTAGGGTTAGGGTTAGGGGATAGGGTTAGGGTTAGGGTTAGGGTTAGGTTTAGGGTTAGGGTTAGTGTAAGTGTAAGGGGTAGGATTAGGTTTAGGGTTAGGCTTAAGGTTAGGGTTATTGTTAGGGTAAGGGTAAGGGTAAGGGTTAGGGTTAGGGTTAGGTTTAGGGGGTAGGGTTAGGGTTAGGGTTAGGGTAAGGGAAAGGCTTAAGTTTAGGGTTAGGGTTAGGTTTAGGGTAAGGGTTAGTGTTAGGGTTAGGGTTAGGGTAAGGATTAGGGTTTGGGTTAAGGTTAGGGTGAGGTTTAGGTTTAGGGTTATGGTTAGGCTTAGGCTAAGTTTTAGGGTAGGGGTAAGTGTTAGGGTGAGGGTTAGGGTAAGTTTACGTTTAGGGTTAGGGTAAGGGTAAGTGTTAGTGTTAGGGTTAGGGTTGCGGTTAGGGTTAGGTTAAGGGTTATGGTTAGAGTAAGGATTAGGGTTAGGGTTAAGTTTAGGGTGAGGTTTAGGTTTAGGTTTAGGGTTATGGTTAGGGTTAGGTTTAGGCTTATGGTTAGGGTAAGGGTAAGTGTTAGGGATAGGGTTATGGTTAGGGTTAGGTTTAGGGTAAGGGTTAGGGTTAGGGTTAGGTTTAGGGTTAGTTTTAGTGTTAGGGTTATGGTTAGGGTTAGGTTTAGGATAAGGGTAAGGGTTAGGGTTAGGGTTAGGTTTAGGGGTTAGGGTTAGTGATAGGTTTAGGTTTTCGTTTAGGGTTAGGGTAAGGGTTAGGGTTAGGATAAGGGTAACGGTTAGAGTTTGGGTTAGGGTTAGGGTTAGGGGTTAGGGTTAGGGTTAGGATTAGGGTTAGGGTTACGTTAAGGGTAAGTGTGATGATTAGGGTAAGGTTTAGGGTAAGGGTAAGGGTTAGGGTTAGGGGTAGTGTTAGGTTCAGATTTAGGGTTAGGGAAAGGGTAATGGTTAGGTTTAGGGTTAGTGTAAGGGTAAGCGTTAGGGTTAATGTTAGGGTTAGGTTTAGGATTAGCATTAGGGTAAGAGTTAGGGTTAGGGTTAGGTTTAGGGTTAGGGTTAGGGTAAGGTTAAGGTTTAGGTTTAAGGTTAGGGTAAGGGTTAGGTTTAGGGTTAGGGTTAGGGTTAGGGTAAGGATTACGGTTAGGGTTAGGATAAGTTTAAGGGTGAGGGTTAGGGTTAGCGTTAGGGTTAGGTTTTAGGTTAGGGTTAGGGTTAGAGTAAGGGTAAGTGTTATGTTTATGGTTAGGGTTAGGTTTACGGTTAGGGTAAAACTAAGGGTTAGGGTTAGGGTTAGGTTTAGGGATAGGGTTAGGGTTAGTGTAAGTGTTAGGATTATGGTTAGGGTTAGCGTTAGGGTTCGGTTTTAGGTTAGGGATAGGGTTAGAGTAAGGGTAAGTGTTATGGTTAGGATTAGGATTAGGTTTACGGTTAGGGTAAAACTAAGGGTTAAGTTTAGGGTTAGGTTTAGGGATAGGGTTAGGGTTAGGGTAAGTGTTAGGGTTAGGGTTAGGTAAGGGTAAGGTTTACAGTTATGGTTAGCGTTAGAGTTAGGGTTAGGGTAAGGGTAAGTGTTAGGTTTAGGGTTAGGGTTAGGGTTATGGTTAGGGTTAGGGTAAGGGTTAGGTTTAGGGTTACGGTTAGCATTAAGTTTAGGTTTAGGGCTAGGGTAAGGGTAAGCGTTAGGATTAGGGTTAGGTTTAGGGTTAGGGTAAGGATTAGAGTTTGGGTTAGGGTTAGGGTTAGGGTTAGGGTTATCATTAAGGTTAGGGTTAGGGTTTGGGTTAAGGTAAGGTTTAGGGTTAGGGTTAGGGTTAGGGTAAGTGTTAGGTTTATGATTAGGGTTAGCATTAAAGTTAGGGTTAGGGTTAGGGTAGGGTAAGGGTTAGGGTTAGGGTTAGGGGTCATGGTTATGGTTAGGGTTAGGGTTAGTGTTAGGTTTAGTCTTAGGGTTAGGGTAAGAGTAAGGGTTAGGGTAAGGGTTAGGGTTATGGTTAAGGTTAGGGTTATGGTTAGGGTAAGGGTAAGGGTAAGGGTAAGGGTTAGGGTTAGGGTTAGGTTTAGGGGTTAGGGTTAGAGTTAAGGTTAGGGTAAGGGTAAGGGTTAAGGTAAGGTTTAAGGTTAGGTTTAGGTTTAAAGGTAAGGCTTAGGGTTAGGGTTAGGGTTAGGGTTAGGCTAAGGTTTAGGGTTAGGTTTAGTGTTACGGTTAGGGTTAGGATAAGGGTAAGGGTTAGGGTTAGTGTTAGTGTTAGGTTTAGGGTTAGGTTTAGGGTATGGGTAAGGGTTAGGTTTAGGGTTAGCGTTAAGTATAGGGTTAGGGTTAGGGTTAGGCTTAGTGTGGGGGTAAGGGTTAGGGGTAGGGTTAGGATTAGGGTAAGGGTTAGGCTTAGGCTTAGGGTTAGGTTAAGGGTAAGTGTTAGGTTTAGGGTAGGGGTAAGTGTTAGGGTAATGGTTAGGATTAGGATTAGGGTTAGGTTTAGGGTTAGGGTTAGGGTAATATTAGGTTAAGGGTTAGGGTTAGGGTAAGTGTAAGTGTTAGGGTTAGTGTTATGGTTAGGGTTAGAGTAAGGATAAGGGTTAGCGTTAGGGTTAGGGTGAGGTTTAGGGTTAGGGTTAACGTTAGGGTAAGTGTTACGGTTAGGATTAGAGTTAGGGTTAGGATAAGCCATGGTTAGGTTTATGGTTAGGGTTAGGTTTAGGGGTTAGGGTTAGGGTTAGGTTTAGGGTTAGGGTTCGTGTAAGGGTAAGGGTTAGGATAAGGGTAACGGTTAGGTTTAGGGTTATGGTAAGGATTAAGGTTGGGGTTAGTGTTAGGATAAGTATTAGGGTTAGGTTTAGGGTTAGGCTTAGGGTTCGGGTAGGGGTAAGGGTTAGTGTGAGGGTTAAGGTTAGGGTTAGGGTAAGGGTAAGGGTTAGGGTAGGCGTTAGGGTTAGGGTTAGGATAGTTGCAAGGGTTAGGGTTAGGATTAGTGTTAGGGTAAGGGTTAGGGTTAGGGTAAGGGTAGGTGTTAGGATTAGGGTCAGGGTTACGGATAGATTTAGGGTAAGGGTAAGGGTTAGGGTTAGGGTTAGGGGTTAGGGTTATTGTTAGGGTTAGGGTAAGGGTTAGGATTAGGGTAAGGGTAAGTGTTAGAGTTAGGGTTAGGGTTAGGGTTAGGTTAGGTTTACGATAAGGGTAAGGGTTATGGTTAGGGTTAGGGGTTAGGGTTAGGGTTAGGGTTAGGGTTAGGGTTAGGGTAAGGGTAAGGGTTAGGATAAGGGTAACGGTTAGAGTTTGGGTTAGGGTTAGGGTTAGGGGTTAGGGTTAGGATTAGGATTAGGGTTAGGGTTACGGTAAGGGTAAGTGTGAGGGTTAGGGTTAGGGTTAGGGTAAGGGTTAGGGTAAGGTTTAGGGTTAGGGTTAGGGTTACGTTTAGGGTTAGGATTAGGGTTAGGGTTAGGGTTAGGTTGAGGATAAGGGTAAGGGTTAGGATTAGGGTTAGGGTTAGGGTAAGGGTAAATGTTAGGGTTAGGGTTAGGGTTAGGGTAAGGGTGAGGGTTAGGGTTAGGGTTGGGGTTAGTTTTAGGGTTAGGGTTATGGTTAGGGTTAGGTTTAGGATAAGGGTAAGTGTTAGGGTTAGGGTTAGGGTTAGGAGTTAGGGTTAGGATTAGGTTTAGGTTTTCGTTTAGAGTTAGGGTAAGGGTAATTGTTAGGATAAGGGTAACGGTTAGAGATTGAGTTAGGTTTAGGGTTAGTGGTTAGGGTTAGGTTCAGGGTAAGGGGAAGGGTTAGGGTTAGGGGTAGTGTTAGGTTTAGGGTTAGGGTTAGGGTTAGGGTTAGGTTTAGGGTTAGATTTAGGGTAAGGGTAAGGTTTAGGTTTAAGATTAGGGTTAGGTTTAGGGTTAGTGTTAGGGTATGGGTAAGTGTTAGGTTTAGGGTTAGCATTAAGTTTAGGGTTAGGGTTAGGGTTAGGCTTAGGGTTAGGGTAGGGGTAAGGGTTAGGGTGAGGGTTAGGGTTAGAGTAGGGTTTAGGGTTAGGTAAGGGTAGGGGTTAGGGTTTGTCTTAGGGTTAGGGTTAAGGTTAGGTTTAGGATAAGGGTTAGGTTTAGGGAAAGGGTAAGGGTGAGGGTAAGGGTTGGGGATAGGTTTAGGATTAGGGTAAGGATTAGGTTTTGGGTTAGGGTAAGGGTAAGTGTAAGGATTAGGGTTAGCGTTAGTGTAAGGTTTTAGGTTAGGTTTAGGGTTAGAGTAGGGGTAAGTGTTAGGGTTATGGTTAGGGTTAGGGTTAGGGTTATGGTTATGGTTAGGGTTAGGTTTAGGGATAGGGTTAGGCTTAGGGTAAGTGTTAGGGTCAGGGTTAGGGTTAGGGTTAGGTAAGGGTAAGGTTTACAGTTGTGGTTAGCGTTAGAGTAAGGGTTAGGGTAAGGGTAAGTGTTAGGTTTAGGGTTAGGGTTAGGGTTAGGGTTAGGGTTAGGGTTAGGGTTAAGTTTAGGGTTAGGGTTAGGGTAAGCGTTAGGATTAGGGTTAGGTTTAGGGTTAGGGTAAGGATTAGGGTTTGGGTTAGGGTTAGGGTTAGGATTAGGGTTAGCATTAAGGTTAGGGTTAGGGTTAGGGTTTGGGTTAAGGTAAGGATTAGGGTTAGGGTTAGAGTTAGGGTTAGGGTAAGGGTTAGGTTTAGGGTTAGGGTTAGGGGTTATGGTTATGGTTAGGGTTAGGGTTAGGTTTAGTCTTAGGATTAGGCTAAGAGTAAGGGTTAGGGTAAGGGTTACGGTTAGGGTTAAGGTTAGGGTTAGGGTTAAGGTAAGGTTAAGTGTAAGGGTAAGGGTTAGGGTTAGGGTTAGGTTTAGGGGTTAGGGTTAGAGTTAAGGTTAGGGTAAGGGTAAGGGTTAAGGTAAGGGTTAAGGTTAGGTTTAGGGTTTGGGGTAAGGCTTAGGGTTAGGGTTAGGGTTAGGCTAAGGTTTAGGGTTAGGTTTAGGGTTAGGGTTAGGGTTCGGGTAGGGGTAAGGGTTAGTGTGAGGGTTAAGGTTAGGGTTAGGGTAAGGGTAAGGGTTAGGGTAGGCGTTAGGGTTAGGGTTAGGATAGTTGCAAGGGTTAGGGTTAGGATTAGTGTTAGGGTAAGGGTTAGGGTTAGGGTAAGGGTAGGTGTTAGGATTAGGGTCAGGGTTACGGATAGATTTAGGGTAAGGGTAAGGGTTAGGGTTAGGGTTAGGGGTTAGGGTTATTGTTAGGGTTAGGGTAAGGGTTAGGATTAGGGTAAGGGTAAGTGTTAGAGTTAGGGTTAGGGTTAGGGTTAGGTTAGGTTTACGATAAGGGTAAGGGTTATGGTTAGGGTTAGAGGTTAGGGTTAGGGTTAGGGTTAGGGTTAGGGTTAGGGTTAGGGGTTAGGGTTAGGATTAGGATTAGGGTTAGGGTTACGGTAAGGGTAAGTGTGAGGGTTAGGGTTAGGGTTAGGGTAAGGGTTAGGGTAAGGTTTAGGGTTAGGGTTAGGGTTACGTTTAGGGTTAGGATTAGGGTTAGGGTTAGGGTTAGGTTGAGGATAAGGGTAAGGGTTAGGATTAGGGTTAGGGTTAGGGTAAGGGTAAATGTTAGGGTTAGGGTTAGGGTTAGGGTAAGGGTGAGGGTTAGGGTTAGGGTTGGGGTTAGTTTTAGGGTTAGGGTTATGGTTAGGGTTAGGTTTAGGATAAGGGTAAGTGTTAGGGTTAGGGTTAGGGTTAGGAGTTAGGGTTAGGATTAGGTTTAGGTTTTCGTTTAGAGTTAGGGTAAGGGTAATTGTTAGGATAAGGGTAACGGTTAGAGATTGAGTTAGGTTTAGGGTTAGTGGTTAGGGTTAGGTTCAGGGTAAGGGGAAGGGTTAGGGTTAGGGGTAGTGTTAGGTTTAGGGTTAGGGTTAGGGTTAGGGTTAGGTTTAGGGTTAGATTTAGGGTAAGGGTAAGGTTTAGGTTTAAGATTAGGGTTAGGTTTAGGGTTAGTGTTAGGGTATGGGTAAGTGTTAGGTTTAGGGTTAGCATTAAGTTTAGGGTTAGGGTTAGGGTTAGGCTTAGGGTTAGGGTAGGGGTAAGGGTTAGGGTGAGGGTTAGGGTTAGAGTTGGGTTTAGGGTTAGGTAAGGGTAGGGGTTAGGGTTTGTCTTAGGGTTAGGGTTAAGGTTAGGTTTAGGATAAGGGTTAGGTTTAGGGAAAGGGTAAGGGTGAGGGTAAGGGTTGGGGATAGGTTTAGGATTAGGGTAAGGATTAGGTTTTGGGTTAGGGTAAGGGTAAGTGTAAGGATTAGGGTTAGCGTTAGTGTAAGGTTTTAGGTTAGGTTTAGGGTTAGAGTAGGGGTAAGTGTTAGGGTTATGGTTAGGGTTAGGGTTAGGGTTATGGTTATGGTTAGGGTTAGGTTTAGGGATAGGGTTAGGCTTAGGGTAAGTGTTAGGGTCAGGGTTAGGGTTAGGGTTAGGTAAGGGTAAGGTTTACAGTTGTGGTTAGCGTTAGAGTAAGGGTTAGGGTAAGGGTAAGTGTTAGGTTTAGGGTTAGGGTTAGGGTTAGGGTTAGGGTTAGGGTTAGGGTTAAGTTTAGGGTTAGGGTTAGGGTAAGCGTTAGGATTAGGGTTAGGTTTAGGGTTAGGGTAAGGATTAGGGTTTGGGTTAGGGTTAGGGTTAGGATTAGGGTTAGCATTAAGGTTAGGGTTAGGGTTAGGGTTTGGGTTAAGGTAAGGATTAGGGTTAGGGTTAGAGTTAGGGTTAGGGTAAGGGTTAGGTTTAGGGTTAGGGTTAGGGGTTATGGTTATGGTTAGGGTTAGGGTTAGGTTTAGTCTTAGGATTAGGCTAAGAGTAAGGGTTAGGGTAAGGGTTACGGTTAGGGTTAAGGTTAGGGTTAGGGTTAAGGTAAGGTTAAGTGTAAGGGTAAGGGTTAGGGTTAGGGTTAGGTTTAGGGGTTAGGGTTAGAGTTAAGGTTAGGGTAAGGGTAAGGGTTAAGGTAAGGGTTAAGGTTAGGTTTAGGGTTTGGGGTAAGGCTTAGGGTTAGGGTTAGGGTTAGGCTAAGGTTTAGGGTTAGGTTTAGGGTTAGGGTTAGGGTTCGGGTAGGGGTAAGGGTTAGTGTGAGGGTTAAGGTTAGGGTTAGGGTAAGGGTAAGGGTTAGGGTAGGCGTTAGGGTTAGGGTTAGGATAGTTGCAAGGGTTAGGGTTAGGATTAGTGTTAGGGTAAGGGTTAGGGTTAGGGTAAGGGTAGGTGTTAGGATTAGGCTCAGGGTTACGGATAGATTTAGGGTAAGGGTAAGGGTTAGGATTAGGGTTAGGGGTTAGGGTTATTGTTAGGGTTAGGGTAAGGGTTAGGATTAGGGTAAGGGTAAGTGTTAGAGTTAGGGTTAGGGTTAGGGTTAGGTTAGGTTTACGATAAGGGTAAGGGTTATGGTTAGGGTTAGGGGTTAGGGTTAGGGTTAGGGTTAGGGTTAGGGTTAGGGTAAGGGTAAGGGTTAGGATAAGGGTAACGGTTAGAGTTTGGGTTAGGGTTAGGGTTAGGGGTTAGGGTTAGGATTAGGATTAGGGTTAGGGTTACGGTAAGGGTAAGTGTGAGGGTTAGGGTTAGGGTTAGGGTAAGGGTTAGGGTAAGGTTTAGGGTTAGGGTTAGGGTTACGTTTAGGGTTAGGATTAGGGTTAGGGTTAGGGTTAGGTTGAGGATAAGGGTAAGGGTTAGGATTAGGGTTAGGGTTAGGGTAAGGGTAAATGTTAGGGTTAGGGTTAGGGTTAGGGTAAGGGTGAGGGTTAGGGTTAGGGTTGGGGTTAGTTTTAGGGTTAGGGTTATGGTTAGGGTTAGGTTTAGGATAAGGGTAAGTGTTAGGGTTAGGGTTAGGGTTAGGAGTTAGGGTTAGGATTAGGTTTAGGTTTTCGTTTAGAGTTAGGGTAAGGGTAATTGTTAGGATAAGGGTAACGGTTAGAGATTGAGTTAGGTTTAGGGTTAGTGGTTAGGGTTAGGTTCAGGGTAAGGGGAAGGGTTAGGGTTAGGGGTAGTGTTAGGTTTAGGGTTAGGGTTAGGGTTAGGGTTAGGTTTAGGGTTAGATTTAGGGTAAGGGTAAGGTTTAGGTTTAAGATTAGGGTTAGGTTTAGGGTTAGTGTTAGGGTATGGGTAAGTGTTAGGTTTAGGGTTAGCATTAAGTTTAGGGTTAGGGTTAGGGTTAGGCTTAGGGTTAGGGTAGGGGTAAGGGTTAGGGTGAGGGTTAGGGTTAGAGTTGGGTTTAGGGTTAGGTAAGGGTAGGGGTTAGGGTTTGTCTTAGGGTTAGGGTTAAGGTTAGGTTTAGGATAAGGGTTAGGTTTAGGGAAAGGGTAAGGGTGAGGGTAAGGGTTGGGGATAGGTTTAGGATTAGGGTAAGGATTAGGTTTGGGGTTAGGGTAAGGGTAAGTGTAAGGATTAGGGTTAGCGTTAGTGTAAGGTTTTAGGTTAGGTTTAGGGTTAGAGTAGGGGTAAGTGTTAGGGTTATGGTTAGGGTTAGGGTTAGGGTTATGGTTATGGTTAGGGTTAGGTTTAGGGATAGGGTTAGGCTTAGGGTAAGTGTTAGGGTCAGGGTTAGGGTTAGGGTTAGGTAAGGGTAAGGTTTACAGTTGTGGTTAGCGTTAGAGTAAGGGTTAGGGTAAGGGTAAGTGTTAGGTTTAGGGTTAGGGTTAGGGTTAGGGTTAGGGTTAGGGTTAGGGTTAAGTTTAGGGTTAGGGTTAGGGTAAGCGTTAGGATTAGGGTTAGGTTTAGGGTTAGGGTAAGGATTAGGGTTTGGGTTAGGGTTAGGGTTAGGATTAGGGTTAGCATTAAGGTTAGGGTTAGGGTTAGGGTTTGGGTTAAGGTAAGGATTAGGGTTAGGGTTAGAGTTAGGGTTAGGGTAAGGGTTAGGTTTAGGGTTAGGGTTAGGGGTTATGGTTATGGTTAGGGTTAGGGTTAGGTTTAGTCTTAGGATTAGGCTAAGAGTAAGGGTTAGGGTAAGGGTTACGGTTAGGGTTAAGGTTAGGGTTAGGGTTAAGGTAAGGTTAAGTGTAAGGGTAAGGGTTAGGGTTAGGGTTAGGTTTAGGGGTTAGGGTTAGAGTTAAGGTTAGGGTAAGGGTAAGGGTTAAGGTAAGGGTTAAGGTTAGGTTTAGGGTTTGGGGTAAGGCTTAGGGTTAGGGTTAGGGTTAGGCTAAGGTTTAGGGTTAGGTTTAGGGTTAGGGTTAGGGTTCGGGTAGGGGTAAGGGTTAGTGTGAGGGTTAAGGTTAGGGTTAGGGTAAGGGTAAGGGTTAGGGTAGGCGTTAGGGTTAGGGTTAGGATAGTTGCAAGGGTTAGGGTTAGGATTAGTGTTAGGGTAAGGGTTAGGGTTAGGGTAAGGGTAGGTGTTAGGATTAGGCTCAGGGTTACGGATAGATTTAGGGTAAGGGTAAGGGTTAGGATTAGGGTTAGGGGTTAGGGTTATTGTTAGGGTTAGGGTAAGGGTTAGGATTAGGGTAAGGGTAAGTGTTAGAGTTAGGGTTAGGGTTAGGGTTAGGTTAGGTTTACGATAAGGGTAAGGGTTATGGTTAGGGTTAGGGGTTAGGGTTAGGGTTAGGGTTAGGGTTAGGGTTAGGGTAAGGGTAAGGGTTAGGATAAGGGTAACGGTTAGAGTTTGGGTTAGGGTTAGGGTTAGGGGTTAGGGTTAGGATTAGGATTAGGGTTAGGGTTACGGTAAGGGTAAGTGTGAGGGTTAGGGTTAGGGTTAGGGTAAGGGTTAGGGTAAGGTTTAGGGTTAGGGTTAGGGTTACGTTTAGGGTTAGGATTAGGGTTAGGGTTAGGGTTAGGTTGAGGATAAGGGTAAGGGTTAGGATTAGGGTTAGGGTTAGGGTAAGGGTAAATGTTAGGGTTAGGGTTAGGGTTAGGGTAAGGGTGAGGGTTAGGGTTAGGGTTGGGGTTAGTTTTAGGGTTAGGGTTATGGTTAGGGTTAGGTTTAGGATAAGGGTAAGTGTTAGGGTTAGGGTTAGGGTTAGGAGTTAGCGTTAGGATTAGGTTTAGGTTTTCGTTTAGAGTTAGGGTAAGGGTAATTGTTAGGATAAGGGTAACGGTTAGAGATTGAGTTAGGTTTAGGGTTAGTGGTTAGGGTTAGGTTCAGGGTAAGGGGAAGGGTTAGGGTTAGGGGTAGTGTTAGGTTTAGGGTTAGGGTTAGGGTTAGGGTTAGGTTTAGGGTTAGATTTAGGGTAAGGGTAAGGTTTAGGTTTAAGATTAGGGTTAGGTTTAGGGTTAGTGTTAGGGTATGGGTAAGTGTTAGGTTTAGGGTTAGCATTAAGTTTAGGGTTAGGGTTAGGGTTAGGCTTAGGGTTAGGGTAGGGGTAAGGGTTAGGGTGAGGGTTAGGGTTAGAGTTGGGTTTAGGGTTAGGTAAGGGTAGGGGTTAGGGTTTGTCTTAGGGTTAGGGTTAAGGTTAGGTTTAGGATAAGGGTTAGGTTTAGGGAAAGGGTAAGGGTGAGGGTAAGGGTTGGGGATAGGTTTAGGATTAGGGTAAGGATTAGGTTTGGGGTTAGGGTAAGGGTAAGTGTAAGGATTAGGGTTAGCGTTAGTGTAAGGTTTTAGGTTAGGTTTAGGGTTAGAGTAGGGGTAAGTGTAGGGGTTATGGTTAGGGTTAGGGTTAGGGTTATGGTTATGGTTAGGGTTAGGTTTAGGGATAGGGTTAGGCTTAGGGTAAGTGTTAGGGTCAGGGTTAGGGTTAGGGTTAGGTAAGGGTAAGGTTTACAGTTGTGGTTAGCGTTAGAGTAAGGGTTAGGGTAAGGGTAAGTGTTAGGTTTAGGGTTAGGGTTAGGGTTAGGGTTAGGGTTAGGGTTAGGGTTAAGTTTAGGGTTAGGGTTAGGGTAAGCGTTAGGATTAGGGTTAGGTTTAGGGTTAGGGTAAGGATTAGGGTTTGGGTTAGGGTTAGGGTTAGGATTAGGGTTAGCATTAAGGTTAGGGTTAGGGTTAGGGTTTGGGTTAAGGTAAGGATTAGGGTTAGGGTTAGAGTTAGGGTTAGGGTAAGGGTTAGGTTTAGGGTTAGGGTTAGGGGTTATGGTTATGGTTAGGGTTAGGGTTAGGTTTAGTCTTAGGATTAGGCTAAGAGTAAGGGTTAGGGTAAGGGTTACGGTTAGGGTTAAGGTTAGGGTTAGGGTTAAGGTAAGGTTAAGTGTAAGGGTAAGGGTTAGGGTTAGGGTTAGGTTTAGGGGTTAGGGTTAGAGTTAAGGTTAGGGTAAGGGTAAGGGTTAAGGTAAGGGTTAAGGTTAGGTTTAGGGTTTGGGGTAAGGCTTAGGGTTAGGGTTAGGGTTAGGCTAAGGTTTAGGGTTAGGTTTAGGGTTAGGGTTAGGGTTCGGGTAGGGGTAAGGGTTAGTGTGAGGGTTAAGGTTAGGGTTAGGGTAAGGGTAAGGGTTAGGGTAGGCGTTAGGGTTAGGGTTAGGATAGTTGCAAGGGTTAGGGTTAGGATTAGTGTTAGGGTAAGGGTTAGGGTTAGGGTAAGGGTAGGTGTTAGGATTAGGCTCAGGGTTACGGATAGATTTAGGGTAAGGGTAAGGGTTAGGATTAGGGTTAGGGGTTAGGGTTATTGTTAGGGTTAGGGTAAGGGTTAGGATTAGGGTAAGGGTAAGTGTTAGAGTTAGGGTTAGGGTTAGGGTTAGGTTAGGTTTACGATAAGGGTAAGGGTTATGGTTAGGGTTAGGGGTTAGGGTTAGGGTTAGGGTTAGGGTTAGGGTAAGGGTAAGGGTTAGGATAAGGGTAACGGTTAGAGTTTGGGTTAGGGTTAGGGTTAGGGGTTAGGGTTAGGATTAGGATTAGGGTTAGGGTTACGGTAAGGGTAAGTGTGAGGGTTAGGGTTAGGGTTAGGGTAAGGGTTAGGGTAAGGTTTAGGGTTAGGGTTAGGGTTACGTTTAGGGTTAGGATTAGGGTTAGGGTTAGGGTTAGGTTGAGGATAAGGGTAAGGGTTAGGATTAGGGTTAGGGTTAGGGTAAGGGTAAATGTTAGGGTTAGGGTTAGGGTTAGGGTAAGGGTGAGGGTTAGGGTTAGGGTTGGGGTTAGTTTTAGGGTTAGGGTTATGGTTAGGGTTAGGTTTAGGATAAGGGTAAGTGTTAGGGTTAGGGTTAGGGTTAGGAGTTAGGGTTAGGATTAGGTTTAGGTTTTCGTTTAGAGTTAGGGTAAGGGTAATTGTTAGGATAAGGGTAACGGTTAGAGATTGAGTTAGGTTTAGGGTTAGTGGTTAGGGTTAGGTTCAGGGTAAGGGGAAGGGTTAGGGTTAGGGGTAGTGTTAGGTTTAGGGTTAGGGTTAGGGTTAGGGTTAGGTTTAGGGTTAGATTTAGGGTAAGGGTAAGGTTTAGGTTTAAGATTAGGGTTAGGTTTAGGGTTAGTGTTAGGGTATGGGTAAGTGTTAGGTTTAGGGTTAGCATTAAGTTTAGGGTTAGGGTTAGGGTTAGGCTTAGGGTTAGGGTAGGGGTAAGGGTTAGGGTGAGGGTTAGGGTTAGAGTTGGGTTTAGGGTTAGGTAAGGGTAGGGGTTAGGGTTTGTCTTAGGGTTAGGGTTAAGGTTAGGTTTAGGATAAGGGTTAGGTTTAGGGAAAGGGTAAGGGTGAGGGTAAGGGTTGGGGATAGGTTTAGGATTAGGGTAAGGATTAGGTTTTGGGTTAGGGTAAGGGTAAGTGTAAGGATTAGGGTTAGCGTTAGTGTAAGGTTTTAGGTTAGGTTTAGGGTTAGAGTAGGGGTAAGTGTTAGGGTTATGGTTAGGGTTAGGGTTAGGGTTATGGTTATGGTTAGGGTTAGGTTTAGGGATAGGGTTAGGCTTAGGGTAAGTGTTAGGGTCAGGGTTAGGGTTAGGGTTAGGTAAGGGTAAGGTTTACAGTTGTGGCTAGCGTTAGAGTAAGGGTTAGGGTAAGGGTAAGTGTTAGGTTTAGGGTTAGGGTTAGGGTTAGGGTTAGGGTTAGGGTTAAGTTTAGGGTTAGGGTTAGGGTAAGCGTTAGGATTAGGGTTAGGTTTAGGGTTAGGGTAAGGATTAGGGTTTGGGTTAGGGTTAGGGTTAGGATTAGGGTTAGCATTAAGGTTAGGGTTAGGGTTAGGGTTTGGGTTAAGGTAAGGATTAGGGTTAGGGTTAGAGTTAGGGTTAGGGTAAGGGTTAGGTTTAGGGTTAGGGTTAGGGGTTATGGTTATGGTTAGGGTTAGGGTTAGGTTTAGTCTTAGGATTAGGCTAAGAGTAAGGGTTAGGGTAAGGGTTACGGTTAGGGTTAAGGTTAGGGTTAGGGTTAAGGTAAGGTTAAGTGTAAGGGTAAGGGTTAGGGTTAGGGTTAGGTTTAGGGGTTAGGGTTAGAGTTAAGGTTAGGGTAAGGGTAAGGGTTAAGGTAAGGGTTAAGGTTAGGTTTAGGGTTTGGGGTAAGGCTTAGGGTTAGGGTTAGGGTTAGGCTAAGGTTTAGGGTTAGGTTTAGGGTTAGGGTTAGGGTTCGGGTAGGGGTAAGGGTTAGTGTGAGGGTTAAGGTTAGGGTTAGGGTAAGGGTAAGGGTTAGGGTAGGCGTTAGGGTTAGGGTTAGGATAGTTGCAAGGGTTAGGGTTAGGATTAGTGTTAGGGTAAGGGTTAGGGTTAGGGTAAGGGTAGGTGTTAGGATTAGGCTCAGGGTTACGGATAGATTTAGGGTAAGGGTAAGGGTTAGGATTAGGGTTAGGGGTTAGGGTTATTGTTAGGGTTAGGGTAAGGGTTAGGATTAGGGTAAGGGTAAGTGTTAGAGTTAGGGTTAGGGTTAGGGTTAGGTTAGGTTTACGATAAGGGTAAGGGTTATGGTTAGGGTTAGGGGTTAGGGTTAGGGTTAGGGTTAGGGTTAGGGTTAGGGTAAGGGTAAGGGTTAGGATAAGGGTAACGGTTAGAGTTTGGGTTAGGGTTAGGGTTAGGGGTTAGGGTTAGGATTAGGATTAGGGTTAGGGTTACGGTAAGGGTAAGTGTGAGGGTTAGGGTTAGGGTTAGGGTAAGGGTTAGGGTAAGGTTTAGGGTTAGGGTTAGGGTTACGTTTAGGGTTAGGATTAGGGTTAGGGTTAGGGTTAGGTTGAGGATAAGGGTAAGGGTTAGGATTAGGGTTAGGGTTAGGGTAAGGGTAAATGTTAGGGTTAGGGTTAGGGTTAGGGTAAGGGTGAGGGTTAGGGTTAGGGTTGGGGTTAGTTTTAGGGTTAGGGTTATGGTTAGGGTTAGGTTTAGGATAAGGGTAAGTGTTAGGGTTAGGGTTAGGGTTAGGAGTTAGCGTTAGGATTAGGTTTAGGTTTTCGTTTAGAGTTAGGGTAAGGGTAATTGTTAGGATAAGGGTAACGGTTAGAGATTGAGTTAGGTTTAGGGTTAGTGGTTAGGGTTAGGTTCAGGGTAAGGGGAAGGGTTAGGGTTAGGGGTAGTGTTAGGTTTAGGGTTAGGGTTAGGGTTAGGGTTAGGTTTAGGGTTAGATTTAGGGTAAGGGTAAGGTTTAGGTTTAAGATTAGGGTTAGGTTTAGGGTTAGTGTTAGGGTATGGGTAAGTGTTAGGTTTAGGGTTAGCATTAAGTTTAGGGTTAGGGTTAGGGTTAGGCTTAGGGTTAGGGTAGGGGTAAGGGTTAGGGTGAGGGTTAGGGTTAGAGTTGGGTTTAGGGTTAGGTAAGGGTAGGGGTTAGGGTTTGTCTTAGGGTTAGGGTTAAGGTTAGGTTTAGGATAAGGGTTAGGTTTAGGGAAAGGGTAAGGGTGAGGGTAAGGGTTGGGGATAGGTTTAGGATTAGGGTAAGGATTAGGTTTGGGGTTAGGGTAAGGGTAAGTGTAAGGATTAGGGTTAGCGTTAGTGTAAGGTTTTAGGTTAGGTTTAGGGTTAGAGTAGGGGTAAGTGTAGGGGTTATGGTTAGGGTTAGGGTTAGGGTTATGGTTATGGTTAGGGTTAGGTTTAGGGATAGGGTTAGGCTTAGGGTAAGTGTTAGGGTCAGGGTTAGGGTTAGGGTTAGGTAAGGGTAAGGTTTACAGTTGTGGTTAGCGTTAGAGTAAGGGTTAGGGTAAGGGTAAGTGTTAGGTTTAGGGTTAGGGTTAGGGTTAGGGTTAGGGTTAGGGTTAGGGTTAAGTTTAGGGTTAGGGTTAGGGTAAGCGTTAGGATTAGGGTTAGGTTTAGGGTTAGGGTAAGGATTAGGGTTTGGGTTAGGGTTAGGGTTAGGATTAGGGTTAGCATTAAGGTTAGGGTTAGGGTTAGGGTTTGGGTTAAGGTAAGGATTAGGGTTAGGGTTAGAGTTAGGGTTAGGGTAAGGGTTAGGTTTAGGGTTAGGGTTAGGGGTTATGGTTATGGTTAGGGTTAGGGTTAGGTTTAGTCTTAGGATTAGGCTAAGAGTAAGGGTTAGGGTAAGGGTTACGGTTAGGGTTAAGGTTAGGGTTAGGGTTAAGGTAAGGTTAAGTGTAAGGGTAAGGGTTAGGGTTAGGGTTAGGTTTAGGGGTTAGGGTTAGAGTTAAGGTTAGGGTAAGGGTAAGGGTTAAGGTAAGGGTTAAGGTTAGGTTTAGGGTTTGGGGTAAGGCTTAGGGTTAGGGTTAGGGTTAGGCTAAGGTTTAGGGTTAGGTTTAGCTTTACGGTTAGGGTTAGGATAAGGGTAAGGGTTAGGGTTAGTGTTAGTGTTAGGTTTAGGGTTAGGTTTAGGGTATGGGTAAGGGTTAGGTTTAGGGTTAGCGTTAAGTATAGGGTTAGGGTTAGGGTTAGGCTTAGTGTGGGGGTAAGGGTTAGGGGTAGCGTTAGGATTAGTGTAAGGGTTATGCTTAGGCTTAGGTTTAGGGTAAGGGTAAGTGTTAGGGTTAGGGTAGGGGTTAGGGTAAGGGTAATGGTTAGGATTAGGGTTAGGGTTAGGGTTAGGGTTATGGTTAATATTAGGTTAAGGGTTAGGGTTAGGGTAAGTGTAAGTGTTAGGGTTAGTGTTAGGGTTAGTGTTAGAGTAAGGATAAGGGTTAGCGTTAGGTTTTAGGTGAGGTTTAGGGTTAGGGTTAAGGTTAGGGTAAGTGTTACGGTTAGGATTAGAGTTAGGGTTAGGATAAGCCATGGTTAGGGTTAGGGTTAGGGTTAGGTTTAGGGGTTAGGGTTAGGGTTAGGTTTAGGGTTAGGGTTAGGGTAAGGGTAAGGGTTAGGATAAGGTAACGGTTAGGTTTAGGGTTACAGTAAGGATTAGGGTTGGGGTTAGGGTTAGGATACGGATTAGGGTTAGGTTTAGGGTTAGGCTTAGGGTTCAGGTAGGGGTAAGGGTTAGGGTGAGGGTTAGGGTTAGGGTTAGGGTAAGGGTAAGGGTTTGGGTAGGCGTTAGGGTTAGGGTTAGGATAGTTGCAAGGTTTAGGGTTAGGATTAGGGTTAGGGTAAGGGTTAGGGTTAGGGTAAGGTTAGGTGTTAGGATTAGAGTCAGGGTTACGGTTAGATTTAGGGTAAGGGTAAGGGTTAGGGTTAGGGTTAGGGGATAGGGTTATTGTTAGGGTTAGGGTAAGGTTTAGGATTAGGGTAAGGGTAAGTGTTAGAGTTAGGGTTAAGTTTAGGGTAAGTGTAAGGGTTACGGTTAGGGTTAGGGTTAGTGTTAGGTTTAGGGTTAGTGTTAGGGTTAGGGTTAGGGTAAGTGTTATGGTTAGGGTTAGGTTAGGGTTAGGATAAGGGTAAGGGTTACGGTTAGGGTTAGGTGTTAGGGTTAGGGTTAGGGTTAGGGTTAGGGTAAGGGTAAGGGTTAGGATAAGGGTAACGGTTAGAGTTTGGGTTAGGGTTAGGGTTAGGGGTTAGGGTTAGGATTAGGATTAGGGTTAGGGTTATAGTAAGGGTAAGTGTGAGGGTTAGGGTTAGGGTTAGGGTAAGGGTTAGGGTTAGGGTTAAGGTTAGGTTTATGGTTAGGGTTAGGGTTACGGAAAGGGTAAGTGTTAGGGTCAGGGTTAGGGTTAGGGTAAGGATTAGGATTAGGGTTAGGGTAAGGTTAAGGTTGAGGGTTAGGGTTAGGGTTAGGGTTAGGGTAAGGGTTAGGGTTAGGGAAAGGGTAAGGGTAAGGCTTAGATTTAGGGTTAGGGTTAGGATTAGGGTTAGCATTAAGGTTAGGGTAAGGGTTAGGGTAAGGGTTAGGGTTAGGCTTAGGATTAGGGTTAGGGGTTATGTTTATGTTTAGGGTTCGGTTTAGGGTTAGGTTTAGGCTTAGGGTTAGGGTAAGGGTAAGGGTTAGGGTAAGAGTTAGTGTTAGTGTTAAGTTTAGGGTTAGGGTTAGGTAAGGGTAAGGGTTATGGTTATGTTTAAGGGTTAGGGTTAGGGTTAGGGTTAGGTTAAGGGTAAGGTTTAGGGTTAGGGTTAGGGTTAGGTTAGGTTTAGCATAAGCGTAAGGGTTAGGGTTAACGTTAAAGTTAGGGTTAGGGTTAGGGTTAGTTTAGGGGTAAGGGTTAGAGTTTGGGTTAGAGTTAGGGCTAGGGTAAGGGTTAGGCTTAGGTTTAGGGTTAGGGGTAGGGGTAGGGTAAGGGTTAGGTTTAAGTTAGGATAAGGGTTAGGGTTAGGGTTAGGGTAAGGTAAGTGTTAGGGTTAGGGTTAGGGTTAGGGTTAGGTTAAGGGTTAGGGTTAGGGTTAGGATTAGGTTTAGGGTTAGGGTTAGGGTAAGGGTAAGTGTTAGGGTTAGGGTTAGGTTTAGGGTAGGGTTAGGGTTAGGGTTAGGGTTAGGTTAAGGTTAAGGGTTAGGGTTAGGGTTAGGGTTAGGGTTAGGTTGAGGGTAAGGGTAAGGGTTAGGATTAGGGTTAGGGTTAGGGTTAGGGTTAGGGGTTGGGATTAGCGTTAGGGTTAGGGGAAGGGTTAGGGTTAGGGTTAGGGTTAGGTTTAGGGTAAGGGTTAGGATTAGGGTTAGGGTTACGTTTAGGTTTAGGTTTAGGATTACGGTTAGGGTTATGGTTAGGTTAAGGGTAACGGTTAGGGTCTGTGTTAGAGTTAGGGTTAGGGGTTAGGGTTAGGGTTAGGATTAGGATTAGGGTTACGGTTAGGGTAAGGGTAAGGGGAAGGTTAGGGTTAGGGATAGGGTTAAGATTAGGTTTAGGGTTAGGGTTAGGTTTAGGGTTGGGGTTAGGGTAACGGTAAGGGTTAGGGTTAGGGTTAGGGTTAGGGTTAGAGTAAGTGTAAGGGTTAGGGTTAGGGTTAGGGTTAGGGTTAGGGTTATTGTTAGGGTTACGGTTAGGGTTAGGGGAAGTGTTATGGTTAGGGTTAGGGTTAGGTTAGGTTTAGGATAAGAGTAAGGGTTAGGGTTATGTTTAGGTTAGGGTTAGGTTAGGGTTAGGTTTAGGGTTAGGGTAAGGGTAAGGGTAAGGGTTAGGATAAGGGTAACGGTTAGGGTTTGGGTTAGGGTTAGTGTTAGGATTAGGGTTAGGGTTAGGGTAAGGGTAAGTGTAAGGGTTAGGGTTAGGATTAGGGTTAGTGTTAGGGTAAGGGTTAGGGTTAGGGTTAAGGTTAGGTTTATGGATAGGTTAGGGTTATGGGAAGGGTAAGAGTTAGGGTAAGTGTTAGGGTCAGGGTTAGGGTTAGGGTAAGGATTAAGATTAGGTTTAGGGTAAGGGTAAGGGTGAGGGGTAGGATTAGGGTAAGGGTTAGGGTTAGGGAAACGGTAAGGGTAAGGTTTAGGGTTAGGGTCAGGGTTAGGATTAGGGTTTGCATTAAGGTTAGGGTTTGGGTTAGGGTAAGGGTAAGGTTTAGGGTTAGGGTTAGGGATAGGGGTTATGGTTATGTTTAGGGTTAGGGTTAGTGTTAGGGTTAGGTTTAGGCTTAATGTTAGGATAAGTGTAAGGGTTAGGGTAAGGGTTAGTGTTAGGATTAATATTAGGTTTAGGGTTAGGGTTAGGGTAAGGTTTATGGTTAGGGTTAGTGGTTAGGGTTAGGGTTAGGGTTAGGGTTAGTGTAAGACAAAGGTTTAGGGTTAGGGTTAGGGTTAGGTTAGGTTTAGGATAAGGGTAAGTGTTAGGGTTAGGAATAGGGTTAGGGTATGGGTAAGTGTTAGGGTTAGGATTAACGTTAAGGTTAGGGTTAGGGTTAGGTTAGGGGTAAGGGTTAGGGTTTGGGTTAGGGTTAGGGTAAGGGTAAGGGTTAGGCTTAGGGTTAGGGTTGGTGTAGGGATAGGATTAGGGTTAGATTTATGGTTATGATAAGAGTTAGGTTTAGGGTTATTGTAAGGGTAAGTGTTAGGGTTAGGGTTAGGGTTAGGGTAAGGGTTAGGGTTAGGGTTAGGATTTGGTTTAGGGTTAGGTTAGGGTAAGTGTTAGGGTTAGGGTTAGCATTAGGGTTAGGATAATGGTAAGGGTTAGGGTTAGCGTTAGGGTTATGGGTTAGTGTTAGTGTTAGGTTTAGGGTTAGGGTTAGGGTAAGGTTAAGGGTTAGAATAAGGGTAACTGTTAGGTTTAGGGTTTGGGTAAGGTTAGGGTTACCGTTAGGGTAAGGATTAGGGTTAGGGTTAGGCTTAGGGCTAGGGTAGGGGAAAGGGTAAGGGTGAGTTTTAGGGTTAGGGTTAGGGTTAGGGTAAGGGTAAGATTTAGGGTTAGGGTTAGGGTTAGGTAAGGGTAAGGGTTAGGGTTAGGGTTAGAGTTAGGGTTAGGGTTGGGTAAGGGTAAGATTTAGGGTAAGGGTTAGGGTTAGGGTTAGAGTTAGGGTTAGGGTTAGGGTAAAGGTAAGGTTTGGGGTTAGGGTTAGGGTTAGGGGTTAGGGTTAGGATTAGCGTTCGGGTTAGGGAAAGGGTTAGGGTTAGGGTTAGAGTTAGGGTTATGGTTAGGGGTAGGGTTAGGTTTAGTTTGAGGATAAGGGTAAGAGTTAGGATTAGGGTTAGGGTTAGGGTTATGGGTTAGGTTTACGTTTAGGTTTAGGTTTAGGATTAGGGTTAGTTTTAGAGTAAGGGTAACGGTTAGGGTCTGGGTTAGGGTTAGGGGTTAGGGTTAGGATTAGGATTAGGGTTAGGGTTAGGGTAAGGATAAGGGTGAGGGTTAGGTTTACGGATAGGGTTAAGATTAGAGTTAGGGTTAGGGTTAGGGGTAGGGAAAGGGTAAGGGTTATGTTAATGGTTAAGATTAGGGTTAGGGGTTAGTGTCAGGGTTAGGGTTAGGATAAGGGTTAGGGTTAGTGTAAGGGTAAGTTTTAGGGTTAGGTTAGGGTTACGGTTAGAGTTAGGTTAAGGGTAAGCATTAGTGTAAGTGTTAGGGTCAGGGTTAGGTTTAGGATAAGGATTAGGGTTAGGGTTAGGGTAAGGTTAAGGGTGAGGGTTAGGGGTAGTGTAAGGGTTAGGGTTTGGGAAAGGCTAAGGGTAAGGGTAAGGGTTAGGTATAGGGTTACGGTTAGGATTAGGGTTAGCATTAATGTTAGGGTTCGGGTTAGGGTAAGGGTAAGGGTTAGGTTTAGGGTTAGGGTTAGGTGTTATGGTTATGGTTATGTTTAGGGTTAGGGTTAGGTTTAGGCTTAGGTTTGGTGTAAGGGTAAGGGTTAGGGTAAGGGTTAGTGTTAGGTTTAAGGTTAGGGTTAGGGTTAGGGAAGGGGTAAGGGTAAGGGTTATGGTTAGGGTTAGGGGTTAGGGTTAGGATTAGTGTTAGGGTTAGGGTTAGGGTAAGGCTAAGGTTTAGCGTTAGCCTTACTGTTAGCGTTACGGTAAGGTAAGGGTTAGGGTTAGGGTTAGTGTCAGATTTAGGATTAAGGTTAGGGTATGGGTAAGTGTTAGGGTTACCGTTAAGGTTAGGGTTAGGTTTAGGTTAGGGGTAAGGGTTAGGGTTAGGTTTAGGGTTAGGGTTAGAGTAAGGGTAAGGGTTAGGTTTAGGATTAGGATTAAGTTTAGGGGTTAGGGTTAGGATTAGGTTTAGGTTTAGGGTTAGGGTTAGGGTAAGGTTAAGGTTTAGTATAAGGGTAACGGTGAAGGTTAGGATTAGCGTAAGAATTAGGGTTAGGATTAGGGTAAGGATTAGGGTTAGGGTTAGTGTTAGGGTTAGGCTTAGGTTTAAGGTAGGGTTAAGGGTTAGGGTGAGGGTTAGGGTTGGAGTAAGGGTAAGGTTTAAGGTTAGTGTTAGGGTTAGGGTTAGGGTAAGGGTAAGGTTAAGGGTTAGGGTTAGGTTTAGGGTTAGGGTTAGGGGTTTGGGTTAGGGGTAGGGTTAGGGTAAGGGTAAGGTTTAGGGTTAGGGATAGGGTAAGGGTAAGTGTTAGTTTTAGTTTTAGGGTTAGTGTTAGGGTAAGAGTAAGGGTAAGGGTTAGGGTTGGAGTTAGGCTTAGTTTTAGGTTTAGGGTTAGGGTTAGGTTTAGGGTAATGGATAGGGTTAGGGTTAGGGTTAGGGTTATTGTTAGGGTTACGTTTAGGGTTAGGGTAAGTGTTATGGTTAGGGTTAGGGTTAGGTTAGGTTTAGGATAAGAGTAAGGGTTAGGGTTATGTTTAGGTTAGGGTTAGGTTAGGGTTAGGTTTAGGGTTAGGGTAAGGGTAAGGGTAAGGGTTAGGATAAGGGTAACGGTTAGGGTTTGGGTTAGGGTTAGGGTTAGGATTAGGGTTAGGGTTACGATAAGGGTAAGTGTAAGGGTTAGGGTTAGGATTAGGGTTAGTGTTAGGGTAAGGGTTAGGGTTAGGGTTAAGGTTAGGTTTATGGATAGGTTAGGGTTATGGGAAGGGTAAGAGTTAGGGTAAGTGTTAGGGTCAGGGTTAGGGTTAGGGTAAGGATTAAGATTAGGTTTAGGGTAAGGGTAAGGGTGAGGGGTAGGATTAGGGTAAGGGTTAGGGTTAGGGAAACGGTAAGGGTAAGGTTTAGGGTTAGGGTCAGGGTTAGGATTAGGGTTTGCATTAAGGTTAGGGTTTGAGTTAGGGTAAGGGTAAGGTTTAGGGTTAGGGTTAGGGATAGGGGTTATGGTTATGTTTAGGGTTAGGGTTAGTGTTAGGGTTAGGTTTAGGCTTAATGTTAGGATAAGTGTAAGGGTTAGGGTAAGGGTTAGTGTTAGGATTAAGATTAGGTTTAGGGTTAGGGTAAGGGTAAGGGTTATGGTTAGGGTTAGTGGTTAGGGTTAGGGTTAGGGTTAGGGTTAGGGTTAGTGTAAGACAAAGGTTTAGGGTTAGGGTTAGGGTTAGGTTAGGTTTAGGATAAGGGTAAGGGTTAGGGTTAGGAATAGGGTTAGGGTATGGGTAAGTGTTAGGGTTAGGATTAACGTTAAGGTTAGGGTTAGGGTTAGGTTAGGGGTAAGGGTTAGGGTTTGGGTTAGGGTTAGGGTAAGGGTAAGGGTTAGGCTTAGGGTTAGGGTTGGTGTAGGGATAGGATTAGGGTTAGATTTATGGTTATGATAAGAGTTAGGTTTAGGGTTATTGTAAGGGTAAGTGTTAGGGTTAGGGTTACGGTTAGGGTAAGGGTTAGGGTTAGGGTTAGGATTTGGTTTAGGGTTAGGTTAGGGTAAGTGTTAGGGTTAGGGTTAGCGTTAGGGTTAGGATAAGGGTAAGGGTTAGGGTTAGGGTTAGGGTTATGGGTTAGTGTTAGTGTTAGGTTTAGGGTTAGGGTTAGGGTAAGGTTAAGGGTTAGAATAAGGGTAACTGTTAGGTTTAGGGTTTGGGTAAGGTTAGGGTTACCGTTAGGGTAAGGATTAGGGTTAGGGTTAGGCTTAGGGCTAGGGTAGGGGAAAGGGTAAGGGTGAGTTTTAGGGTTAGGGTTAGGGTTAGGGTAAGGGTAAGATTTAGGGTTAGGGTTAGGGTTAGGTAAGGGTAAGGGTTAGGGTTAGGGTTAGAGTTAGGGTTAGGGTTGGGTAAGGGTAAGATTTAGGGTAAGGGTTAGGGTTAGGGTTAGAGTTAGGGTTAGGGTTAGGGTAAAGGTAAGGTTTGGGGTTAGGGTTAGGGTTAGGGGTTAGGGTTAGGATTAGCGTTCGGGTTAGGGGAAGGGTTAGGGTTAGGGTTAGAGTTAGGGTTATGGTTAGGGGTAGGGTTAGGTTTAGTTTGAGGATAAGAGTAAGAGTTAGGATTAGGGTTAGGGTTAGGGTTATGGGTTAGGTTTACGTTTAGGTTTAGGTTTAGGATTAGGGTTAGTTTTAGAGTAAGGGTAACGGTTAGGGTCTGGGTTAGGGTTAGGGGTTAGGGTTAGGATTAGGATTAGGGTTAGGGTTAGGGTAAGGATAAGGGTGAGGGTTAGGTTTACGGATAGGGTTAAGATTAGTGTTAGGGTTAGGGTTAGGGGTAGGGAAAGGGTAAGGGTTATGTTAATGGTTAAGATTAGGGTTAGGGGTTAGTGTCAGGGTTAGGGTTAGGGTAAGGGTTAGGGTTAGTGTAAGGGTAAGTTTTAGGGTTAGGTTAGGGTTACGGTTAGAGTTAGGTTAAGGGTAAGCATTAGTGTAAGTGTTAGGGTCAGGGTTAGGTTTAGGATAAGGATTAGGGTTAGGGTTAGGGTAAGGTTAAGGGTGAGGGTTAGGGGTAGTGTAAGGGTTAGGGTTTTGGAAAGGGTAAGGGTAAGGGTAAGGGTTAGGTATAGGGTTACGGTTAGGATTAGGGTTAGCATTAATGTTAGGGTTCGGGTTAGGGTAAGGGTAAGGGTTAGGTTTAGGGTTAGGGTTAGGTGTTATGGTTATGGTTATGTTTAGGGTTAGGGTTAGGTTTAGGCTTAGGTTTGGTGTAAGGGTAAGGGTTAGGGTAAGGGTTAGTGTTAGGTTTAAGGTTAGGGTTAGGGTTAGGGAAGGGGTAAGGGTAAGGGTTATGGTTAGGGTTAGGGGTTAGGGTTAGGATTAGTGTTAGGGTTAGGGTTAGGGTAAGGCTAAGGTTTAGCGTTAGCCTTACTGTTAGCGTTACGGTAAGGTAAGGGTTAGGGTTAGGGTTAGTGTCAGATTTAGGATTAAGGTTAGGGTATGGGTAAGTGTTAGGGTTACCGTTAAGGTTAGGGTTAGGTTTAGGTTAGGGGTAAGGGTTAGGGTTAGGTTTAGGGTTAGGGTTAGAGTAAGGGTAAGGGTTAGGTTTAGGATTAGGATTAAGTTTAGGGGTTAGGGTTAGGATTAGGTTTAGGTTTAGGGTTAGGGTTAGGGTAAGGTTAAGGTTTAGTATAAGGGTAACGGTGAAGGTTAGGATTAGCGTAAGAATTAGGGTTAGGATTAGGGTAAGGATTAGGGTTAGGGTTAGTGTTAGGGTTAGGCTTAGGTTTAAGGTAGGGTTAAGGGTTAGGGTGAGGGTTTGGGTTGGAGTAAGGGTAAGGTTTAAGGTTAGTGTTAGGGTTAGGGTTAGGGTAAGGGTAAGGTTAAGGGTTAGGGTTAGGTTTAGGGTTAGGGTTAGGGGTTTGGGTTAGGGGTAGGGTTAGGGTAAGGGTAAGGTTTAGGGTTAGGGATAGGGTAAGGGTAAGTGTTAGTTTTAGTTTTAGGGTTAGTGTTAGGGTAAGAGTAAGGGTAAGGGTTAGGGTTGGAGTTAGGCTTAGTTTTAGGTTTAGGGTTAGGGTTAGGTTTAGGGTAATGGATAGGGTTAGGGTTAGGTTTAGGATTAGGGTTAGAGTCAGGGTTAGGATTAGGGTAAGGGAAAGTGTTACGGTTAGGGTTAGAGTTAGGGGTTAGGATTAGGGTTAGGTTTAGGTTTAGGGTTAGAGTTGGGTTAGGGTTAGGATAAGGGTAACGGTTAGGGTTTCGGTTAGGGTTAGGGTTAGGGTAAGTGTTAGGGTTAGGGTTAGGGTTAGGGTAAGGGTAAGGGTGAGGGTTAGGATTAGGGTTAGTCTTAGGGTTAGGGTTAGGGTTAGGGTTATGTTAAAGGTTTTGATTATGGTTAGGGTTAGTGTTAGGGTTAGGGTAAAGTTTAGGGTTAAGGTTAGTGTAAGGGTAAGTGTTAGGGTTAGGGTTAGGGTTAGGATTAGGTTTAGGGTTAGGGTTAGGGTAAGGGTAAGGGTTAGGATATGGGTAATGGTTATGGTTTGGGTTAGGGTTAGGTTAGGGGTTGTGTTAGGTTTAGGGTAAGAGTTAGGATTAGGGTTAGGGTTAAGGTTAGGTTTAGGGTTAGGGTTAGGTTTAGGGAAAGGGTAAGAGTTAGGATAAGGGTTAGGGTTAGGGTTAGGGTAAGGATTAGGGTTAGGGTTAGCGTAAGAGTAAGGGTGAGGTTTAGGGTTGGGTTAAGGGTTAGGGTTAGGTTTAGGGTTAGGGTAAGGGTAAGTGTTAGGGTTAGGGTTAGGGTTAGGGTTAAGGTTAGGGTTAGGGTAAGGGTTAGGGTTAGGGAAAGGGTAAGGGTAAGGGTATGGGTTAGGGTTAGGGTTATGTTTAGGATTAGGGTTAGGGTTAGGGTTAGGTTTAGGGTTATGTTTAGCATTAATGTTAGGTTTGGGTTAGGGTTCGGGTAAGGGTTAGGGTTAGGGTCAGGGTTAGGGTAATGATTAGGGTTAGGATTACCGTTAGGGTAAGGTTTAATGTCAAGGTTAGGGTTAGCATTAAGGTTAGGGTTAGGGTCCGGTAAAGGTAAGAGTTAGGGTTAGGGGTAATGGTTAGGGTTAGGGTTAGGGTTAGTTTTAGGGTTTAATTTATGGTTAGGTTTAGGGTAAGGTTTAGGGTAAAGGTTAGGGTTATGTCTAGGGTTTAGAGTTAGGGTTAGGGTAAGTGTAAGGGTTAATGTTAGGGTTAGGGTTAGGGGTTAGGTTTAGGGTTACTGTTAGGGTTAGGGTAGGGAAAGGCTAAGTTTTAGGGTTATGGTTAGCGTTAGGGTTATGTTTAGGGTAAAGTTAAGGGTAAGGGTTAGGGTTAGGGTTAGTGTTAGGTTTAGGATTAGGCTTAGGGTAAGGGTTAGGGTTAGGCCTAGGGTTAGGTAATGTAAGTGTTAGTGATAGGGTTAGGGTTAGGTTAAGGGTAAGGGTTAATGGTATTGTTAGGGTTAGGGTTAATGTTAGGGTAAGGGTTAGGGTTAGGTTTAGGGTAAGGGTAAGTGTTAGGGTTAGGGTTAGGGTGAGGTTTAGGGTTAGTGTTAGGGTTAGGGTAAGTGTTAGATTTACGGTTAGGGTTAGCTTTAGGGTTAATGTTAGGATAAGGGTAAGGGTTAGGATTAGGGTTAGGGTAGGGTTAGGGGTAGGGGTTAGGTTTAGGGTTAGGGTAAGTATTAGGGTTAGGGTTAGGGTTAGGGTTAGGGTAAGGATTAGGTTTAGGGTTAGGGTTAGGGTAAGGGTTAGTGTTATTGTTAGGGTTAACATTAAGATTAGGGTTAGGGTAAGTTTTAGGGATAGGATTAGGGTTAGGGTTAGGGTTAGGGTTAGGGTTAGGGTTAGGGTTAGGGTTAGGGTTAGGGTTAGGGTTAGGGTTAGGGTTAGGGTTAGTTTTAGAGTAAGGGTAACGGTTAGGGTCTGGGTTAGGGTTAGGGGTTAGGGTTAGGATTAGGATTAGGGTTAGGGTTAGGGTAAGGATAAGGGTGAGGGTTAGGTTTACGGATAGGGTTAAGATTAGAGTTAGGGTTAGGGTTAGGGGTAGGGAAAGGGTAAGGGTTATGTTAATGGTTAAGATTAGGGTTAGGGGTTAGTGTCAGGGTTAGGGTTAGGATAAGGGTTAGGGTTAGTGTAAGGGTAAGTTTTAGGGTTAGGTTAGGGTTACGGTTAGAGTTAGGTTAAGGGTAAGCATTAGTGTAAGTGTTAGGGTCAGGGTTAGGTTTAGGATAAGGATTAGGGTTAGGGTTAGGGTAAGGTTAAGGGTGAGGGTTAGGGGTAGTGTAAGGGTTAGGGTTTGGGAAAGGCTAAGGGTAAGGGTAAGGGTTAGGTATAGGGTTACGGTTAGGATTAGGGTTAGCATTAATGTTAGGGTTCGGGTTAGGGTAAGGGTAAGGGTTAGGTTTAGGGTTAGGGTTAGGTGTTATGGTTATGGTTATGTTTAGGGTTAGGGTTAGGTTTAGGCTTAGGTTTGGTGTAAGGGTAAGGGTTAGGGTAAGGGTTAGTGTTAGGTTTAAGGTTAGGGTTAGGGTTAGGGAAGGGGTAAGGGTAAGGGTTATGGTTAGGGTTAGGGGTTAGGGTTAGGATTAGTGTTAGGGTTAGGGTTAGGGTAAGGCTAAGGTTTAGCGTTAGCCTTACTGTTAGCGTTACGGTAAGGTAAGGGTTAGGGTTAGGGTTAGTGTCAGATTTAGGATTAAGGTTAGGGTATGGGTAAGTGTTAGGGTTACCGTTAAGGTTAGGGTTAGGTTTAGGTTAGGGGTAAGGGTTAGGGTTAGGTTTAGGGTTAGGGTTAGAGTAAGGGTAAGGGTTAGGTTTAGGATTAGGATTAAGTTTAGGGGTTAGGGTTAGGATTAGGTTTAGGTTTAGGGTTAGGGTTAGGGTAAGGTTAAGGTTTAGTATAAGGGTAACGGTGAAGGTTAGGATTAGCGTAAGAATTAGGGTTAGGATTAGGGTAAGGATTAGGGTTAGGGTTAGTGTTAGGGTTAGGCTTAGGTTTAAGGTAGGGTTAAGGGTTAGGGTGAGGGTTAGGGTTGGAGTAAGGGTAAGGTTTAAGGTTAGTGTTAGGGTTAGGGTTAGGGTAAGGGTAAGGTTAAGGGTTAGGGTTAGGTTTAGGGTTAGGGTTAGGGGTTTGGGTTAGGGGTAGGGTTAGGGTAAGGGTAAGGTTTAGGGTTAGGGATAGGGTAAGGGTAAGTGTTAGTTTTAGTTTTAGGGTTAGTGTTAGGGTAAGAGTAAGGGTAAGGGTTAGGGTTGGAGTTAGGCTTAGTTTTAGGTTTAGGGTTAGGGTTAGGTTTAGGGTAATGGATAGGGTTAGGGTTAGGGTTAGGGTTATTGTTAGGGTTACGTTTAGGGTTAGGGTAAGTGTTATGGTTAGGGTTAGGGTTAGGTTAGGTTTAGGATAAGAGTAAGGGTTAGGGTTATGTTTAGGTTAGGGTTAGGTTAGGGTTAGGTTTAGGGTTAGGGTAAGGGTAAGGGTAAGGGTTAGGATAAGGGTAACGGTTAGGGTTTGGGTTAGGGTTAGGGTTAGGATTAGGGTTAGGGTTACGATAAGGGTAAGTGTAAGGGTTAGGGTTAGGATTAGGGTTAGTGTTAGGGTAAGGGTTAGGGTTAGGGTTAAGGTTAGGTTTATGGATAGGTTAGGGTTATGGGAAGGGTAAGAGTTAGGGTAAGTGTTAGGGTCAGGGTTAGGGTTAGGGTAAGGATTAAGATTAGGTTTAGGGTAAGGGTAAGGGTGAGGGGTAGGATTAGGGTAAGGGTTAGGGTTAGGGAAACGGTAAGGGTAAGGTTTAGGGTTAGGGTCAGGGTTAGGATTAGGGTTTGCATTAAGGTTAGGGTTTGAGTTAGGGTAAGGGTAAGGTTTAGGGTTAGGGTTAGGGATAGGGGTTATGGTTATGTTTAGGGTTAGGGTTAGTGTTAGGGTTAGGTTTAGGCTTAATGTTAGGATAAGTGTAAGGGTTAGGGTAAGGGTTAGTGTTAGGATTAAGATTAGGTTTAGGGTTAGGGTAAGGGTAAGGGTTATGGTTAGGGTTAGTGGTTAGGGTTAGGGTTAGGGTTAGGGTTAGGGTTAGTGTAAGACAAAGGTTTAGGGTTAGGGTTAGGGTTAGGTTAGGTTTAGGATAAGGGTAAGGGTTAGGGTTAGGAATAGGGTTAGGGTATGGGTAAGTGTTAGGGTTAGGATTAACGTTAAGGTTAGGGTTAGGGTTAGGTTAGGGGTAAGGGTTAGGGTTTGGGTTAGGGTTAGGGTAAGGGTAAGGGTTAGGCTTAGGGTTAGGGTTGGTGTAGGGATAGGATTAGGGTTAGATTTATGGTTATGATAAGAGTTAGGTTTAGGGTTATTGTAAGGGTAAGTGTTAGGGTTAGGGTTACGGTTAGGGTAAGGGTTAGGGTTAGGGTTAGGATTTGGTTTAGGGTTAGGTTAGGGTAAGTGTTAGGGTTAGGGTTAGCGTTAGGGTTAGGATAAGGGTAAGGGTTAGGGTTAGGGTTAGGGTTATGGGTTAGTGTTAGTGTTAGGTTTAGGGTTAGGGTTAGGGTAAGGTTAAGGGTTAGAATAAGGGTAACTGTTAGGTTTAGGGTTTGGGTAAGGTTAGGGTTACCGTTAGGGTAAGGATTAGGGTTAGGGTTAGGCTTAGGGCTAGGGTAGGGGAAAGGGTAAGGGTGAGTTTTAGGGTTAGGGTTAGGGTTAGGGTAAGGGTAAGATTTAGGGTTAGGGTTAGGGTTAGGTAAGGGTAAGGGTTAGGGTTAGGGTTAGAGTTAGGGTTAGGGTTGGGTAAGGGTAAGATTTAGGGTAAGGGTTAGGGTTAGGGTTAGAGTTAGGGTTAGGGTTAGGGTAAAGGTAAGGTTTGGGGTTAGGGTTAGGGTTAGGGGTTAGGGTTAGGATTAGCGTTCGGGTTAGGGGAAGGGTTAGGGTTAGGGTTAGAGTTAGGGTTATGGTTAGGGGTAGGGTTAGGTTTAGTTTGAGGATAAGAGTAAGAGTTAGGATTAGGGTTAGGGTTAGGGTTATGGGTTAGGTTTACGTTTAGGTTTAGGTTTAGGATTAGGGTTAGTTTTAGAGTAAGGGTAACGGTTAGGGTCTGGGTTAGGGTTAGGGGTTAGGGTTAGGATTAGGATTAGGGTTAGGGTTAGGGTAAGGATAAGGGTGAGGGTTAGGTTTACGGATAGGGTTAAGATTAGTGTTAGGGTTAGGGTTAGGGGTAGGGAAAGGGTAAGGGTTATGTTAATGGTTAAGATTAGGGTTAGGGGTTAGTGTCAGGGTTAGGGTTAGGGTAAGGGTTAGGGTTAGTGTAAGGGTAAGTTTTAGGGTTAGGTTAGGGTTACGGTTAGAGTTAGGTTAAGGGTAAGCATTAGTGTAAGTGTTAGGGTCAGGGTTAGGTTTAGGATAAGGATTAGGGTTAGGGTTAGGGTAAGGTTAAGGGTGAGGGTTAGGGGTAGTGTAAGGGTTAGGGTTTTGGAAAGGGTAAGGGTAAGGGTAAGGGTTAGGTATAGGGTTACGGTTAGGATTAGGGTTAGCATTAATGTTAGGGTTCGGGTTAGGGTAAGGGTAAGGGTTAGGTTTAGGGTTAGGGTTAGGTGTTATGGTTATGGTTATGTTTAGGGTTAGGGTTAGGTTTAGGCTTAGGTTTGGTGTAAGGGTAAGGGTTAGGGTAAGGGTTAGTGTTAGGTTTAAGGTTAGGGTTAGGGTTAGGGAAGGGGTAAGGGTAAGGGTTATGGTTAGGGTTAGGGGTTAGGGTTAGGATTAGTGTTAGGGTTAGGGTTAGGGTAAGGCTAAGGTTTAGCGTTAGCCTTACTGTTAGCGTTACGGTAAGGTAAGGGTTAGGGTTAGGGTTAGTGTCAGATTTAGGATTAAGGTTAGGGTATGGGTAAGTGTTAGGGTTACCGTTAAGGTTAGGGTTAGGTTTAGGTTAGGGGTAAGGGTTAGGGTTAGGTTTAGGGTTAGGGTTAGAGTAAGGGTAAGGGTTAGGTTTAGGATTAGGATTAAGTTTAGGGGTTAGGGTTAGGATTAGGTTTAGGTTTAGGGTTAGGGTTAGGGTAAGGTTAAGGTTTAGTATAAGGGTAACGGTGAAGGTTAGGATTAGCGTAAGAATTAGGGTTAGGATTAGGGTAAGGATTAGGGTTAGGGTTAGTGTTAGGGTTAGGCTTAGGTTTAAGGTAGGGTTAAGGGTTAGGGTGAGGGTTTGGGTTGGAGTAAGGGTAAGGTTTAAGGTTAGTGTTAGGGTTAGGGTTAGGGTAAGGGTAAGGTTAAGGGTTAGGGTTAGGTTTAGGGTTAGGGTTAGGGGTTTGGGTTAGGGGTAGGGTTAGGGTAAGGGTAAGGTTTAGGGTTAGGGATAGGGTAAGGGTAAGTGTTAGTTTTAGTTTTAGGGTTAGTGTTAGGGTAAGAGTAAGGGTAAGGGTTAGGGTTGGAGTTAGGCTTAGTTTTAGGTTTAGGGTTAGGGTTAGGTTTAGGGTAATGGATAGGGTTAGGGTTAGGTTTAGGATTAGGGTTAGAGTCAGGGTTAGGATTAGGGTAAGGGAAAGTGTTACGGTTAGGGTTAGAGTTAGGGGTTAGGATTAGGGTTAGGTTTAGGTTTAGGGTTAGAGTTGGGTTAGGGTTAGGATAAGGGTAACGGTTAGGGTTTCGGTTAGGGTTAGGGTTAGGGTAAGTGTTAGGGTTAGGGTTAGGGTTAGGGTAAGGGTAAGGGTGAGGGTTAGGATTAGGGTTAGTCTTAGGGTTAGGGTTAGGGTTAGGGTTATGTTAAAGGTTTTGATTATGGTTAGGGTTAGTGTTAGGGTTAGGGTAAAGTTTAGGGTTAAGGTTAGTGTAAGGGTAAGTGTTAGGGTTAGGGTTAGGGTTAGGATTAGGTTTAGGGTTAGGGTTAGGGTAAGGGTAAGGGTTAGGATATGGGTAATGGTTATGGTTTGGGTTAGGGTTAGGTTAGGGGTTGTGTTAGGTTTAGGGTAAGAGTTAGGATTAGGGTTAGGGTTAAGGTTAGGTTTAGGGTTAGGGTTAGGTTTAGGGAAAGGGTAAGAGTTAGGATAAGGGTTAGGGTTAGGGTTAGGGTAAGGATTAGGGTTAGGGTTAGCGTAAGAGTAAGGGTGAGGTTTAGGGTTGGGTTAAGGGTTAGGGTTAGGTTTAGGGTTAGGGTAAGGGTAAGTGTTAGGGTTAGGGTTAGGGTTAGGGTTAAGGTTAGGGTTAGGGTAAGGGTTAGGGTTAGGGAAAGGGTAAGGGTAAGGGTATGGGTTAGGGTTAGGGTTATGTTTAGGATTAGGGTTAGGGTTAGGGTTAGGTTTAGGGTTATGTTTAGCATTAATGTTAGGTTTGGGTTAGGGTTCGGGTAAGGGTTAGGGTTAGGGTCAGGGTTAGGGTAATGATTAGGGTTAGGATTACCGTTAGGGTAAGGTTTAATGTCAAGGTTAGGGTTAGCATTAAGGTTAGGGTTAGGGTCCGGTAAAGGTAAGAGTTAGGGTTAGGGGTAATGGTTAGGGTTAGGGTTAGGGTTAGTTTTAGGGTTTAATTTATGGTTAGGTTTAGGGTAAGGTTTAGGGTAAAGGTTAGGGTTATGTCTAGGGTTTAGAGTTAGGGTTAGGGTAAGTGTAAGGGTTAATGTTAGGGTTAGGGTTAGGGGTTAGGTTTAGGGTTACTGTTAGGGTTAGGGTAGGGAAAGGCTAAGTTTTAGGGTTATGGTTAGCGTTAGGGTTATGTTTAGGGTAAAGTTAAGGGTAAGGGTTAGGGTTAGGGTTAGTGTTAGGTTTAGGATTAGGCTTAGGGTAAGGGTTAGGGTTAGGCCTAGGGTTAGGTAATGTAAGTGTTAGTGATAGGGTTAGGGTTAGGTTAAGGGTAAGGGTTAATGGTATTGTTAGGGTTAGGGTTAATGTTAGGGTAAGGGTTAGGGTTAGGTTTAGGGTAAGGGTAAGTGTTAGGGTTAGGGTTAGGGTGAGGTTTAGGGTTAGTGTTAGGGTTAGGGTAAGTGTTAGATTTACGGTTAGGGTTAGCTTTAGGGTTAATGTTAGGATAAGGGTAAGGGTTAGGATTAGGGTTAGGGTAGGGTTAGGGGTAGGGGTTAGGTTTAGGGTTAGGGTAAGTATTAGGGTTAGGGTTAGGGTTAGGGTTAGGGTAAGGATTAGGTTTAGGGTTAGGGTTAGGGTAAGGGTTAGTGTTATTGTTAGGGTTAACATTAAGATTAGGGTTAGGGTAAGTTTTAGGGATAGGATTAGGGTTAGGGTTAGGGTTAGGGGTAGGGTTTAGGGTTAGGGTTAGGGTTAGGGTTAGGGTAAGTGTGATGGTTTGGGTTAGGGTTAGGGTAAAGGTAAGGGTTAGGGTTAATGTTAAGGTTAGGGTTAGGGGTAGCGTTAGGGTCAGTTAGGGTTAGGGTTAAGTTTAGGGTTACAGTTAGGGTAAGGGTAAGGTTTAGGGTTATGGTTATGGTTAGGGTTGGGTTTAAGGTGAGCGTTAGGGTAAGGGTAAGTGTTAGGGTTAGGGTTAGGGTTAAGGTTAGGGTTGGGGTTAGGGTAGGGGAAGGGTTAGGATTAGGGTTAGGACTAGAGTTAGGGTTAGGGAAAGTGTAAAGGTTAGGGTTAGGGTTAGGGTTAGAGTTAGTGTTAGGGTAAGGGTTAGGGTTAGGGTTAGGTTTAGGGTTAGCATTAAGGTTAGGGTTAGAGTTAGGTTAAGGGTAAGGGTTAGCGTTAGGGTTAGGGTTAGTGTTAGGGTTAGGGTTAGGGTTAGGTTAAAGGTTAGGGTTAGGGTAAGTGTAAGTGTTAGTGTTAGGTTTACAGTTGGGGTTAGGTTTAGTGTTAGGGTTAGGGTTAGGGAAAGGGTTACGGTTAGGGTTAGGTTTAGGGTTAGGGTTAGGTTTAGCGTTAGGGTTAGGGTTATGGAAAGGGGTAGGGTTAGGGTAAGTGTTAGGGTAGGGTTAGGGTTAGGGATAGGGTTAGAGTTAGGGTTAGGGTTAGGGTAAGGGTTAGGGTTAGGGAAAGGGTAAGGGTTATGGTAAGGATTAGGTTTAGGTTAGAGTAAGGGTTAGGGTTAGGGTTAGGTTAAGGGTTAGGGTAAGGGTTAGGGTTAGGTTAGGGTTAGCATTAAGATTAGGGTTAGGGTAAGTGTAAGGGGTAGGATTAGGGTTAGGGTTAGGGTTAGGATTAGGGTTAGGGTTAGGGTTAGGGTTACGGTTAGGGTTAGGATTAGGGTTAGGGTAAGGGTATGTGTTAGGGTATGCGTTAGCGCTAGGGTTAGGGTTAGCGTTAGGGTAAGGGTAAAGATTAAGGTTAGGGTTAGGGGTATGGTTAGGTTTAGGGTTATGTTTAGGGTTAGGTTTAGGGTAAGTTTTAGGGTTAGGGTTAGGTTTAGGGTTAGGGTAGGGTTAGGGTTAGGGTTAGGTTTAGGGTTAGGGTAAGTTTTAGGGTTAGGGTAAGTGTTAGGGTTAGGGTTAGGGTAAGGGTAAGGGTTAGGGTTAGGGTTAGATTTAGGGTTAGGTTTAGGGTTAGGGTAAGGGTAAGGGTAAGGGTTAGGGTTAGGGGTAGGGTTAGGGTTAGGGTTAGGTTTGTGGTTAGGGTAAGGGTAAGTGTTAGGGATTGGGTTAGTGTTAGGATAAGGGTAAGGGTTAGGGTTAGGGTTAGGGTTAGTGGTTAGTGTTAGAGTTAGGGTTAGGGTTAGTGTTAGGATTACGGGTTAGGGTTAGGTTGAGGGTTAGGGTTAGGGCAAGGGTTAGGGTTAGGAGTTGAGGTTAGTGTTAGTGGTAGGTTAATGGTTAGGGTTAAGGTTAGGAAAAGGATTAGGTTTAGGGTTAAGGTTAGGGTTAGGGTAAGGGTAAGTGTTAGTGTTAGGGTTAAGGTTAGGGTTAGGTTAAGGGTTAGGTTTAGGGGTAGGGTTAGGTTTAGGGTTGGGGTTAAGGTTAGGGTTAGTGTTAGGGTAAGGGTAAGGTTTAACGTTAGGGTTAGGTTTATGGTTAGGGTTAGGATAAGGGTAAGGGTTAGGGTTAGGTTTAGAGTTAGAGGTTACGGTTAGGGTTAGGTTTAAGGTTATGGTTAGGGTAAGGTTAAGGGATATGTTTAGGGATAAGGTTACGGTTAGGGTTAAGTTTAGGGTTGGGATTGGGTAAGGGTAAGGGTTTGGATCAGGTTTAGGGTTAGGATTAAGGTTAGGTTTAGGTTTAGTGTAAAGGTTAGGGTTAGGTTAGGGTTAGGGTTAGGGTAAGGGTTAGGGTTAGGGTTAGGGTAAGGTTCAGGGTTAGGGTTAGGGTTAGGGTTAGGATTAGTGTTAGAGTAAGGGTATTGGTTAGGTTAGGTTTAGGGTTTGGGTAAGGGTAACTCTTAGGGTTAAGGTTAGGGTTAGGGTTAGGTTTAGGGTTAGGGTAAGGGTAAGGGTAAGGCTAAGGTTTAGGGTTAGGTTTAGGTTTAGGGTTAGGGTTAGGATTAGGGTAAGGGTTAGGGTTAGGGTTATTGTTAGGGTTACTTTTAGAGTTAGGGTTTGGGTAAGGGTAAGTGTTAGAGTTAGGCTTAGGGTTAGGGTAAAGGTAAGGGTTGGGGTTAGGGTTAGGGTTAGGTGTTAGGGTTAGGGTTAGGGTTAGGGTTAGGGGAAGGGTTAGGGTTAGGGTTAGGTTTAGGGTTAGGTTTAGGGTTAGGGTTAGGGTAAGGGTAAGGGTTAGGGTTAGGGTTATGGTTAGGCTTACGGTTAGGGTTAGGGTTAGGGTAATGGTAAGGGTAAGGATTAGGGTTAGGGTTAGGGGTTAGGGTAAGGGTTAGTATTATGGTTAGGGTAAGGGTAAGGGTTAAGGTTAAGTTATGGTTATGGTTAGGGTAAGGGTTAGGGTTAGCGTAAGGGTTAAAGTTAGGGTTAGTGTTAGGGTAAGGAATAGGGTTAGGGTTAGGGTAAGGATTAGGGTTAGGGTTATGGTTAGGGGTTAGGTTTAGGGTTAGTATTATGGTTAGGGTAAGGATAAGGGTTAAGGTTAGGTTATGGTTAGGGTTAGAGTAAGGGTTAGTGTTAGGGTAAGGGTTAGGGTTAGGGGTGAGTGTTAGAGTTATGGTTATGGTAAGGGTAAGGATTAGGGTTAGGGTTATGGTTAGAGTTAGGGTTAGGGTAAGGAAAGGGTAAGGGTTAGTGTTAAGGTTAGGTTACGGTTAGGAGTTAGGGTTAGGGTTAAGGTTACGGTAATGGTAAGGGTTAGGGTTAGGTTTATGGTTAGGGTTAGGGTTAGGGTTAGGGTTACGGTAAGGGTTAGGGTTAGGGTTAGGGTTAGTGTTAGGGGTTAAGTTTAGGGTTAGGGTTAGGATTAGGATAGGGTTAGGGTTAGGCTTAGGGTTAGGGTAAGGGTAAGTCTTAGGGTTAGTGTTAGTATTAGGGTTAGGGTAAGGTTAAGGGTTAGGGTTAGGATTAGGCTTAGGTTTAGGAGAGTGTTAAGATTAGGGTTAGGGTTAGGGTAAGGGATAGGGTTTGGTTTAGTGTTAGGGTTGGGGTTAGGGTTGGGGTTAAGTTTAGGGTTAGGGTTAGGTTAAGCGTTAGGCTGAGGGTTAGGGTTAGGGTTAGGGTTAGGGAAAGGTTATGTGTTAGGTTTAGGGTCAGGGTTAGGGTTAGGGTTAGCGTAAGGGTTAGGATAAGGTAGAGGGTTAGGGTTAGGGTAAGGGTAAGTGTTAGGGTTAGGGTTAGGGTTAGGTTTAGGGTTATGGTATGGGTAAGGATTAGGGTTAGGATTAGGGTAAGGGTAAGTGTTAGGGTGAGGTTTAGGGTTAGGGTTAGGGTAAGGGTAAGGGTTAGGGTTACGGTAAGTTTAAGTTTAGGGTTAGGGTTAGGAGAAGGGTAAGGGTTAAGGTTAGGGTTAGGTTTAGCGTTAAGGTTAGGGTTAGGGTTAGGGTTAGTGTTAGGGTATGGTTTAGGGTTAGGGTTAGGTTTAGGGTTAGGGTTAGGGTTAGGGAAAGAGTAAGGTTAGAGTTAGGGTTAGGGTTAGGGTAATGATTAAGGTTAGGTTTAGGGGAAGGGTAAGGGTGATGGTTAGGGTTATGGTGAGGATTAGGTTTAAGGTTAGGGTTAGGGTTAGGGTAAGGGTTAGGGTTAGGGATTGAGTTAGGGTTAAGGTTAGGGTTAGGGTAAGGGTTAGGGTTAGGGAAAGGGTAAGGGTTTGGGTTATGGTAAGTGTTAGGGTAAGGATTAGGATTATAGTGAGGGTTAGGGTTATGGTTAGCATTAAGGTTAGCGTTAGGGTTAGGGTAAGGGGAAGAGTTAGAGTTAGGGTTAGGGTTACGGTAAGGATTAGGGTTAGGTTTAGGGTAAGGTTAAGTTTTAGGGTTTGGATTAGGGTTAGGCTGAAGGTTATTGTTAGGGTTAGGGTAAGGGTAAGGGTAAGGGTTAGGGTTAGGGTTAGGGTTAGGGGTGAGGGTAAGAGTTATGGTTATGGTAAGGGTAAGGATTAGGGTTAGGGTTAGAGTTATGGTTAGGGTTAGGCTTTTGGTTAGGGTAGGGGTAAGGGTTAGGTTGAGGGTTAGGGTTAGGTTTAGGGTTATGGTAAGGGTAAGGGATAGGGTAAGGGTTAGGGTTAGTGTTAGGGTAAGGGTTAGGGTTAGGGTGAGGTTTAGCGTTAGGGTTAGGGTTAGGGAAAGGGTAAGGGTTGGGGTTACGGTTAGGGTTAGGGTAATGATTAAGTTTAGGGTTAGGGTAAGGGTAAAGGTGATGGTTAGGGTTATGATTAGGATTAGGTTTAAGGTTAGAGTTAGGGTCAGGGTAAGGGTTAGGGTTAGGGATTGGGTTAGGGTTAAGTTTAGCGTTAAGGTAAGTGGTAGGGTTAGGGAAAGGGTAAGGGTTTGGGTTATGGTTAGGGTTAGGGTAAGGATTAGGATTAGGATTAGGGTTAGGGTTAGCATTAAGGTTAGGGTTATGGTTAGGGTAAGAGTTAGAGTTAGGGTTAGGGTTAGGGTTAGGGAAAGGGTAAGGGTTAGGGTTAGGGTTAGGTTTAGGGTAAGGTTAAGTTTTAGGGTTTGGATTAGAGTTAGGCTGAAGGTTATTGTTAGGGTTAGGGTAAGGGTAAGGGTAAGGGTAAGGGTAAGGGTTAGGGTTAGGGTTAGGGGTGAGTGTTAGAGTTATGGTTAGGGTAAGTGTAAGGATTAGGGTTAGGGTTAGAGTTATGGTTAGGGTTAGGCTTTAGGTTAGGGTAGGGGCAAGGGTTAGGTTGAGGGTTAGGGTTAGGTTTAGGGTTATGGTAAGGGTAAGAGATAGGGTTAGGTTTAGGGTTAGTGTTAGGGTAAGGGTTAGGTTTAGGTGTAGATTTAGGGTTAGGGTTAGGGTTAGGGAAAGGTTAAGGGTTAGGGTTAGGGTTAGGGTAATGATTAAGTTTAGGGTTAGGGTAAGGGTAAGGGTGATGGTTAGGTTTAGGGTTAGGATTAGGTTTACGGTTAGGGTTAGGGTCAGGGTAAGGGTTAGGATTAGGGATTGGGTTAGGGTTAAGGTTAGGGTTAGTGTAAGTGGTAGGGTTAGTGAAAGGGTAAGGGTTTGGGTTATGGTTAGGGTTAGGGTAAGGATTAGGATTAGGGTTAGGGTTAGGGTTAGGGTTAGCATTAAGGTTAGGGTTAGGGTTAGGGTAAGGGTAAGAGTTAGAGTTAGGCTAGGGTTAGGGTTAGGGTAAGGGTTAGGGTTAGGGTTAGGGTTAGGGTAAGGGTTAGGGTTATGGTTAGGGTTTGGGAAAGCGTAAGTGTTAGGGTTAGGGTTAGGGTTAGGTTTAGGGTAAGGGTTAGGGTTAGGGTTAGGGTTAGGGTTAGGGTTAGGGTTAATGTGAGGATAAGGGTAAGGGTTAGGGTTAGGGTTAGGGTTCGCGTTAAGGTTAGGGTTACGGTTAGGGTTAGGGTTAGGGTTAGGGTTAGGGTTAGGTTTAGGGCAAGGGGAATTGTTATGGTTAGGGTTAGGGTTAGGGTAAGGGTTATGTTTAGTGATAGGGTTAGGGTTAGGGAAAGGGTTAGGCTTACAGTAAGCGTAAGGGTTAGGCTTAGGCTTAGGGTTAGGGTTAGGTTTAGGTTTAGGGTTAGGGTTAGGGTTAGTGTAAGTGTTACGGTTAGGGTTTGGGTTAGGGTTAGTTTTAGGGTTAGGTTTAGGGTTATGGTAAGGGTAAGGGTTAGGGTTAGGGTTAGGGGTAGAGGTTAGGGTTAGGGTTATTGTTAGGGTTAGGGTTAGGGTTAGGGTTAGTTGGAGGGGTTAAGTTTAGGGTTAGGGTTAGAATTAGGGTAAGGGTTAGGGTTATGGTAATGGTTAGGTTTAGGTTTAGGTTTAGGGTAAGGGTAAGTGTTAGGGTTTGGGTTAGCGTTAGGGTTAGGGTTAGGGTAAGGGTAAGGGTTAGGGTTAGGATTAGGTTTAGGTTTAGGTTGAGGGTTAGGGTTAGGGTAATGGTAAGGGATAGGGTTAGGTTTAGGGTTAGGGTTGGGGTTAGGTTTGGGGTTAAGGTTGGGGTTAGGGATAGGTTTAGGGTTAGGGTTAGGGTAAGTGTAAGGGTTCGGGTTATGTTTAGGTTTAGGGTTAGGTGTTAGGGTTAGGGTTAGGTTAGGGTTAGTGTAAGGGTTAGGGTTACGGTTAGGGTTTGAGTTAGGGTTAGGGTTAGGGTAAGGGTAAGTGTTAGGCTTGGGGCTAGGTTCAGGTTAAGGGGATGGGTTAGGGTTAGGGTAAGGGTAAGTGTTAGGTTTAGGGTTAGGGTTTGGGTTAGGGTTAGGGTAAGGGTTAGGGTTAGGGTTAGGGGTTAGGGTTAGGGTTAGGGTAAGGGTTTGGGTTACGGTTAGGGTTAGGGTAATGATAATGTTAGGGTTAGCGTTAGGGTTAGATTAAGGTTAACAGTTACGGTTAGGTTTAGGGTTAGGGTGAGGGTTAGGGTAAGTGTTAGGGTTAGGTTTATGGTTAGGGTGAGGGTTAATGTAAGTGTTAGGGTTAGGGTTAGGGTTAGGGTTAATGTGAGGATAAGGGTAAGGCTTAGGGTTAGGGTTAGGTTTAGCGTTAAGTTTAGGGTTAGGATTAGGGTAGGGTTAGGGTTAGGGTTAGTGTCAGGAGTAGGGAAAGGTTAAGGGTTCGGGTAAGGGTTAAGGTTAGGGTTAGGGTTAGGGTAAGGATAAAGGTTTTGGTTAGGGTTAGGTTTAAGGTTAGGTTAGTGTTACGGTAAGTGTTAGGGTTAGGGTTAGGGTTTGGGTTAGGGTTAAGGTTAGGGTTAGTGTAAGGGTTATGGTTATGGTTAGGGTAAGGTTTAGAGTTAGGGTTAGGGTTAAGGTTAGGTTTAGGGTCAGCATTAAGGTTAGGGTTAGGTTTAGTGTAAGGGTAAGAGTTAGGTTTAGGGTTAGGGTTAGGGTAATGATTAGGGTTAGGGATAGTGTTAGGGTAAGTGTTAAGGTTAGGGTTAGGGGTTAGGGTTAGGGTTAGGTTTAGGGTTAGGTTTAGTGTAAGTGTAAGGGTTAGGGTTAGGGTTAGGGTTAGGTTTAGGGTTAGGTTAAGGGAAAGGCTTAAGATTAGAGTTAGGATTAGGGTTAGGGTAAAGGTTAGGGTTAGGGTTAGAGTTAGGGTAAGGATTAGGGTTAGGGTTAAGGTTAGGGTGAGGTTTAGGTTTAGGTTTAGGGTTAGGGTTAGGGTTAGGGTGAGGCTTAGGGTTAGGGTAAGTGTAAGGGTGAGGGTGAGGGTTAGGGTTAGGGTTAGGGGTAGGGTAAGGGTTAGGGTTAGGGTAAGGATTAGTGTTACGGTTAAGGTTAGGGTGAGGTTTAGGTTTAGGGTTAGGGTTAGGGTTAGGGTTAGGGTTAGTGTAAGGTTTGGGGTTAGGATAAGGGTAAGTGTTAGGCTTGGGGTTAGGTTCAGGTTAAGGGTAAGGGTTAGGGTTAGGGTTAGGGTTAGGATTAGGTTTAAGGTTAGGGTTCGGGTTAGGGTAAGGGTTAGGGTTAGGGTTAGGGAAAGGGTAAGGGTTAGGGTTAGGGTTAGGTTTAGGGTAAGGTTAAGTTTTAGGGTTTGGATTAGAGTTAGGCTGAAGGTTATTGTTAGGGTTAGGGTAAGGGTAAGGGTAAGGGTAAGGGTAAGGGTTAGGGTTAGGGTTAGGGTTAGGGGTGATTGTTAGAGTTATGGTTAGGGTAAGTGTAAGGATTAGGGTTAGGGTTAGAGTTATGGTTAGGGTTAGGCTTTTGGTTAGGTTAGGGGCAAGGGTTAGGTTGAGGGTTAGGGTTAGGTTTAGGGTTATGGTAAGGGTAAGGGATAGGGTTAGGGTTAGGGTTAGTGTTAGGGTAAGGGTTAGGGTTAGGGGTAGTTTTAGGGTTAGGGTTAGGGTTAGAGTTATGGTAAGGGTAAGGGATAGGGTTAGGGTTAGGGTAATGATTAAGGTTAGGGTTAGGGTAAGGGTAAGGGTGATGGTTAGGGTAAGGGTTAGGATTAGGTTTACGGTTAGGGTTAGGGTCAGGGTAAGGGTTAGGATTAGGGATTGGGTTAGGGTTAAGGTTAGGGTTAGGGTAAGTGGTAGGGTTAGGGATAGGGTAAGGGTTTGGGTTAGGGTTAGGGTTAGGGTAAGGATTAGGATTAGGGTTAGGGTTAGGGTTAGGGTTAGCATTAAGGTTAGGGTTAGGGTTAGGTAAAGGGTAAGAGTTAGAGTTACGTTAGGGTTATGGTTAGGGTAAGGATTAGGGTTAGGGTTCAGGTTAGGGTAAGGGTTAGGGTTAGGGTTAGGGTTAGCATTAAGGTTAGGGTTAGTGGTAGGGTTAGGGTAAGGGTAAGGGTTAGGGTTAGGTTTAGGGGTTAGGGTTAGGGTTAGGGTTAGGTTTAGGCTTAGGGTTAGCGTAAGTTTAAGGGTTACACTTTGGATTGCTGTTAGGCTTAAGGTTATTGTTAGTGTTAGGGTAAGTGTAAGGGTAAGGGTAAGGGTTAGGGTTAGGGTTAGGGTTAGGATAAGGGGTTAGGGTTAGGGTTATGTTTAGGGTAAGGGTATGGATTAGGGTTACGTTTAGAATTATGGTTAGGGTTAGGCTTTTGGTTAGGGCAGGGGTAAGGGTTAGGTTGAGGGTTAGGGTTAAGGTTATGGTAAGGGTAAGTGATAGGGTTAGGGTTAGGATTAGGGTTAGGGTAAGGGTTAGGGTTAGGGTTAGGGTTAGGGAAAGCGTAAGTGTTAGGCTTAGGGTTAGGGTTAGGTTTAGGGTAAGGGTAAGTGTTATGGTTATGGTTAGGTTTAGGGTTAGGGTAAGGGTAAGTGTTAGGGTTAGGTTTAGGGTTATGGTTAGGTTTAGGGTTAGGTTTAGGATAAGGGTAAGGGTTAGGGTTAGGGTTAGGGGTTAGGGTTAGGGTTAGGTTTAGGTTTAGGGTTAGGGTTAGGGTAAGCGTAAGGGTTAGGATAAGGGTAACGGTTAGGGTTTGGGTTAGGGTTAGGGTTTGGGGTTAGGGTTAGGGTTAGGATTATGGTTAGAGTTAGGGTAAGGGAAAGGGTGAGGGTTAGGGTTAGGGTTAGGGTTAGGGTAAGGGTTAGGGTTTGGGTAAGGGTTAAGTTTAGGGTTAGGGTTAGGGTGAGGGTAAGGGTAAGGGTTAGGGTGAGGGTTAGTTTTAGTGTTAGGTTTAGGGTTAGGGAGAGGGTTAGGGTAAGTGTTAGGGTTAGGGTTAGGGTTAGGGTTAGGATAAGGGTAAGGGTTAGGGTTAGGGTAAGGGTGAGGGTGAGGGTTAGGGTTAGGGTTAGGGTTAGGGTAAGGGTTAGGGTTTGGGTAAGGGTTAAGTTTAGGGTTAGGGTTAGGGTAAGGGTAAGGGTTAGGGTTAGGGTGAGGGTTAGGTTTAGTGTTAGGTTTAGGGTTAGGGAGAGGGTTAGGGTAAGTGTTAGGGTAAGGGTTAGAATTAGGGATAGGTTAAGGGTTAGGGTTAGGGTTAGGTTTTGGGTTAAGGTTAAGTTTACGGTTAGGGTAAGGGTTAGGGTTAGGGAAAAGGCAAGGGTTAGGGTTAGGGTTAGGGTTAGTGTAAGGATTAGGGTAAGGGTTAGGGTTATGTTTAGCATTAAGGTTAGGGTTAGTGTTAGGGTAAGGGTAAAAGTTAGGGTTAGGGTTAGGATTAGGGTTAGGGTAAGGATTAGGGTTAGGGTTAGGGTTAGGGTAAGGGTTAGGGTAAGGGTTAGAGTTAGGGTAAGTGTTAGTGTTAGGGTAAGGGTTACTGTTAGGGTTACGGTTTGGGCAAGGATTAGGGTTAGGGTTAGGGTTAGGGTTAGGGTAAGGGTTAGGGTTAGGTTTAGGGTAAGCGTAAGTGTTAGGGTTAGGGTTACGTTTAGGGTTAGGGTAAGGGTAAGGGTTAGGGTTAGGGTTAGGGTTAGGTTTAGAATAAGGGTAAGGCTTAGGGTTAGGGTTTGGGTTAGGGGTTAGGGTTAGGGTTAGGTTTAGTGTTAGGGTTAGGATTAGGAAAAGGGTAAGGTATCGGGTAAGGGTTAGGGTTAGGGTTAGGGTTAGGGTATGGATTAGGGTTAGGGTTAGTATGAGGGTAAGGGTGAGGTTTAGGGTTAGGATTAGGGTTAGGGTTAGGTTTAGGGTTAGTATGAGGGTAAGGGTGAGATTTAGGGTTAGGATTAGGGTTAGGGTTAGGGTTAGGTTTAAGGTTAGGTTAGTGTTAGGGTAAGGGTTAGGGTTAGGGTTAGAGTTTGGTTTAGGGTTAAGGTTAGGGTTAGTGTAAGGGTTATGGTTAGGGTTAGGGTTAGGGTAGGGATTAGGGTTAGGGTTAGGGTTAAGTTTAGGGTTAGGGTTAGCATTAAGTTTAGGGTTAGGTTTAGGGTAAGGGTAAGGGTTAGGTTTAGGTTTAGGTTTAGGGTAAGTTTAGGGTTAGGGTTAGGGTTAGGTAAAGGGTTAGGTTTAGGGTTAGTGTAAGGGTAAGGGTTAGGGTTAGGGTTAGGGCTAGGGTTAGGGTTAGTGCAAGTGTAAGGGGTAGGTTTAGGTTTAAGGTTAGGCTTAAGGTTAGGGTTAGGGTTAGGGTAAGGGTAAGGGTAAGGGTTAGGGTTAGGGTTAGGTTTAGGGGTTAGGGTTAGGGTTAGGGTAAGGGAAAGGCTTAAGTTTAGGGTTAGGGTTAGGGTTAGGGTTAGGGTAAGGATTAGGGTTAGGGTTAAGGTTAGGGTTAGGGTTAGGGTTAGGCTTAGGGTTAGGGTAGGGGTAAGGGTTAGGGTGAGGGTTAGGGTTAGGGTTAGGTTTAGGGTTAGGGTAAGGGTAAGTGTTAGGGTTAGGGTTAGGGTTAGGGTTAGGGTTAGGTTAAGGGTTAGGGTTAGGGTAAGGATTAGGGTTAGGGTTAAGCTTAGGGTGAGGTTTAGGTTTAGGATAAGGGTAAGGTTTAGGTTTAGGGTTAGGGTTAGGGGTTAGGGTTAGTGTTAGGTTTAGGTTTTCGTTTAGGGTTAGGGTAAGGGTAAGGGTTAGCATAAGGTTAACGGTTAGAGTTTGGGTTAGGGTTAGGGTTAGGGGTTAGGGTTACGGTTAGGGTTATGTTTAGTGTTAAGGTTAGGGTTAGGGATAGGGTTAGGGTTACGGTAAGTGTAAGGGTTAAGTTTAGGCTTAGGGTAAGGGTTAGGGTTAAGTTAGGGTTAGAGTTAGGGTTAGGGTAAGGGAAAGGATAACGGTTAGGGTTAGTGTTAGGGTTAGGGGTTAGGTTTAGGGTTAGGGTTACGGTAAGGGTAAGGGTGAGGGTTAGGATTATGTTTAGGGTTAGGGAAAGGGTAAGGGTTCGGGTAAGGGTTAGGGTTAGGGTAAGGATTAGGGTTAGGGTTAGGGTAAGGGTAAGGGTGAGGGTTAGGGTTAGGGTTAGGGTTAGGCTTAGGTTTAAGGTTAGGTTAGTGTTAAGGTAAGGGTTAGGGTTAGGGTTAGGGTTAGGGTTAGCATTAAGGTTACGGTTAGGGTTAGTGTAAGGGTAAAAGTTAGGGTTAGGGTTAGGGTTAGGTTTACGGTTAGGGTAAGGATTAGGCTTAGGGTTAGGGTTATGGTAACCGTTAGGGTTAGGGTTAGGGTTAGCATTAAGGTTAGGGTTAGGGTTAGGGTAAGGTTAAGGGTTAGGGATAGGGTTAGGGTTAGGGGTTAGGGTTAGGGTTAGCTTTAGGATTAGGGTTAGGGTAAGGGTAAGGGTTAGGGTTATGGTTATGGTTAGGCTTAAGTTTAGAGTTAGGGTTACAGTAAGGGTAAGGATTAGGGTTAGCGTTAGTGGTTAGGGTTAGGGTTAATATTAAGGTTAGGGTAAGGGTAACGGTTAAGGTTAGGTTATGGTTAGGATTAGGGTAAGGGTTAGGGTTAGGGTAAGGGTTAGGATTATGGTTAGGGTTAGGGTAATGATTAGGGTTAGGGTTAGGGTTAGGGTAAGGATTAGGGTTAGGGTTAGGGTTAGGCTTAGGGTTAGGGTAGGGGTAAGGGTTAGGTTGAGGGTTAGGGTGAGGTTTAGGTTTAGGGTTAGGGTTAGGGTAAGGGTAAACGATAGGGTTAGGGTTAGAGTTAGGGTTAGGTTAAGTGTTAGGGTTAGGTTTAGGGTTAGGGTAAGCGTAAGTGTTAGGGTTTGGGTAAGGGTTAGGTTTAGGGTTAGGGTAAGGGTAAGGGTTAGGATTAGTGTTAGGGTTAGGTGAAAGGGTTAGGGTTAGGGTTAAGGTTAAGTTTACGGTTACGGTTAGGGTTAGGGTAAGTGTAAGTGTTAGGGTTCGTGTTATGGTTAGGGTTAGGGTAAGGGGTAGGTTTAGAGTTAGGGTTAGGTTTAGGGTAAGGGTAAGGGTAAGGGATAGGGTTAGGGTCAGGGTTAGAGTTAGGTTTAGTGTTAGGGTAAGGGTTCGGGTTAGGGTTAGGGTTAGAGTTAGGGTTAGGGTAAGGAAAGGGTAAGGTTTAGGGTTAGTGTTAGGGTTAGGTTAGGGTTAGGGGTTAGGGTTAGGGTTACGGTAATGGTAAGGGTTAGGGTTAGGTTTATGGTTACGGTTAGGGTTAGGGTTACGGTAAGGGTTAGGGTTAGGTTTATGGTTAGGGTTAGGGTTAGCGTTACGGGAAGGGTTAGGGTTAGGTTTAGGGTTAGGGTAAGGGTAAGGGTTAGGGTTAGGGTTAGGTTTACGGTTAGTGTTAGGGGTTAAGGTTAGGGTTAGGATTAGGATTAGGATAGGGTTAGGGTTAGGGTTAGGGTTAGGGTAAGGGTAAGTCTTAGGGTTAGGGTTAGGGTTAGGGTTAGGGTTAGGGTAAGGGTAAGGGTTAGGATTAGGCTTAGGTTTAGGGTGAGGGTTAGGGTTAGGGTTAGGGTTAGGGTAAGGGATAGGGTTAGGTTTAGGGTTAGGGTTGGGGTTAGGGTTGGGGTTAAGTTTAGGGTTAGGGTTAGGGTAAGTGTAAGGGTATGTGTTGGTTTAGGGTTAGGGTTAGGGTTAGAGTAAGGTTTAGGTTTAGGGTTAGGGTTAGGTTAAGGCTAAGTGTTAGGGTTAGAGGTTAGGGTTAGGGTTAGAATAAATGTCTTGGTTAGAGTAAGGGTAAGTTTTAGCGTTGGGTTTAGATTCAGGGTAAGGGTAAGGGTTAGGGTTAGGGTAAGGGTAAGTGTTAGGTTAGGGTTAGGGTTAGGGTTAGGGTAAGGATAAGTTTTAGGGTTAATGTTAGGGTTAGGGTTAGGGTTAGCGTTAGGGTTGGAGTTAGGGTTAGGGTTAGGTTTAGGGTTAGGTTTAGGGTATCGGTAAGGTTTAGGGTTAAGGTTAGGTTTAGGGTTAGGATTACGATTAGGTTTAGGGTATGGGTAAAGGTTAGGTTTAGGGTTAGCGTTAAGCTTAGGGTTAGTGTTAGGGTTAGGCTTAGGGTTAGGGTAGGGGTAAGGGTTAGGGTGAGGGTTAGGGTTAGATTTAGGTTTAGGTAAGGGTAAGGGTTAGGGTTAGGTTTAGGGTTAGGGTTAAGGTTAGGGTTAGGTTTAGGGTTAGGGTTAGGGAAAGTGTAAGGGTTAGGGTAAGGGTTAGGGGTAGGGTTAGGGGTAGGGTAAGGATTAGGGTTAGGGTTAGGGTAAGCGTAATCGTGAGGGTTAGGGTTAGGGTCAGGGTTAGGTTTAGATTTAAGGTTAGGGTTAGTTTTAGGGTAAGGGTATGTGTTAGAGTTAGGGTTAGGGTTAGGGTAAGGGTAAGGGTTAGGGTTTGGCTGAGGGTTAGGGTTAGGTTTAGGGTTAGGGTTAGGGTTTGGGTTAGGATTATGTTTAGGGTTAGGAAAAGGGTAAGGGTTCGGGTAAGGGTTAGGTTTAGGGTTAGGGTAAGGATTAGGGTTAGGTTTAGGGTAAGGGTAAGGGTGAGGGTTAGGGTTAGGGTTAGGGTTAGGCTTAGGTTTAAGGTTAGGTTAGTGTTAAGGTTAGGGTTAGGGTTAGGGTTATGTTTAGGGTTAGGAAAAGGGTAAGGGTTCGGGTAAGGGTTAGGGTTAGGGTTAGGGTAAGGATTAGGGTTAGGTTTAGGGTAAGGGTAAGGGTGAGGGTTAGGGTTAGGTTTAGGTTTAGGCTTAGGTTTAAGGTTAGGTTAGTGTTAAGGTTAGGGTTAGGGTTAGGGTTAGGGTTAGGGTTAGCATTAAGGTTAGGGTTAGGGTTAGGGTAAGGGTAAAGGTTAGGGTTAGGGTTAGGGTTAGGTTTAGGGTTTGGGTAAGGATTAGGGTTAGGGTTAGGGTTACGGTAACCGTTAGGTTTAGGGTTAGGGTTAGCATTAAGGTTAGGGTTAGGGTTAGGGTAAGGTTAAGGGTTAGGGATAGGGTTAGGGTTAGGGGTTAGGGTTAGGGTTAGGGTTAGGTTTAGTATTAGGGATAGGGTAAGGGTAAGTGTTAGGGTTAGGGTTATGGTTATGCTTAAGGTTAGAGTTAGGGTTACAGTAAGGGTAAGGATTAGGGTTAGGGTTAGGGGTTAGGGTTAGGGTTAGTATTAAGGTTAGGGTAAGGGTAAGGGTTAAGGTTAGGTTATGGTTAGGGTTAGGGTAAGGGTTAGGGTTAGGGTAAGGGTTAGGATTATGGTTAGGGTTAGGACAAGGATTAGGGTTAGGGTTGGGTTAGGGTAAGGATTAGGGTTAGGGTTAGGGTTAGGCTTAGGTTTAGGGTAGGGGTAACGTTAGGTTGAGGGTTAGGGTTAGGTTTAGGGTTAGGGTTAGGGTTAGGGTAAGGGTAAACGATAGGGTTAGGGTTAGAGTTAGGGTTAGGATAAGTTTTAGGGTTAGGTTTAGGGTTAGGGTAAGCGTAAGTGTTAGGGTTAGGGTAAGGGTTAGGTTTAGAGTTAGAGTAAGGGTAAGGGTTAGGATTAGTGTTAGGGTTAGGTGTAAGGGTTAGGGTTAGGGTTAGTGTTAAGGTTAGGTTTCCGGTTACGGTTAGGGTTAGGGTAAGTGTAAGTGTTAGGGTTAGTGTTATGGTTAGGTTTAGCGTAAGGCGTAGGTTTAGAGTTAGGGTTAGGTTTAGGGTAAGGGTAAGGGTAAGGGATAGGGTTAGGGTTAGGGTTAGAGTTAGGTTTAGGGTTAGGGTAAGGGTTAGGTATAGGGTTAGGGTTAGAGTTAGGGTTAGGGTAAGGAAAGGGTAAGGGTTAGGGTTAGTGTTAGGGTTAGGTTAGGGTTAGGGGTTAGGGTTAGGTTTACGGTAATGGTAAGGGTTAGGGTTAGGTTTATGGTTAGGGTTAGGGTTAGCGTTACGGGAAGTGTTAGGGTTAGATTTAGGGTTAGGGTAAGGGTAAGGGTTAGGGTTAGGGTTAGGTTTAGGGTTAGTGTTAGGGGTTAAGGTTAGGGTTAGGATTAGGATTAGGATAGGGTTAGGGTTAGGCTTAGGGTTAGGGTAAGGGTAAGTCTTAGGGTTAGGGTTAGGGTTAGGGTTAGGGTTAGGGTAAGGGTTAGGGTTAGGATTAGGCTTAGGTTTAGGGTGAGGGTTAGGGTTAGGGTTAGGGTTAGGGTTAGGGTAAGGGATAGGGTTAGGTTTAGAGTTAGGGTTGGGGTTAGGGTTGGGGTTAAGTTTAGGATTAGGGTTACGGTAATGGTTAGGGTTAGGATTAGGATTAGGGTTAGGTTTAGAGTTAGGGTTAGTGTTAGGGTTAGGGTAAGGGTATGTGTTAGGTTTAGGGTTAGGGTTAGGGTTAGAGTAAGGTTTAGGTTTAGGGTTAGGGTTAGGTTAAGGCTAAGTGTTAGGGTTAGGGTTAGGGTTAGGGTTAGAATAAGTGTCTTGGTTAGAGTAAGGGTAAGTTTTAGCGTTGGGTTTAGATTCAGGGTAAGGGTAAGGGTTAGGGTTAGGGTAAGGGTAAGTGTTAGGTTAGGGTTAGGGTTAGGGTTAGGGTTAGGGTAAGTTTAAGGGTAAGAGTTAGGGTTAGGGTTAGGTTTAGAGGTTAGGGTTAGGGTTAGGTTAAGGGATAGGGTTAGTGTTAGGGTAAGGGTAATGGTTAGGGTTAGGGTTAGGGTTAGGGATAGGGTTAGAGTTAGGGTTAGGGTTAGGTTTAGGGTTAGGTTTAGGGTAACGGTAAGGTTTAGGGTTAAGGTTAGGTTTAGGGTTAGGATTACGATTAGGGTTAGGGTATGGGTAAGGGTTAGGTTTAGGGTTAGCGTTAAGCTTAGGGTTAGTGTTAGGGTTAGGCTTAGGGTTAGGGTAGGGGTAAGGGTTAGGGTGAGGGTTAGGGTTAGGTTTAGGATTAGGTAAGGGTGAGGGTGAGGGTTAGGTTTAGGGTTAGGGTTAAGGTTAGGGTTAGGTTTAGGGTTAGGGTTAGGGAAAGTGTAAGGGTTAGGGTAAGGGTTAGGGGTAGGGTTAGGGGTAGGGTAAGGATTAGGGTTAGGGTTAGGGTAAGCGTAATCCTTAGGGTTAGGGTTAGGGTCAGGGTTAGGTTTAGATTTAAGGTTAGGGTTAGGTTTAGGGTAAGGGTATGTGTTAGGGTTAGGGTTAGGGTTAGGGTAAGGGTTAGGTTTAGGATGAGGGTTAGGATTAGGTTTAGGGTTAGGGTTAGGGTTAGGGTAAGTGTTAGGCTTAGGGTTAGGGTTAGGGTTAGGTTTAGGATAAGTGTAAGGGTTAGGGTTAGGGTTAGAGTAAGGGTAAGATTTAGAGTTGGAGTTAGCTTTAGGGTTAGGGATAGAGTAAGGGTAAGGGTTAGGGTTAGGGTTACTGTTAGGTTTAGAGTTAGTGTTAGGGTAAGTGTAAGGGTTAGGGATAGGGTTAGGGTTAGGATAAGGGTAAGTGTTACGGTTAGGGTTAGGGTTAGGATAAGGGTAAGGGTTAGTGTTAGGGTTAGGGTTAGGGTTAGGGTAAGGGTAAAGGTTAGGGTTAGGTTAAGGGTAAGTGTCAGGGTCAGGGTAAGGGTTAGGTTAAGGGTAAGTGTTAGGGTTCGGTAAGGGTAAGTGTTATGGTAGGGTTAGGTTTAGGGTAAGGGTAAGGGTTAGGGTTAGGGTTAGGGTTAGGTGTTAGAGTTAGGGTTAGGGTTAGGGTTAGGGTAAGGGTTAGGATAAGGTAGAGGGTTAGGGTTAGGGTAAGGGTAAGTGTTAGGGTTAGGGTTAGTGTTAGGGTTAGGGTTTCGGTATGGGTAAGGGTTAGGGTTAGGGTTAGGGTAAGGGTAAGTGTTAGGGTTAGGTTTAGGGTTAGGCTTAGGGTAAGGGTAAGGGTTAGGGTTACGGTAAGGGTAGGGTTAGGGTTAGGGTTAGGATAAGGGTAAGGGTTAAGTTTAGGGTTAGGTTTAGCGTTAAGGTTAGGGTTAGGGTTAGGATTAGTTTTAGGGTAAGGGTTAGGGTTAGGTTTAGGGTTAGTGTTAGGGTTAGGGAAAGGGTAAGGGTTAGGGTTAGTGTTAGGGTTAGGGTAATGATTAAGGTTAGGTTTAGGGTAAGGGTAAGGGTGATGGTTAGGGTTAGGGTTAGGATTAGGTTTAAGGTTAGGGTTCGCATTAGGGTAAGGGGTAGGGTTAGGGTTAGGGGAAGGGTAAGGCTTAGGCTTAGGGTTAGGTTTAGGGTAAGGTTAAGTTTTAGGGTTTGCATTAGGGTTTGGCTGAAGGTTATTGTTAGGGTTAGGGTAAGGGTAAGGGTAAGGGTAAGGGTTAGGGTTAGGGTTAGGGGTGAGTGTTAGAGTTATGGTTAGGGTAAGTGTAAGGATTAGGGTTAGAGTTAGAGTTATGGTTAGGGTTAGGCTTTTGGTTAGGGTAGGGGCAAGGGTTAGGTTGAGGGTTAGGGTTAGGTTTAGGGTTATGTTAAGGGTAAGGGATAGGGTTAGGGTTAGTGTTAGGGTAAGGTTTAGGGTTAGGGGTAGGTTTAGGGTTAGGGTTAGGGTTAGGGAAAGGGTAAGGGTTAGGGTTAGGGTTAGGGTTAGGGTAATGACTAAGGTTAGGGTTAGGGTAAGGGTAAGGGTGATGGTTAGGGTTAGGGTTAGGATTAGGTTTAAGGTTAGGGTTAGGGTCAGGGTAAGGGTTAGGATTAGGGATTGGGTTAGGGTTAAGGTTAGGGTTAGGGTAAGTGGTAGGGTTAGGGAAAGGGTAAGGGTTTGGGTTATGGTTAGGGTTAGGGTAGGATTAGGATTAGGGTTAGGTTTAGGGTTAGGGTTATCATTAAGGTTATTGTTAGGGTTAGGTTAAGGGTAAGAGTTAGAGTTACAATAGGGTTAGGGTTAGGGTGAGGATTAGGGTTAGGGTTCGGGTTAGGGTAAGGGTTAGGGTTAGGGTTAGGGTTAGCATTAATGTTAGGGTTAGGGGTAGGGTTAGGGTAAGGGTAAGGGTTAGGGTTAGGGTTAGGGGTTAGGGTTAGGGTTAGGTTTAGGCTTAGGGGTAGCGTAAGTTTAAGGGTTACACTTTGGATTAGGGTTAGGCTTATGGTTATTGTTATTGTTAGGGTAAGTGTAAGGGTAAGGGTAAGGGTTAGGGTTAGGGTTAGGATTAGGGGTTAGGGTTAGGGTTATGTTTAGGGTAAGGGTATGGATTAGGGTTACGGTTAGAATTATGGTTAGGCTTAGACTTTTGGTTAGGGTAGGGGTAAGGGTTAGGTTGAGGGTAACGGTTAGGCTTATGGTAATGGTAAGTGATAGGGTTAGGGTTAGGGTTAGGGTTAGGGTAAGGGTTAGGGTTAGGGTTAGGGTTAGGGAAAGCGTAAGTGTTAGGGTTAGGGTTGGGGTTAGGTTTAGGGTAAGTGTAAGGGTTAGTGTTAGGGTTAGGGTTAGGTTTAAGTGTTAGGGTTAGGGTTAGGGTTAGCGTTAGGGGAAGGGTTAGGGTTAGGTTTAGGGTTAGGTAAGGGTAAGTGTTATGGTTAGGGTTAGGGTTAGGGTTAGGGTAAGGGTAAGTGTTAGGGTTAGGTTTAGGGTTATGGTTAGGTTTAGGGTTAGGTTTAGGATAAGGGTAAGGGTTAGGGTTAGGGTTAGGGGTTAGGGTTAGGGTTAGGTTTAGGTTTAGGGTTAGGGTTAGGGTAAGCGTAAGGGTTAGGATAAGGGTAACGGTTAGGGTTTGGGTTAGGGTTTGGGTTTGGGGTTAGGGTTAGGGTTAGGATTATGGTTAGAGTTAGGGTAAGGGTAAGGGTGAGGGTTAGGGTTAGGGTTAGGGTAAGGGTTAGGGTTTGGGTAAGGGTTAAGTTTAGGGTTAGGGCTAGGGTGAGGGTAAGGGTAAGGGTTAGGGTGAGGGTTAGGTTTAGTGTTAGGTTTAGGGCTAGGGAGAGGGTTAGGGTTAGGGTTAGGATAAGGGTAAGGGTTAGGGTTAGGGTAAGGGTAAGGGTGAGGGTGAGGGTTAGCGTTAGGGTTAGGGTTAGGGTAAGGTTTAGGGTTTGGGTAAGGGTTAAGTTTAGGGTTAGGGTTAGGGTAAGGGTAAGGGTAAGGATTAGGGTGAGGGTTAGGTTTAGTGTTAGGTTTAGGGTTAGGGAGAGGGTTAGGGTAAGTGTTAGGGTTAGGGTTAGAATTAGGCATAGGTTAAGGGTTAGGGTTAGGTTTAGGTTTTGGGTTAGGGTGAAGTTTACGGTTAGGGTAAGGGTTAGGGTTAGGGAAAGGGCAAGGGTTAGGGTTAGGGTTAGGGTTAGTGTAAGTATTAGGGTAAGGGTTAGGGTTATGTTTAGCATTAAGGTTAGGGTTAGTGTTAGGGTAAGGGTAAAAGTTAGGGTTAGGGTTAGGATTAGGGTTAGGGTAAGGATTAGGGTTAGGGTTAGGGTTAGGGTAAGGGTTAGGGTAAGGGTTAGGGTTAGGGTAAGTGTTAGTGTTAGGGTAAGGGTTACTGTTAGGGTTACGGTTTGGGCAAGGATTAGGGTTAGGGTTAGGGTTAGGGTTAGTGTAAGGGTTAGGGTTAGGTTTAGGGTAAGCGTAAGTGTTAGGGTTAGGGTTACGTTTAGGGTTAGGGTAAGGGTAAGGGTTAGGGTTAGGGTTTGGGTTAGGTTTAGGATAAGGGTAAGGGTTAGGGTTAGGGTTTGGGTTAGGGGTTAGGGTTAGGGTTAGGTTTAGGTTTAGGGTTAGGGTTAGGGTAAGGGTAAGGGTTAGGATAAGGGTAACGGTTAGGGTTTGGGTTAGGGTTACGGGTAGGTGTTATGGTTAGGGTTTGGATTAGGGTTAGGGTTAGGGTAAGTGTAAGGGTGAGGGTTAGGGTTATGGTTATGGTTAGGGTTAGGATAAGGGTTAGGGTTAGTATAAGGGTTAAGGTTAGGGTTAATCTTAGGGTTAGGGTAAGGGTAAGGATTAGGGTTAGGGTTAGTGTTACGTTTCGGGTTAGTGTTAGGGTAAGAGTAAGGGTTAGGATTGGGGTTAGGGTTAGGGTTAGGGTAAGCTTTAGGGTTAGATTAGGGTTAGGGTAAGGTTAAGTGTTAGGGTTAGGGTTAGGATTAGGGTAAGGGTAAGTGTGAGGTTTAGGGTTAGGGTGAGGTTTAGGTTTAGAGTTAGGGTTAGGATTAGGTTTAGGGAAATTGTAAGATTTAGGGTTAGGGTTAGGGTTAAGATAAGGGTAAGGGTTAGGGTTAGGATTAGGGTTAGGTGTTAGGGTTAGGGTTAGGTTTAGGGTTAGGGGTAGGGTAGGGGTAAGGGTTAGGGTAAGGTTAACGGTTAGGGTTAGTGTTAGTGTTAGTGTTAGGGTTTAGGGTTAGGGTTAGGGTAAGGGTTAGGTTTAGGGTTATGGTTAGAGTAAGGGTGAGGGTGATGGTGAGGGTTAGGGTTAGAGTAGTGTCAGGTTAAGGATAAGGGTTAGGGTTAGGGTTAGTGTTAGATTTAAGGTTATTGTTAGGGTTAGGGTAAGGGTTAGGTAAGGGTAAGTGTTAGGTTTAGTGTTAGGGTTAGAATAAGGGTAAGGATTAGCGTTAGGGTTAGGGTTAGGTTTAGGGCAAGGGGAATTGTTAGGGTTAGGGTTAGGGTTAGGGTTATGTTTAGTGATAGGGTTAGGGTTAGGGAAAGGGTTAGGCTTACAGTAAGGGTAAGGGTCAGGCTTAGGCTTAGGGTTAGGGTTAGGTTTAGGGTTAGGGTTAGGGTTAGGGTTAGTGTAAGGGTTACGGTTAGGTTTTGGGTTAGAGTTAGGGTTAGGGTTAGGGGTTAGGGTTAGGGTTAGGGTTATGGTAAGGGGATGGGTTAGGGTTAGGGTTAGGGGTAGAAGTTAGGGTTAGGTTTATTTTTATTGTTAGGGTTAGGGTTATGGTAATGGTTAGGGTTAGGTTTAGGGTTAGGGTTAGGGTTAGGGAAAGGGTAAGGGTTAGGGTTAGTGTTAGGGTTAGGGTAATGATTAAGGTTAGGTTTAGGGTAAGGTTAAGGGTGATGGTTAGGGTTAGGGTTAGGATTAGGTTTAAGGTTAGGGTTCGGGTTAGGGTAAGGGTTAGGGTTAGGGTTAGGGAAAGGGTAAGGCTTAGGGTTAGGGTTAGGTTTAGGGTAATGTTAAGTTTTAATGTTTGGATTAGGGTTAGGCTGAAGGTTATTGTTAGGGTAAGGGTAAGGGTAAGGGTAAGGGTAAGGGTAAGGGTAAGGGTTAGGGTTAGGGTTAGGGGTGAGTGTTAGAGTTATGGTTAGGATAAGTGTAAGGATTAGGGTTAGGGTTAGAGTTATGGTTAGGGTTAGGCTTTTGGTTAGGGTAGGGGCAAGGGTTAGGTTGAGGGTTAGGGTTAGGGTTAGAGTTATGGTAAGGGTAAGGGATAGGGTTAGGTTTAGGGTTAGGGTAATGATTAAGGTTAGGGTTAGGGTAAGGGTAAGGGTGAAGGTTAGGGTTAGGGTTAGGATTAGGTTTAAGGTTAGGGTTAGGGTCAGGGTAAGGGTTAGGATTAGGGATTGGGTTAGGGTTAAGGTTAGGGTTAGGGTAAGTGGTAGGGTTAGGGAAAGGGTAAGGGTTTGGGTTATGGTTAGGGTTAGGGTAAGGATTAGGATTAGAGTTAGGGTTAGGGTTAGGGTTAGCATTAAGGTTAGGGTTAGGGTTAGGTTAAGGGTAAGAGTTAGAGTTAGGTTAGGGTTAGGGTTAGGGTAAGGATTAGGGTTAGGGTTCGGGATAGGGTAAGGGTTAGGGTTAGGGTTAGGGTTAGCATTAAGGTTAGGGTTAGGGGTAGGGTTAGGGTAAGGGTAAGGGTTAGGGTTAGGGTTAGGGGTTAGGGTTAGTGTTAGGTTTAGGCTTAGGGTTAGCGTAAGTTTAAGGGTTACACTTTGGATTAGGGTTAGGCTTAAGGTTATTGTTAGTGTTAGGGTAAGTGTAAGGGTAAGGGTAAGGGTTAGGGTTAGGGTTAGGATTAGGGGTTAGCGTTAGGGTTATGTTTAAGGTAAGGGTATGGATTAGGTTTATGGTTAGAATTATGGTTAGGGTTAGGCTTTTGGTTAGGGTAGGGGTAAGGGTTAGGTTGAGGGTTAGGGTTAGGGTTATGGTAAGGGTAAGTGATAGGGTTAGGGTTAGGGTTAGGGTTAGGGTAAGGGTTAGGGTTAGGGTTAGGGTTAGGGAAAGCGTAAGTGTTAGGGTTAAGGTTAGGGTTAGGTTTAGGGTAAGGGTAAGGGTTAGTGTTAGGGTTAGGGTTAGGTTTAACTGTTAGGGTTAGGGTTAGGGTTAGCGTTAGGGGAAGGGTTAGGGTTAGATTTAGGGTTAGGGTAAGGGTAAGTGTTATGGTTAGGGTTAGGGTTAGGGTAAGGATAAGTGTTAGGGTTAGGTTTAGGGTTATGGTTAGGTTTAGGGTTAGGTTTAGGATAAGGGTAAGTGTTAGGGTTAGGGTTAGGGTTAGGGGTTAGGGTTAGTGTTAGGTTTAGGTTTAGGGTTAGGGTTAGGGTAAGCGTAAGGGTTAGGATAAGGGTAACGGTTAGGGTTTGGGTTAGGGTTTGGGGTTAGGGTTAGGGTTAGGATTATGGTTAGAGATGGGGTAAGGGTAAGGGTGAGGGTTAGGGTTAGGGTTAGAGTAAGGGTTAGGGTTTGGGTAAGGGTTAAGTTTAGGGTTAGGTTTAGGGTAAGGGTAAGGGTAAGGGTTAGGGTGAGGGTTAGGTTTAGTGTTAGGTTTAGGGTTAGGGAGAGGGTTAGGGTAAGTGTTAGGGTTAGGGTTAGGGTTAGGGTTAGCATAAGGGTAAGGGTTAGGGTTAGGGTAAGGGTAAGGGTGAGGGTGAGGGTTAGGGTTAGGGTTAGGGTTAGGGTAAGGTTTAGGGTTTGGGTAAGGGTTAAGTTTAGGGTTAGGGTTAGGGTAAGGGTAAGGGTAAGGGTTAGGGTGAGGGTTAGGTTTAGTGTTAGGTTTAGGGTTAGGGAGAGGGTTAGGGTAAGTGTTAGGGTTAGGGTTAGAATTAGGAATAGGTTAAGGGTTAGGGTTAGGGTTAGGTTTTGGGTTAGGGTTAAGTTTACGGTTAGGGTTAGGGTTAGGGTTAGTGTAAGGATTAGGGTAAGGGTTAGGGTTAGGTTTAGCATTAAGGTTAGGGTTAGTGTTAGGGTAAGGTTAAAAGTTAGGGTTAGGGTTAGGATTAGGGTTAGGTTTAGGGTTAGGGTTAGGGTTAGGGTAGGGGTTAGGGTTAGGGTAAGTGTTCGTGTTAGGGTAAGGGTTACTGTTAGGATTAGGGTTTGGGCAAGGATTTGGGTTAGGGTTAGGGTTAGGGTTAGGGTAAGGGTTAGGGTTAGGTTTAGGGTAAGCATAAGTGTTAGCGTTAGGGTTAGGTTTAGGGTTAGGGTAAGGGTAAGGGTTAGGGTTAGGGTTAGGGTTAGGTTTAGGATAAGGGTAAGGGTTAGGGTTAGGGTTTGGGTTAGGGTTAGGGTTAGGGTTAGGTTTAGGTTTGGGGTTTGGGTTAGGGTTAGGGTAAGGGTAAGGGTTAGGATAAGGGTAACGGTTAGGGTTTGGGTTAGGGTTACGGGTAGGTGTTATGGTTAGGGTTAGGATTAGGGTTAGGGTTAGGGTAAGTGTAAGGGTGAGGGTTAGGGTTAGGGTTATGGTTACGGTTAGGATATGGGTTAGGGTTAGTGTAAGGGTTAAGGTTAGGGTTAATCTTAGGGTTAGGGTAAGGGTAAGGATTAGGGTTAGGGTTAGTGTTAGGTTTCGGGTTAGTGTTAGGGTAAGAGTAAGGGTTAGGATTGGGGTTAGGGTTAGGGTTAGGGTAAGCTTTAGGGTTAGGGTTATGGTTAGGGTAAAGTTAAGTGTTAGGGTTAGTGTTAGGATTAGGGTAAGGGTAAGTGTGAGGTTTAGGGTTAGGGTGAGGTTTAGGTTTAGAGTTAGGGTTAGGGAAAGTGTAAGATTTAGGGTTAGGGTTAGGGTTAAGATAAGGGTAAGGGTTAGGGTTAGGATTAGGGTTAGGTGTTATGGTTAGGGTTAGGTTTAGGGTTAGGTGTAGGGTAAGGGTAAGGGTTAGGGTAAGGTTAACGGTTAGGGTTAGTGTTAGTGTTAGTGTTAGGGTTTAGGGTTAGGGTTAGGGTAAGGGTTAGGTTTAGGGTTATGGTTAGAGTAAGGGTTAGGGTGATGGTGAGGGTCAGGGTTAGAGTAGTGTCAGGTTAAGGATAAGGGTTATGGTTAGGGTTAGTGTTAGATTTAAGGTTATTGTTAGGGTTAGGGTAAGGGTTAGGGTTAGGGTAAGGGTTAGGTAAGCGTAAGTGTTAGGTTTAGTGTTAGGGTTAGAATAAGGGTAAGGATTACGGTTAGGGTTAGGGTTAGGTTTACGGTTAGGGGTTAAGGTTAGGGTTAGCATTAGGGTTAGGTTTAGGGTTAGGTTTAGGGCAAGGGGAATTGTTAGGGTTAGGGTTAGTGTTAGGGTTAGGGTTATGTTTAGTGATAGGGTTAGGGTTAGGGAAAGGTTTAGGGTTACAGTAAGGGTAAGGGTTAGGCTTAGGCTTAGGGTTAGGGTTAGGTTTAGGGTTAGGGTTAGGGTTCGGGTTAGTGTAAGGGTTACGGTTAGGGTTTGGGTTAGGGTTAGGGTTAGGGTTAGGGTTAGGGGTTAGGGTTAGGGTTAGGGTTATGGTAAGGGTAAGGGTTAGGGTTAGGGTTAGGGGTAGATGTTAGGGTTAGGGTTATTGTTAGGGTTAGGGTTAGGGTATGGTAATGGTTAGGGTTAGGTTTAGGGTTAGGGTAAGGGTAAAGGTTAGGGCTGGGTTAGGTTTAGGGTTAGTTGTAGGGGTTAAGGTTAGGGTTAGGGTTAGAATTAGGGTAAGGGTTAGGGTTATGGTAATGGTTAGGGTTAGGTTTAGGTTTAGGTTAAGGGTAAGTGTTAGGGTTTGTGTTAGCGTTAGGGTTAGGTTAGTGTTAGGGTAAGAGTTAGGGTTAGGGTTAGGGTTTGGGTTAGGGTTAAGGTTAGGGTTAGTGTAAGGGTTATGGTTAGGGTTAGGGTAAGGATTAGAGTTAGGGTTAGGGTTAAGGTTTGGGTTAGGGTTAGCATTAAGGTTAGGGTTAGGTTTAGGGTAAGGGTAAGAGTTAGGTTTAGGGTTAGGGTTAGGGTAAGGATTAGGGTTAGGGATAGTGTTAGGGTAAGTGTTAGGGTTAGGGTTAGGGGTTAGGGTTAGGGTCAGGGTTAGGTTTAGGGTTAGGGTTAGTGTAAGTGTAAGGGTTAGGGTTAGGGTTAGGGTTAGGCTTAAGTTTAGGGTTAGGGTTAGGGTAAGGGTAAGGGTAAGGGTTAGGGTTAGGGTTAGGTTTAGGAGTTAGGGTTGGGGTGAGGTTTAGGGTTAGGGTAAGGGAAAGGCTTAAGATTAGGATTAGGGTTAGGGTTAGGGTAAGGTTAGGGTTAGGGTTAGGGTTAGGGTAAGGATTAGGGTTAGGTTTAAGGTTAGGGTGAGGTTTAGGGTTAGGGTTGGGTTAGGGTTAGGGTTAGGCTTAGGGTTAGGGTAAGGGTAAGGGTGAGGGTGAGGGTTAGGGTTAGGGTTAGGGTTAGGGTAAGGGTTAGGTTTGGGTTAGGGTTAGGGTTAGTGTAAGGTTTGGGGTTAGGGTAAGGGTAAGTGTTAGGCTTGGGGTTAGGTTCAGGTTAAGGGCAAGGGTTAGGGTTAGGGTTAGGGTTAGGGGTGAGGGTTAGGGTTAGGGTTAGGGTAATGTTAGGGTTATGGTTAGGGTTTGGGTAATGATAAGTGTTAGGTTTAGCGTTAGGGTTAGATTAAGTGTAACAGGGTTAGGTTTAGGGTTAGATTTAGGGTTAGTGTCAGGGTTAGGGTAAGTGTTAGGGTTATGTTTATGGTTAGGGTGAGGTTTAGGGTAAGTGTTAGGGTTAGGGTTAGGCTTAGGGTTAGGGTAGGGGTAAGGTTTAGGGTGAGGGTTAGGGTTAGGGTTATGGTTAGGGTTAGGGTAAGGGGTAGGGTTAGGGTTAGTTTTAGGGTTAGGTTTATGGTTAGGGTTAGGTTTAGGATAAGGGTAAGTGTTAGGGTTAGGGTTAGGGTTAGGAGTTCGGGTTAGGATTAGGTTTAGGTTTTCGTTTAGAGTTAGGGTAAGGGTAAGGGTTAGCATAAGGTTAACGGTTAGAGATTGGGTTAGGGTTAGGTTTAGTGGTTAGGGTTAGGGTTAGGATTAGGGTTAGATTTACGTTAAGGGTAAGTGTGATGGTTAGGTTTAGGGTTAGGGTTAGGGTAAATGTTAGGGTTAGGGTAAGGGTTAAGGTTAGGGTTAGGGTTAGGTTTAGGGTAAGGGTAAGGGGTTAGGGTTATGGGTAGTGTTAGGTTTAGGGTTAGGGTTAGGGTTAGGGTTAGGTTTAGGGTTAGGGTTAGTGTAGGGTAAGGTTTAAGTTTAAGGTTAGGGTTAGGGTTAGGTTTAGGGTTAGGTTTAGGGTATGGGTAAGGGTTAGGTTTAGGGTTTGTATTAAGGTTAGGGTTAGGGTTAGGGTTAGGCTTAGGGGTATGGTGGGATAAGGGTTAGGGTGAGGGTTAGGGTTAGAGTTGGGTTTAGGGTTAGGTAAGGGTAGGGGTTAGGGTTTGGCTTAGGGTTAGGGTTAAGGTTAGGTTTTGGGTAGGGGTTAGGGTTAGGGAAAGTGTAAGGGTTAGGGTAAGGGTTAGGGGTAGGTTTAGCGTTAGGGTAAGGATTAGGGTTTGGGTTAGGGTAAGAGTAGTGTAAGGATTAGGGTTAGCGTTAGGGTTAGGTTTTTGGTTAGGGTTAGGGTTAGAGTAAGGGTAAGTGTTAGGGTTAGGGTTAGGGTTACGGTTAGGGTAAGATTAAGGGTTAGGGTTATGGTTAGAGTTAGATTTAGGGTTGGGGTAAGGGTTAGGGTAAGTGTTAGGGTTAGGGTTAGGGTTAGGATAAGTGTAAGGGTTAGGGTTAGGGTTAGGTAAGGGTAAGGTTTACAGTTGTGGTTAGCGTTCGGGTTATTGTTAGGGTAAGGGTAAGTGTTAGGGTTAGGGTTAGGGTTAGGGTTAAGTTTAGGGTTAGGGTAAGGGTTAGGGTTGGGAAAGGGTAAGGATAAGGGTTAGGGTTAGGGTTAGGGTTAGTAATAGGGTTAGGGTTAGGGTTAGGTTTAGAGTTACTGTTAGCATTAAGTTTAGGGATAGGGTTAGGGTAAGGGTAAGCATTAGGTTTAGGGTTAGGTTTAGGGTTAGGGTAAGGATTAGGGTTAGGGTTAGGGCTAGGGTTAGCATTAAGATTAGGTTTAGGGTTAGGGTTTGGGTTAGGGTAAGGATTAGGTTAGGTTTAGTGTTAGGGTAAGGGTTAGGTTTAGGGTTAAAGTTAGCATTAAGGTTAGGGTTAGGGTTAGGGTAGGGTAAGGGTTATTGTTAGGGTTAGGGTTATGGTTATGGTTAGGGTTAGGGTTAGGTTTAGGTTTAGTCTTAGGGTTAGGGTAAGAGTAAGGGTTAGGGTAAGGGTTATGGTTAGGGTTAAGGTTAGGGTTAGGGTTAGGGTAAGGGTAAGGGTAATGGTAAGGGTTAGGGTTAGGGTTAGGGTTAATGTGAGGATAAGGGTAAGGGTTAGGGTTATGGTTAGGGTTAGCGTTAAGGTTAGGGTTACATTTAGGGTTAGTGTTAGGTTTAGTGTTAGGGTTAGGATTTGGGAAAGGGTAAGGTTTCGGGTAAGGGTTAGGGTTAGGGATAGGGTTAGGGTATGGATTAGGGTTAGGGTTAGTATGAGGGTAAGGGTGAGGTTTAGGGTTAGGATTAGGGTTAGGGTTAGGGTTAGGTTTAAGGTTAGGTTAGTGTTAGTGTAAGGGTTAGGGTTAGGGTTAGGGTTTGGGTTAGGGTTAAGGTTAGGGTTAGTGTAAGGGTGATGGTTAGGGTTAGGGTTAGGGTAAGGATTAGGGTTAGGGTTAGGGTTAAGTTTAGTGTTAGTGTTAGCATTAAGTTTAGGGTTAGGTTTAGGGTAAGGGTAAGGGTTAGGTTTAGCTTTAGGTTTAGGGTAAGTTTAGGGTTAGGGTTAGGGTTAGGTAAAGGGTTAGGGTTAGGGTTAGTGTAGGGTAAGGGTTAGGGTTAGGGTTAGGGTTAGGGTTAGTGCAAGTGTAAGGGGTAGGGTTAGGTTTAAGGTTAGGCTTAAGGTTAGGGTTAGGGTTAGGGTAAGGGTAAGGGTAAGGGTTAGGGTTAGGGTTAGGTTTAGGGGTTAGGGTTAGGGTTAGGGTTAGGGTTAGGGTTGGGTAAGGATTAGGGTTAGGGTTAGGTTAGGGTTAGGGTTACGCTTAGGGTTAGGGTAGGGGTAAGGGTTAGGGTGAGGGTTAGGGTTAGGGTTAGGTTTAGGGTTAGGGTAAGGGTAAGTGTTAGGTTTAGGGTTAGGGTTAGGGTTAGGGTTAGGTTAAGGGTTAGGGTTAGGGTAAGGATTAGGGTTGGGTTAAGCTTAGGGTGAGGTTTAGGTTTAGGATAGGGGTAAGGGTTAGGTTTAGGGTTAGGGTTAGGGCTAGGGGTTAGGGTTAGTGTTAGGTTTAGGTTTTCGTTTAGGGTTAGGGTAAGGGTAAGGATTAGCATAAGGTTAACGGTTAGAGTTTGGGTTAGGGTTAGGGTTAGGGGTTAGGGTTAGGGTTAGGTTATGTTTAGTGTTAAGGTTAGGGTCAGGGATAGGGTTAGGGTTACGGTAAGTGTAAGGGTTAAGTTCAGGCTTAGGGTAAGGGTCAGGCTTAGGGTAAGGGTTAGGGTTAAGTTAGGTCTAGAGTTAGGGTTAGGGTAAGGGAAAGTCTAAGGGTTAGGGTTAGTGTTAGGGTTAGGGGTTAGGTTTAGGGTTAGGGTTATGGTAAGGGTAAGGGTGAGGGTTATGATTAGGGTTAGGGGTAGAGGTTAGGGTTAGGGTTAGGGTTAGGATTATGTTTAGGGTTAGGGAAAGGGTAAGGGTTCGGGTAAGGGTTAGGGTTAGGGTTAGGGTTAGGGTAAGGATTAGGGTTAGGGTTAGGGTAAGGGTAAGGGTGAGGGTTAGGGTTAGGGTTAGGGTAGGCTTAGGTTTAAGGTTAGGTTAGTGTTAAGGTAAGGGTTAGGGTTAGGGTTAGGGTTAGGGTTAGGGTTAGCATTAAGGTTAGTGTTAGGGTTAGGGTAAGGGTAAAGGTTAGGGTTAGGGTTAGGGTTAGGGTAAGGATTAGGGTTAGGGTTAGGGTTAGGGTAAGCGTAAGTGTTAGGGTTAGGGTTAGGATTAGGTTTAGGGTTGGGGTAAGGGTAAGGGTTAGGATTAGTGTTAGGGTTAGGTGTAAGTGTTAAGGTTAGGGTTAGGGTTAAGTTTAGGTTTACGGTTACGGTTAGGGTGAGGGTAAGTGTAAGTGTTAGGGTTAGTGTTATGGTTAGGGTTAGGTTAAGGGGTAGGTTTAGAGTTAGGGTTAGGTTTAGGGTAAGGGTAAGTGTAAGGGATAGGGTTAGGGTTAGGGTTAGAGTTAGGTTTAGGGTTAGGGTAAGGGTTAGGGTTAGGGTTAGGGTAGGGTAAGGGTTATTGTTAGGGTTAGGGGTTATGGTTATGGTTAGGGTTAGGGTTAGGTTTAGGTTTAGTCTTAGGGTTAGGGTAAGAGTAAGGGTTAGGGTAAGGGTTATGGTTAGGGTTAAGGTTAGGGTTAGGGTTAGGGTAAGGGTAAGGGTAATGGTAAGGGTTAGGGTTAGGGTTAGGGTTAATGTGAGGATAAGGGTAAGGGTTAGGGTTATGGTTAGGGTTAGCGTTAAGGTTAGGGTTACATTTAGGGTTAGTGTTAGGTTTAGTGTTAGGGTTAGGATTTGGGAAAGGGTAAGGTTTCGGGTAAGGGTTAGGGTTAGGGATAGGGTTAGGGTATGGATTAGGGTTAGGGTTAGTATGAGGGTAAGGGTGAGGTTTAGGGTTAGGATTAGGGTTAGGGTTAGGGTTAGGTTTAAGGTTAGGTTAGTGTTAGTGTAAGGGTTAGGGTTAGGGTTAGGGTTTGGGTTAGGGTTAAGGTTAGGGTTAGTGTAAGGGTGATGGTTAGGGTTAGGGTTAGGGTAAGGATTAGGGTTAGGGTTAGGGTTAAGTTTAGTGTTAGTGTTAGCATTAAGTTTAGGGTTAGGTTTAGGGTAAGGGTAAGGGTTAGGTTTAGCTTTAGGTTTAGGGTAAGTTTAGGGTTAGGGTTAGGGTTAGGTAAAGGGTTAGGGTTAGGGTTAGTGTAAGGGTAAGGGTTAGGGTTAGGGTTAGGGTTAGGGTTAGTGCAAGTGTAAGGGGTAGGGTTAGGTTTAAGGTTAGGCTTAAGGTTAGGGTTAGGGTTAGGGTAAGGGTAAGGGTAAGGGTTAGGGTTAGGGTTAGGTTTAGGGGTTAGGGTTAGGGTTAGGGTTAGGGTTAGGGTTAGGGTAAGGATTAGGGTTAGGGTTAAGGTTAGGGTTAGGGTTACGCTTAGGGTTAGGGTAGGGGTAAGGGTTAGGGTGAGGGTTAGGGTTAGGGTTAGGTTTAGGGTTAGGGTAAGGGTAAGTGTTAGGTTTAGGGTTAGGGTTAGGGTTAGGGTTAGGTTAAGGGTTAGGGTTAGGGTAAGGATTAGGGTTAGGGTTAAGCTTAGGGTGAGGTTTAGGTTTAGGATAGGGGTAAGGGTTAGGTTTAGGGTTAGGGTTAGGGCTAGGGGTTAGGGTTAGTGTTAGGTTTAGGTTTTCGTTTAGGGTTAGGGTAAGGGTAAGGATTAGCATAAGGTTAACGGTTAGAGTTTGGGTTAGGGTTAGGGTTAGGGGTTAGGGTTAGGGTTAGGGTTATGTTTAGTGTTAAGGTTAGGGTCAGGGATAGGGTTAGGGTTACGGTAAGTGTAAGGGTTAAGTTCAGGCTTAGGGTAAGGGTTAGGGTTAAGTTAGGTCTAGAGTTAGGGTTAGGGTAAGGGAAAGTCTAAGGGTTAGGGTTAGTGTTAGGGTTAGGGGTTAGGTTTAGGGTTAGGGTTATGGTAAGGGTAAGGGTGAGGGTTATGATTAGGGTTAGGGGTAGAGGTTAGGGTTAGGGTTAGGGTTAGGATTATGTTTAGGGTTAGGGAAAGGGTAAGGGTTCGGGTAAGGGTTAGGGTTAGGGTTAGGGTTAGGGTAAGGATTAGGGTTAGGGTTAGGGTAAGGGTAAGGGTGAGGGTTAGGGTTAGGGTTAGGGTAGGCTTAGGTTTAAGGTTAGGTTAGTGTTAAGGTAAGGGTTAGGGTTAGGGTTAGGGTTAGGGTTAGGTTAGCATTAAGGTTAGTGTTAGGGTTAGGGTAAGGGTAAAGGTTAGGGTTAGGGTTAGGGTTAGGGTAAGGATTAGGGTTAGGGTTAGGGTTAGGGTAAGCGTAAGTGTTAGGGTTAGGGTTAGGATTAGGTTTAGGGTTGGGGTAAGGGTAAGGGTTAGGATTAGTGTTAGGGTTAGGTGTAAGTGTTAAGGTTAGGGTTAGGGTTAAGTTTAGGTTTACGGTTACGGTTAGGGTGAGGGTAAGTGTAAGTGTTAGGGTTAGTGTTATGGTTAGGGTTAGGTTAAGGGTAGGTTTAGAGTTAGGGTTAGGTTTAGGGTAAGGGTAAGTGTAAGGGATAGGGTTAGGGTTAGGGTTAGAGTTAGGTTTAGGGTTAGGGTAAGGGTTAGGGTTAGGGTTAGGGTTAGAGTTAGGGTTAGGGTAAGGATAGGGTAAGGGTTAGGGTTAGTGTTAGGGTTAGGTTAGGGTTAGGGGTTAGGGTTAGGGTTACGGTAATGGTAAGGGTTAGGGTTAGGTTTATGGTTAGGGGTAGGGTTAGCGTTACGGGAAGGGTTAGGGTTAGGTTTAGGGTTAGGGTAAGGGTAAGGGTTAGGGTTAGGGTTAGGTTTAGGGTTAGTGTTAGGGGTTAAGGTTATGGTTAGGGTTAGGATTAGGATAGGGTTAGGGTTAGGCTTAGGGTTAGGGTAGGGGTAAATCTTAGGGTTACGGTTAGGGTTAGGGTTAGGGTAATGGTAAGGGTTAGGGTTAGGATTAGGCTTAGGTTTAGGGTGAGGGTTAGGGTGAGGGTTAGGGTTAGGGTAAGGGATAGGGTTAGGTTTAGGGTTAGGGTTGGGGTTATGGTTGGGGTTAAGTTTAGGGTTAGGGTTAGGTTAAGGGTTAGGGTTAGGATTAGGATTAGGTTAGGTTTAGAGTTAGGGTTAGGGTTAGTGTTAGGGTAAGGGTATGTGTTAGGTTTAGGGTTAGGGTTAGGGTTAGGGTTAGGTTAAGGTATAGGGTTAGTGTTAGGGTAAGGGTAATGGTTAGGGTTAGGGTTAGGGTTAGGGTTAGAATAAGTGTCTTGGTTAGAGTAAGGGTAAGTTTTAGCGTTGGGTTTAGATTCAGGGTAAGGGTAAGGGTTAGGGTTAGGGTAAGGGTAAGTGTTAGGTTAGGGTTAGGGTTAGGGTTAGGGTAAGTTTAAGGTTAAGGGTTAGGGTTAGGGTTTAGGGTTAGAGGTTATTGTTAGGGTTAGGTTAAGGTATAGGGTTAGTGTTAGGGTAAGGGTAATGGTTAGGGTTAGGGTTAGGATTAGGGTTAGGGTAAGGATAAGGGTTAGGGTTAATGTTAGGGTTAGGGTTAGGGTTAGCGTTAGGGTTAGAGTTAGGGTTAGGGTTAGGTTTAGGGTTAGGTTTAGGGTAACGGTAAGGTTTAGGGTTAAGGTTAGGTTTAGGGTTAGGATTACGATTAGGGTTAGGGTATGGGTAAGGGTTAGGTTTAGGGTTAGCGTTAAGCTTAGGGTTAGTGTTAGGGTTAGGCTTAGGGTTAGGGTAGGGGTAAGGGTTAGGGTGAGGGTTAGGGTTAGGTTTAGGTTTAGGTAAGTGTAAGGGTTAGGGTTAGGATAAGGGTAAGGGTTAGTGTTAGGGTTAGGGTTAGGGTTAGGGTAAGGGTAAAGGTTAGGGTTAGGTTAAGGGTAAGTGTCAGGGTCAGGGTAAGGGTTAGGGTAAGGGTAAGGTTTAGGGTTACGGTAAGGTTAGGGTTAGGGTTAGGGTTAGGATAAGGGTAAGGGTTAAGTTTTGGGTTAGGTTTAGCGTTAAGGTTAGGGTTAGGGTTAGGATTAGTGTTAGGGTAAGGGTTAGGTTAGGGTTAGGTTTAGTGTTAGGGTTAGGGTTAGGGAAAGGGTAAGGGTTAGGGTTAGTGTTAGGGTTAGGGTAATGATTAAGGTTAGGTTTAGGGTAAGGGTAAGGGTGATGGTTAGGGTTAGGGTTAGGATTAGGTTTAAGGTTAGGGTTCGGGTTAGGGTAAGGGTTAGGGTTAGGGTTAGGGAAAGTTTAAGGGTTACAGTTAGGGTTAGGTTTAGGTTAAGGTTAAGTTTTAGGGTTTGGCTTAGGGTTAGGCTGAAGGTTATTGTTAGGGTTCGGGTTCGGGTTCGGGTTCGGGTAAGGGTAAGGGTAAGGGTAAGGATTAGGGTTACGGTAAGGTTAGGGTTAGGGTTAGGATTAGGATAAGGGTAATGGTTAAGTTTTGGGTTAGGTTTAGCGTTAAGGTTAGGGTTAGGGTTAGGATTAGTGTTAGGGTAAGGGTTAGGTTTAGAGTTATGGTTAGGGTTAGGCTTTTGGTTAGGGTAGGGGCAAGGGTTAGGTTGAGGGTTAGGGTTAGGTTTAGGGTTATGGTAAGGGTAAGGGTTAGGGTTAGGTTTAGGGTTATGGTAAGGGTAAGGGGTAGGGGTAGGGTTAGGGTTAGTGTTAGGGTAAGGGTTAGGGGTAGGGGTAGGTTTAGGGTTAGGGTTAGGGTTAGGGAAAGGGTAAGGGTTAGGGTTAGGGTTAGGGTTAGGGTAATGATTAAGGTTAGGTTTAGGGTAAGGGTAAGAGTGATGGTTAGGGTTAGGGTTAGGATTAGGTTTAAGGTTAGGGTTAGGGTCAGGGTAAGGGTTAGGATTAGGGATTGGGTTAGGGTTAAGGTTAGGGTTAGGGTAAGTGGTAGGGTTAGGGAAAGGGTAAGGGTTTGGGTTATGGTTAGGGTTAGGGTAAGGATTAGGATTAGGGTTAGGGTTAGGGTTAGGGTTAGGGTTAGCATTAAGGTTATGGTTAGGGTTAGGTTAAGGGTAAGAGTTAGAGTTAGGTTAGGGTTAGGGTTAGGCTAAGGATTAGGGTTAGGTTTAGGCTTCGGGTTAGGGTAAGGGTTAGGGTTAGGGTTAGGGTTAGCATTAAGGTTAGGGTTAGGGGTAGGGTTAGGGTATGGGTAAGGGTTAGGGTTAGGGTTAGGGGTAGGGTTAGGGTAAGCATAAGGATTAGGGTTAGGGTTAAGGTTAGCGTGAGGTTTAGGTTTAGGGTTAGGGTTAGGGTTAGGCTTAGGGTTAGGGTAGGGGTAAAATTTAGGGTGAGGGTTAGGGTTAGGTTATGGGTAGGGTTAGGGTAAGGGTTAGGGTTAGGGTGAGTTTTAGGGTTAGGTTTATGGTTAGGGTTAGGTTTAGGATAAGGGTAAGTGTTAGGGTTAGGGTTAGGGTTAGGAGTTCGGGTTAGGATTAGGTTTAGGTTTTCCTTTAGAGTTAGGGTAAGGGAAAGGGTTAGGATAAGGGTAACGGTTAGAGATTGGGTTAGGGTTAGGTTTAGTGGTTAGGGTTAGGGTTAGGATTAGGGTTAGCGTTACGTTAAGTGTAAGTGTGATGGTTAGGGTTAGGGTTAGGGTTAGGGTTAGGGTAAATGTTAGGGTTAGGGTAAGGGTTAAGGTTAGGGTTAGGGTTAGGTTTAGGGTAAGGGTAAGGGTTAGGGTTAGGGGTAGTGTTAGGTTTAGGGTTAGGGTTAGGGTTAGGTTTAGGGTTACGGTTAGTGTAAGGGTAAGGTTTAGGTTTAAGGTTAGGGTTAGGGTTAGGTTTAGGGTTAGGTTTAGGGTATGGGTAAGGGTTAGGTTTACGGTTTGCATTAAGGTTAGGGTTAGGGTTAGGGTTAGGCTTAGGGTTATGGTAGGGGTAAGGGTTAGGGTGAGGTTTAGGGTTAGAGTTGGGTTTAGGGTTAGGTAAGGGTAGGGGTTAGGGTTTGGCTTAGGGTTAGGGTTAAGGTAAGGTTTAGGGTAGTGGTTAGGGTTAGGGAAAGTGTAAGGGTTAGGGTAAGGGTTAGGGATAGGTTTAGCGTTAGGGTAAGGATTAGGTTTTGGGTTAGGGTAAGAGTAAGTGTAAGGATTAGGGTTAGCGTTAGGGTTAGTTTTAGGTTAGGGTTAGGGTTAGAGTAAGGGTAAGTGTTAGGGTTAGGGTTAGGGTTACGGTTAGGGTAAGATTAAGGGTTAGGGTTATGGTTAGAGTTAGGTTTAGGGTTGGGGTAAGGGTTAGGGTAAGTGTTAGGGTTAGGGTTAGGGTTAGGATAAGTGTAAGGGTTAGGGTTAGGGTTAGGTAAGGGTAAGGTTTACAGTTGTGGTTAGCGTTCGGGTTATTGTTAGGGTAAGGGTAAGTGTTAGGGTTAGGGTTAGGGTTAGGGTTAAGTTTAGGGTTAGGGTAAGGGTTAGGGTTGGGAAAGGGTAAGTATAAGGGTTAGGGTTAGTGTTAGTAATAGGGTTAGGGTTAGGGTTAGGGTTAGGCTTAGAGTTACTGTTAGCATTAAGTTTAGGGATAGGGTTAGGGTAAGGGTAAGCATTAGGTTTAGGGTTAGGTTTAGGTTTACGGTAAGGATTAGGGTTAGGGTTAGGGTTAGGGTTAGCATTAAGATTAGGTTTAGGGTTAGGGTTTGGGTTAGGGTAAGGATTAAGGTTAGGTTTAGTGTTAGGATAAGGGTTAGGTTTAGGGTTAAGGTTAGCATTAAGGTTAGGCTTAGGGTTAGGGTAGGTAAGGGTTATTGTTAGGGTTAGGGGTTTTGGTTATGGTTAGGGTTAGGGTTAGGTTTAGGTTTAGTCTTAGGGTTAGGGTAAGAGTAAGGGTTAGGGTAAGGGTTATGGTTAGGGTTAAGGATAGTGTTAGGGTTAGGGTAAGGGTAAGGGTAAGGGTAAGTGTTAGGGTTAGGGTTAGGGTTAATGTGAGGATAAGGGTAAGGGTTAGGGTTATGGTTAGGGTTAGCGTTAAGGTTAGGGTTAAAGTTAGGGTTAGGGTTAGGTTTAGTGTTAGCGTTAGGATTTAGGAAAGGGTAAGGTTTCGGGTAAGGGTTAGGGTTAGGGTTAGTGTTAGGGTATGGATTAGGGTTAGGGTTAGTATGAGGGTAAGGGTGAGGTTTAGGGTTAGGATTAGGGTTAGGGTTAGGTTTAAGGTTAGGTTAGTGTTAGGGTAAGGGTTAGGGTTAGGGTTAGGGTTTGGGTTAGGGTTAAGGTTAGGGTTAGTGTAAGGGTTATGGTTAGGGTTAGGGTAAGGGTAAGGATTAGGGTTAGGGTTAGGGTTAAGTTTAGTGTTAGTGTTAGCATTAAGTTTAGGGTTAGGTTTAGGGTAAGGGTAAGGGTTAGGTTTAGGTTTAGGTTTAGGGTAAGTTTAGGGTTAGGGTTAGGGTTAGGTAAAGGGTTAGGGTTAGTGTAAGGGTAAGGGTTAGGGTTAGGGTTAGGGTTAGGGTTAGTGCAAGTGTAAGGGGTAGGGTTAGGTTTAAGGTTAGGCTTAAGGTTAGGGTTAGGGTTAGGGTAAGGGTAAGTGTTAGGGTTAGGGTTAGGTTTAGGGGTTAGGGTTAGTGTAAGGGAAAGGCTTAAGTTTAGGATTAGGGTTAGGGTTAGGGTTAGGGTAAGGATTAGGGTTAGGGTTAAGGTTAGGGTTAGGGTTACGCTTAGGGTTAGGGTAGGGGTAAGGGTTAGGGTGAGGGTTAGGGTTAGTTTTAGGTTTAGGGTTAGGGTAAGGGTAACTGTTAGGTTTAGGGTTAGGGTTAGAGTTAGGGTTAGGGTTAGGGTTAGGTTAAGGGTTAGGGTTAGGGTAAGGATTAGAGTTAGGGTTAAGCTTATGGTGAGGTTTATGTTTAGGATAAGGGTAAGGGTTAGGTTTAGGGTTAGGGTTAGGGGTTAGGGTTAGTGTTAGGTTTAGGTTTTCGTTTAAGATTAGGGTAAGGGTAAGGGTTAGGATAAGGTTAACGGTTAGAGTTGGGGTTAGGGTTAGGGTTAGGGGTTAGGGGTAGGGTTAGGGTTATGTTTAGTGTTAAGGTTAGGGTTAGGGATAGGGTTAGGGTTACGGTAAGTGTAAGGCTTAAGTTTAGGCTTAGGGTAAGGGTTAGGGTTAAGTTAGGGTTAGAGTTAGGGTTAGGGTAAGGGAAAGGATAAGGGTTAGGGTTAGTGTTAGGGTTAGGGGTTAGATTTAGGGTTAGGGTTACGATAAGGGTAAGGGTGACGGTTAGGATTAGGGTTAGGGGTAGAGGTTAGGGTTAGGGTTAAGGTTAGGGTTAGGATTATGTTTAGGGTTAGGGAAAGGGTAAGGGTTCGGGTAAGGGTTAGGGTTAGGGTTAGGGTTAGGGTAAGGATTAGGGTTAGGGTTAGGGTAAGGGTAAGGGTGAGGGTTAGGGTTAGGGTTAGGCTTAGGTTTAAGGTTAGGTTAGTGTTAAGGTAAGGGTTAGGGTTAGGGTTACGGTTAGGGTTAGCATTAAGGTTAGGGTTAGGGTTAGGGTAAGGGTAAAGCTTAGGGTTAGGGTTAGGGTTAGGTTTAGGGTTAGGGTAAGGATTAGGGTTAGGGTTAGGGTTACGGTAACCGTTAGGGTTAGGGTTAGGGTTAGCATTAAGTTTAGGGTTAGGGTTAGGGTAAGGTTAAGGGTTAGGGATAGGGTTAGGGTTAGGGGTTAGGGTTAGGGTTGGGGTTAGGTTTAGGATTAGTGTTAGTGTAAGGGTAAGGGTGAGGGTTAGGGTTAGGGTTAGGGTTAGGCTTAGGTTTAAGGTTAGGTTAGTGTTAAGGTAAGGGTTAGGGTTAGGGTTAGGGTTAGGGTTAGCATTAAGGTTAGGGTTAGGGTTAGGGTAAGGGTAAAGGTTAGGGTTAGGGTTAGGGTTAGGGTTAGGTTTAGGGTTAGGGTAAGGATTAGGGTTAGGGTTAGGGTTACGGTAACCGTTAGGGTTAGGGTTATGGTTAGGATTAAGGTTAGAGTTAGGGTTACAGTAAGGGCAAGGGTAAGGATTAGGGTTAGGGTTCGGGGTTAGGGTTAGGGTTAGTATTAAGGTTAGGGTAAGGGTAAGGTTTAAGGTTAGGTTATGGTTAGGGTTAGGGTAAGGGTTAGGGTTAGGGTAAGGGTTAGGATTAGGGTTAGGGTTAGGGTTAGGCTTAGGGTTAGGGTAGGGGTAAGGGTTAGGTTGAGGGTTAGGGTTAGGTTTAGGTTTAGGGTTAGGGTTAGGGTAAGGGTAAACGATAGGGTTAGGGTTAGAGTTAGGGTTAGGGTAAGTGTTAGGGTTAGGTTTAGGGTTAGGGTAAGCGTAAGTGTTAGGGTAAGGGTTAGGATTAGTGTTAGGGTTAGGTGTAAGGGTTAGGGTTAGGGTTAGGGTTAAGGTTAGGTTTACGGTTACGGTTAGGGTTAGGGTAAATGTAAGTGTAAGGGTTAGTGTTATGGTTAGGGTTAGGCTAAGGGGTAGGTTTAGGTTTAGGGTTAGGTTTAGGGTAAGGGTAAGGGTAAGGGATAGGGTTAGGGTTAGGGTTAGGGTTAGAGTTAGGTTTAGGGTTAGGGTAAGGATTAGGGTTAGGGTTAGGGTTAGAGTTAGGGTTAGGGTAAGGAAAGGGTAAGAGTTAGGGTTAGTGTTAGGGTTAGGTTAGGGTTAGGGGTTAGGGTTAGGGTTACGGTAATGGTAAGGGTTAGGGTTAGGTTTATGTTTAGGGTTAGGGTTAGCGTTACGGGAAGGGTTAGCGTTAGGTTTAGGGTTAGGGTAAGGGTAAGGGTTAGGGTTAGGGTTAGGGTTAGGTTTAGGGTTAGTGTTAGGGGTTAAGGTTATGGTTAGGGTTAGGATTAGGATAGGGTTAGGGTTAGGCTTAGGGTTAGGGTAAGGGTAAGTTTTAGGGTTAGGGTTAGGGTTAGGGTTAGGGTAAGGGTAAGGGTTAGGGTTAGGATTAGGCTTAGGTTTAGGGTGAGGGTTAGGGTTAGGGTTAGGGTTAGGGTAAGGTATAGGGTTAGGTTTAGAGTTATGGTTGGGGTTAGGGTTGGGGTTAAGTTTAGGGTTAGGGTTAGGTTAAGGTTTAGGGTTAGGGTTAGGGTTAGGGTTAGTTTTAGAGGTTAGGGTTAGGGTTAGGTTAAGGGATAGGGTTAGTGTTAGGGTAAGGGTAATGGTTAGGGTTAGGGTTAGGGTAAGGATAAGGGTTAGGGTTAATGTTAGGGTTAGGGTTAGGGTTAGCGTTAGGGTTAGAGTTAGGGTTAGGGTTAGGTTTAGGGTTAGGTTTAGGGTAACGGTAAGGTTTAGGGTTAAGGTTAGGTTTAGGGTTAGGATTACGATTAGGGTTAGAGTATGGGTAAGTGTTAGGTTTAGGGTTAGCGTTAAGCTTAGGGTTAGTGTTAGGGTTAGGCTTAGGGTTAGGGTAGGGGTAAGGGTTAGGGTGAGGGTTAGGGTTAGGTTTAGGATTAGGTAAGGGTAAGGGTTAGAGTTAGGTTTAGGGTTAGGGTTAAGGTTAGGGTTAGGTTTAGGGTTAGGGTTAGGGAAAGTGTAAGGGTTAGGGTAAGGGTTAGGGGTAGGGTTAGGGGTAGGGTAAGGATTAGGGTTAGGGTTAGGGTAAGCGTAATCGTGAGGGTTAGGGTTAGGGTCAGGGTTAGGTTTAGATTTAAGGTTAGGGTTAGGTTTAGGGTAAGGGTATGTGTTAGGTTTAGGGTTAGGGTTAGGGTAAGGGTAAGGGTTAGGGTTAGGCTGAGGGTTAGGGTTAGGTTTAGGGTTAGGGTTAGGGTTAGGGTAAATGTTAGGTTTAGGGTTAGGGTTAGGGTTAGGTTTAGGATAAGTGTAAGGGTTAGGGTTAGGGTTAGAGTAAGGGTAAGGTTTAGAGTTGGGGTTAGCTTTAGGGTTAGGGATAGAGTAAGGGTAAGGGTTAGGGTTAGGGTTACTGTTAGGTTTAGAGTTAGTGTTAGGGTAAGTGTAAGGGTTAGGGATAGGGTTAGGGTTAGGATAAGGGTAAGAGTTTCGGTTAGGGTTAGGGTTAGGATAAGGGTAAGTGTCATTGTCAGGGTAAGGGTTAGGGTAAGGGTAAGGGTTAGGGTTAGGTTAAGGGTAAGTGTCATTGTCAGGGTAAGGGTTAGGGTAAGGGTAAGGGTTAGGGTTAGGTAAGGGTAAGTGTTATGGTAGGGTTAGGTTTAGGGTAAGGGTAAGGGTTAGGGTTAGGGTTAGGGGTTACGGTTAGGGTTAGGGTTAGGGTTAGGTTTAGGGTAAGGGTTAGGAAAAGGTAGAGGTTTAGGGTTAGGGTAAGGGTAAGTGTTAGGGTTAGGGTTAGGGTTATGGTATGGGTAAGGGTTAGGGTTAGGGTTAGGATAAGGGTAAGTGTTAGGGTTAGGGTTAGGGTTAGGATAAGGGTAAGCGTTAGTGTTAGGGTTAGGGTAATGATTAAGGTTAGGTTTAGGGTAAGGGTAAGTGTGATGGTTAGGGTTAGCGTTAGGATTAATTTTAAGGTTAGGGTTCGGGTTAGTGTAAGGGTTAGGGTTAAGGTTAGGGAAAGGGTAAGGGTTAGGGTTAGGGTTAGGTTTAGGGTAAGGTTAAATTTTAGGGTTTGGATTAGGGTTAGGCTGAAGGTTATTGTTAGGGTTAGGGTAAGGGTAAGGGTAAGGGTAAGGTTAAGGGTTAGGGTTAGGGTTAGGGGTGAGTGTTAGAGATATGGTTAGGGTAAGTGTACGGATTAGGGTTAGGGTTAGAGTTATAGTTAGGTTTAGGGTTTTGGTTAGGGTAGGGGCAAGGGTTAGGTTGAGGGTTAGGGTTAGGTTTAGGGTTATGGTAAGGGTAAGGGATAGGGTTAGGGTTAGGGTTAGGGTAAGGGTTAGGGTTAGGGGTAGGTTTAGGGTTAGGGTTAGGGTTAGGGAAAGGGTAAGGGTTAGGGTTAGGGTTAGGGTTAGGGTAATGATTAAGGTTAGGGTTAGGGTAAGGGTAAGGGTGATGGTTAGGTTTAGGGTTAGGATTAGGTTTAAGGTTAGGGTTAGGGTCAGGGTAAGGGTTAGGATTAGGGATTGGGTTAGGGTTAGCATTAAGGTTAGGGTTAGGGTTAGGTTAAGGGTAAGAGTTAGAGTTAGGTTAGGGTTAGGGTTAGCATTAAGGTTAGGGTTAGGGTTAGGTTAAGGGTAAGAGTTAGAGTTAGGTTAGGGTTAGGGTTAGGGTAAGGATTAGGGTTAGGGTTCGGGTTAGGGTAAGGGTTAGGATTAGGGTTAGGGTTAGAATTAAGGTTAGGGTTTGGGGTAGGGTTAGGTTAAGGGTAAGGGTTAGGGTTAGGGTTAGGGGTTAGGGTAAGTGTTAGGGTTAGGGTTAGGTTTAGGCTTAGGGATAGGTTAAGTTTAAGGGTTACACTTTGGATTAGGGTTAGGCTTAAGGTTATTGTTAGTGTTAGGGTAAGTGTAAGGGTAAGGGTAAGTGTTAGGGTTAGGGTTAGGATTAGGGGTTAGGGTTAGGGTTATGTTTAGGGTAAGGGTATGGATTAGGGTTACGGTTAGAATTATGGTTAGGGTTAGGCTTTTGGTTAGGGTAGGGGTAAGGGTTAGGTTGAGGGTTAGGGTTAGGGTTATGGTAAGGGTAAGTGATAGGGTTAGGGTTAGGGTTAGGGTAAGGGTTAGGGTTAGGGTTAGGGTTTGGGAAAGCGTAAGTGTTAGGGTTAGGGTTAGGATTAGGTTTAGGGTAAGGGTAAGGGTTAGTGTTAGGGTTAGGGTTAGGTTTAAGTGTTAGGGTTAGGTTTAGGGTTAGCTTTAGGGGAAGGGTTAGGATTACGTTTAGGGTTAGGGTAAGGGTAAGTGTTATGGTTAGGTTTAGGGTTATGGTTAGGTTTAGGGTTAGGTTTAGGATAAGGGTAAGGGTTAGGGTTAGGGTTAGGGTTAGGGGTTAGGGTTAGGGTTAGGTTTAGGGATAGAGTTAGGGTTAGGGTAAGCGTAAGGGTTAGGATAAGGGTAACGGTTAGGGTGTGGGTTAGGGTTAGGGTTTGGGGTTAGGGTGTGGGTTAGGATTATGGTTAGAGTTAGGGTAAGGGTAAGGGTGAGGGTTAGGGTTAGGGTTAGGGTTAGGGTAAGGGTTAGGGTTTCGGGAAGGTTTAAGTTTAGGGTTAGGGTTAGGGTAAGTGTAAGGGGAAGGGTTAGGGTGAGGGTTAGGTTTAGTGTTAGGTTTAGGGTTAGGGAGAGGGTTAGGGTAAGTGTTAGTGTTAGGGTTAGGGTTAGGGTTAGGATAAGGGTAAGGGTTAGGGTTAGGGTAAGGGTAAGGGTAAGGGTGAGGGTGAGGTTTAGGGTTAGGGTTAGGGTTAGGGTAAGGGTTAGGGTTTGCGTAAGGGTTAAGTTTAGGGTTAGGGTTAGGGTAAGGGTAAGGGTTAGGGTGAGGGTTAGGTTTAGTGTTAGGTTTAGGGTTAGGGAGAGGGTTAGGGTAAGTGTTAGGGTTAGGGTTAGAATTAGGGATAGGTTAAGGGTTAGGGTTATGGTTAGGTTTTGGGTTAGGGTTAAGTTTACGGTTAGGGTAAGGGTTAGGGTTAGGGAAAGGGCAAGGGTTAGTGTTAGGCTTAGGGTTAGTGTAAGGATTAGGGTAAGGGTTACGGTTAGGTTTAGCATTAAGGTTAGGGTTAGTGTTAGGGTAAGGGTAAAAGGTAGGGTTAGGGTTAGGATTAGGGTTAGGGTAAGGATTAGGGTTAGGGTTAGGGTTAGGGTTTGGGCAAGGATTTGGGTTAGGGTTAGGGTTAGGGTTAGGGTTAGGGTAAGGGTTAGGGTTAGGTTTAGGGTAAGCGTAAGTGTTAGGGTTAGGGTTAGGTTTAGGGTTAGGGAAAGGGTAAGGGTTAGGGTTAGGGTTAGGGTTAGGTTTAGGATAAGGGTAAGGGTTAGGGTTAGGGTTTGGGTTAGGGGTTAGGGTTAGGGTTAGGTTTAGGTTTAGGGTTAGGGTTAGGGTAAGGGTAGGGGTTAGGATAAGGTAACGGTTAGGGTTTGTGTTAGGTTTACGGATAGGTGTTATGGTTAGGGTTAGGATTAGGGTTAGGGTTAGGGTAAGTGCAAGGGTGAGGGTTAGGTTTAGGCTTAGGTTTAGGTTGAGGGTTAGGGTTAGGGTTACGGTAAGGGATAAGGTTAGGTTTAGGGTTAGGGTTGGGTTTAGGGTTGGGGTTAAGTTTGGTGTTAGGGTTAGGTTTAGGGTTAGGGTTAGGGTAAGTGTAAGGGTTCGGGTTATGTTTAGGTTTAGGGTTAGGTGTTAGGGTTAGTGTAATGGTTAGCGTTACGGGTAGGGTTTGAGTTAGGGTTAGGGTTAGGGTAAGGGTAAGTGTTAGGCGTGGGGCTAGGTTCAGTTAAGGGGATGGGTTAGGGTTAGGGTAAGGGTAAGTGTTAGGTTTAGGGTTAGGGTTAGGGTTAGGGTTAGGGTTAGGGTAAGGGTTAGGGTTAGGGTTAGGGTTAGAGTAAGTGTAAGGGTTAGGGTTAGGGTTAGGGTTAGGGGTTACGGTTAGGGTTATGGTTAGGTTTAGGGTTAGGGTTAGTGTAAGTGTAAGGGTTAGGGTTAGGGTTAGGGTTAGGCTTAAGTTTAGGGTTAGGGTTAGGGTAAGTGTAAGGGTAAGGGTTAGGCTTAGGGATTGGGTAAGGGTGAGGGTGAGGGTGAGGGTTAGGGTTAGGGTTAGGGTTAGGGTTAGGGTAAGGGTTAGGGTTAGAGTAAGGATTAGTGTTACGGTTAAGGTTAGGGTGAGGTTTAGGTTTAGGGTTAGGGTTAGGGTTAGGGTTAGTGTAAGGTTTGGGGTTAGGGTAAGGGTAAGTGTTAGGCTTGGGGTTAGGTTCATGTTAAGGGTAAGGGTTAGGGTTAGGGTTAGGGTTAGGGGTTAGGGTTAGGGTTAGGGTTAGGGTAAATGTTAGGGTTATGGTTATGGTTTGGGTAATGATAAGTGTTAGGTTTAGCGTTAGGGTTAGATTAAGGGTAACAGCGTTAGGTTATGGTTAGATTTAGGGTTAGGGTCAGGGTTAGGGTAAGTGTTAGGGTTAGGTTTATGGTTACGGTGAGGTTTAGGGTAAGTGTTAGGGTTAGGTTTATGGTTGGGGTGAGGGTTAGGGTAAGTGTTAGGGTTAGGGTTAGGGTTAGGGTTAATGTGAGGATAAGGGTAAGGCTTAGGGTTAGGGTTAGGGTTAGCGTTAAGTTTAGGGTTAGGATTAGGGTAGGGTTAGGTTTAGGGTTAGTGTCAGGATTAGGGAAAGGTTAAGGGTTCGGGTAAGGGTTAAGGTTAGGGTTAGGGTTAGGGTAAGGATTAAGGTTTTGGTTAGGGTTAGGTTTAAGGTTAGGTTAGTGTTAGGGTAAGGGTTAGGGTTAGGGTTAGGGTTTGGGTTAGGGTTAAGGTTAGGGTAATGTAATGGTTATGGTTAGGGTTAGGGTAAGGATTAGGGTTAGGGTTAGAGTAAGGATTGGGGTTAAGGTTAGGTTTAGGGTTAGGCTTAGGGTTAGGGTAGGGGAGAGGGTTAGAGTGAGTTTTAGGGTTAGGGTTAGGGTAAGGGTAAGATTTAGGGTTAGGATTAGGGTTAGGGTAAGGGTAAGGGTTAGGGTTAGGGTTAGAGTTAGGGTTAGTGTTAGGGTAAAGGTAAGGGTTGGGTTTAGGGATAGGGTTAGGGGTTAGGGTTAGGGTTAGCGTTAGGGTTAGGGGAGGGTTAGGGTTAGGGTTAGGTTTAGGGTTAGGGTTAGGGTTAGGGGTAGGGTTAGGTTTAGGTTGAGGATAAGATTAAGGGTTAGGATTAGTGTTAGGGTTAGGGTTAGGTGTGAGGGTTTCGTTTAGGTTTAGGTTTAGGATTAGGGTTAGGGTTAGGGTTATGGTAAGGGTAACGGTTAAGGTCTGGGTTAAGGTTAGGGTTAGAGGTTAGGGTTAGGATTAGGATTAGGGTTAGGGTTAGGGTAAGGGTAAGGGTGAGGGTTAGGTTTAGGGATAGGGTTAAGATTAGAGTTAGGGTTAGGTTTAGGGTTAGGGAAAAGTTAAGGGTTAGGTTAAGGGTTAGGGATAGGGTTAGGGGTTAGGGTCAGGGTTAGGGTTAGGGTAAGGGTTAGGGTTAGTGTAAGGGTAAGTTTTACGGTTAAATTAGGGTTAGGGTTACAGTTAGGGTAAGAGTAAGCCTTAGGGTTAGTGTTAGGGGTTAGGGTTAGGGTTAGGATAAGGGTTAGGGTTAGGGTAACGGTGAGTGTTAGGGTTAGGGTTAGGGTTAGGGTAAGGCTAAGGTTTAGGGTTAGGGTTAGCGTTACTGTTAGGGTTAGGGTTAGGGCTAGGTTTAGGGTTAGGGTTAGGGTAACGTTAAGGGTTAGGATAAGTGTAACGGTTAGGGTTTGGGTTAGCGTTAGGGTTAGGGGTTAGGGTTAGGGTTAGCGTTAGGGTAAGGGTTAGGATTAGGGTTAAGGTTATGTTTAGGGTTAGGGTTAGGGTTAGAGAAAGGGTAAGTGTTAGTGTAAGTGTTAGGGTCAGGGTTAGGGTAGGATAAGGATTAGGGTTAGGGTTAGGGAAAGGGTTAGGGTAAGGGAAAGGGTTAGGGATAGGGTTACGTTTAGGTTTAGGGTTAGCATTAAGGTTAGGGTTCGGGTTAGGGTAAGGATAAGGGTTAGGTTTAGGGTTAGAGTTAGGTGTTATGGTTATGGTTATGGTTAGGGTTAGGGTTAGGGTTAGACTTAGGTTTGGGGTAAGGGTAAGGGTTAGGGTAAGGGTTAGTGTTAGGTTTAAGGTTAGGGTAAGGGTTAGGGAAAGGGTAACGGTAAGGTTTATGGTTAGGGTTAGGGGTTAGGGTTAGGGTTAGGGTTAGGGTTAGGGTAAGGCTAAGGTTTAGGGTTAGGGTTAGCGTTACTGTTAGCGTTAGGGTAAGGTAAGTGTTAGGGTTAGGGTTAGTGTCAGATTTAGGGTTAGGGTAGGGTATGGGTAAGTGTTAGGGTTAGGGTTACCGTTAAGGTTAGGGTTAGGGTTAGGGTTAGGTTAGGGGTAAGGGTTAGGGTTAGGGTTAGGTTTAGAGTAAGGGTAAGGGTTAGGGTTAGGATTAGGATTAGGTTTAGGGGTTAGGTTTAGGGTTAGGTTTAGGGTTAGGGTTAGGGTATGGTTAAGGTTTAGGATAAGGGTAACGGTGAGGGTTAGGATTAGCGTAAGAATTAGGGTTAGGATTAGGGTAAGGATTAGGGTTGGGGTTAGTGTTAGGGTTAGGCTTAGGTTTAGGGTAGGGGTAAGGGTTAGGGTGAGGGTTAGGGTTAGTGTTAGGGTTGGAGTAAGGGTAAGGTTTAAGGTTAGTGTTAGGGTTAGGGTTAGGGTAAGGGTAAGGGTAAGGGTTAGGGTTAGGTTTAGGGTTAGGGTTAGGGGTTTGGGTTAGGGGTAGGTTTAGGGTAAGGGTTAGGGTTAGGGATAGGGTAAGGGTAAGTGTTAGTTTTAGGTTTAGGGTTAGTGTTAGGGAAAGTGTAAGGGTTAGGGTTAGGGTTGGAGTTAGGCTTAGTTTTAGGTTTAGGGTTAGGGTTAGGTTTAGTGTAAGGGATAGGGTTAGGGTTAGAGTTAGGTTTAGGGTTAGAGTCAGGGTTAGGGTTAGGGTAAGGGAAAGTGTTAGGGTTAGGTTTAGAGTTAGGGGTTAGGTTAGGGTT
>JANJXV010000672.1:142500-145000 GCA_024803745.1 Megascapheus bottae | reverse complement strand
GTTAGGGTTAGGATTAGGTTTAGGGTTAGAGTTAGTGTAAGGGTAAGGATGAGGGTTAGGGTTAGGGTTAGGGTTAGGGTTAGGGTAAGGTTTAGGGCTAGGGTAAGTGTTAAGTTTAGGGTTAGGGTTATGGTAAGGGTAAGGGTTAGGGTTGGGGTTAGTGTTAGGTTTAGAGTTAGGGTTAGGGTGAAGGTAAGGGTTAAGGTTAGGGTTAGGGTTAGGGTTAGGGGTTAGGGTTAGGGTTAGGGTTAGGGTAAGGGTAAGGGTGAGGGTTAGGTTTAGGGATAGGGTTAAGATTAGAGTTAGGGTTAGGTTTAGGGTTAGGGAAAAGTTAAGGGTTAGGTTAAGGGTTAGGGTTAGGGTTAGGGGTTAGGGTCAGGGTTAGGGTTAGGGTTAGGGTTAGGATTAGGTTTAGGGGTTAGGGTTAGTGTTAGGTTTAGGGTTAGGGTAAGGCTAAGGTTTAGGGTTAGGGTTAGCGTTACTGTTAGCGTTAGGGTAAGGTAAGGGTTAGGGTTAGGGTTAGTGTCAGATTTAGGGTTAGGGTAGGGTATGGGTAAGTGTTAGGGTTATGGTTACGGTTAAGGTTAGGGTTAGGGTTAGGGTTAGGTTAGGGGTAAGGGTTAGGGTTAGGGTTAGGTTTAGAGTAAGGGTAAGGGTTAGGGTTAGGATTAGGATTAGGTTTAGGGGTTAGGTTTAGGGTTAGGTTTAGGGTTAGGGTTTGGGTATGGTTAAGGTTTAGGATAAGGGTAACGGTGAGGGTTAGGATTAGCGTAAGAATTAGGGTTAGGATTAGGGTAAGGATTAGGGTTGGGGTTAGTGTTAGGGTTAGGCTTAGGTTTAGGGTAGGGGTAAGGGTTAGGGTGAGGGTTAGGGTTAGTGTTAGGGTTGGAGTAAGCATAAGGTTTAAGGTTAGTGTTAGGGTTAGGGTTAGGGTAAGGGTAAGGGTAAGGGTTAGGGTTAGGTTTAGGGTTAGGGTTACGGGTTTGGGTTAGGGGTAGGTTTAGGGTAAGGGTTAGGGTTAGGGATAGGGTAAGGGTAAGTGTTAGTTTTAGGTTTAGGGTTAGTGTTAGGGAAAGTGTAAGGGTTAGGGTTAGGGTTGGAGTTAGGCTTAGTTTTAGGTTTAGGGTTAGGGTTAGGTTTAGTGTAAGGGATAGGGTTAGGGTTAGGTTTAGAGTTAGGGGTTAGGTTAGGGTTAGGTTTTAGGTTTATGGTTAGAGTTGGGTTAGTGTTAGGATAAGGGTAACGGTTAGGGTTTGGGTTAGGGTTAGGGTTAGGGTAAGGGTTAGGGTTAGGGTAAGGGTAAGGGTGAGGGGTAGGATTAGGGTTAGTCTTAGGGTTAGGGTTAGGGTTAGGATTAGGTTAAGGGTTATGGTTATGGTTAGGGTTAGTGTTAGGTTTAGGGTAAGGGTTAGGGTTAAGGTTAGTGTAAGGATAAGTGTTAGGGTTAGGGTTAGGGTTAGGGTTAAGTTTAGGGTTAGGGTTAGGGTAAGGGTAAGGGTTAGGATAAGGGTAATGGTTATGGTTTGGGTTAGGGTTAGGATTAGGGGTTAGGTTAGGGTTAGGGTAAGAGTTAGGATTAGGGTTAGGGTTAAGGTTAGGTTTAGGGTTAGGGTTAGGGTTAGGGAAAGGGTAAGAGTTAGGGTAAGGGTTAGAGTTAGGTTTAGGGTTAGGGTAAGGATTAGGGTTAGGGTTAGCGTAAGGGTAAGGGTGAGGGATAGGTTTAGGTTAAGGGTTAGGTTTAGGTTTAGGGTTAGGGTTAGTGTTAGGGTAAGGGTAAGTGTTAGGGTTAGGGTTAGTGTTAGGGTTAAGGTTAGGGTTAGGGTAAGGGTTAGGGTTAGGGAAAGGGTAAGGGTAATGATATGGGTTAGGGTTAGGGTTATGTTTAGGATTAGGGTTAGGGTTAGGGTTAGGTTTAGGTTTATGGTTAGCATTAAGGTTAGGTTGGGGTTAGGGTAAGGGTAAGGGTTAGGGTTAGGGTTAGGGTAATGATTAGGGTTAGGGTTAGCGTTAGGGTAAGATTTAATGTCAAGGTTAGGGTTAGCATTAAGGTTAGGGTTAGGGTCGGGTAAGGGTAAGAGTTAGGGTTTGGGATAATGGTTAGGGTTATGGTTAGGGTTAGTTTTAGGGTTCATTTTAGGGTTAGGGTTAGGGTAAGGGTAAGGGTAAGGGTTAGGGTTAGGGTTAGGGTTAGGTCTAGAGGTTAGGGTTAGGGTTAGGGTAAGGGTAAGTGTTAAGGTTAGGGTTAGGGTTAGGGGTTAGGGTTAGGGTTACTGTTAGGGTTAGGGTTAGGGAAAGGCTAAGTTTTAGGGTTATGGTTAGCGTTAGGGTTATGTTTAGGGTAATGATAAGGGTAAGGGTTAGGGTTAGGGTTAGTGTTAGTGTTAGGGTTAGGGTTAGGGTAAGGTTTAGGGTTAGGGTTATGTTTAGGGTAATGTAAGTGTTAGGGATAGGGTGAGGGTTAGGTTAAGGGTAAGGGTTAGGGTTAGGGTTAGGGTTAATG
>JANJXV010000672.1:20000-140000 GCA_024803745.1 Megascapheus bottae | reverse complement strand
GTTAGGGTTATGGTTAGGGTTATGGTTAGGGTTAGGGTTAGGATTAGGGTTAGGACTAGGGTTAGGTTTAGGGAAAGTGTGAAGGTTAGGGTTAGGTTTAGGGTTAGGTTTAGGGTTAGAGTTAGTGTTAGGGTAAGGGTTAGGGTTAGGGTTAGGTTTAGGGTTAGCATTAAGTTTAGGGTTAGAGTTAGGTTAAGGGTAAGGGTTAGGGTTAGGGTTAGGGTAAGGGTAAGGGTTAGGGTTAGGGTTAGGGTTAGGTTAAATGTTAGGGTTAGGGTAAGTGTAAGGGTTAGGGTTAGGTTTACAGTTGGGGTTAGGTTTAGTGTTATGGTTAGGGTTAGGAAAAGGGTTATGGTTAGGGTTAGGTTTAGGTTTAGGGTTAGGTTTGGCGTTAGAGTTAGGGTTATGGAAAGGGTTAGGGTTAGGGTAAGTGTTAGGGTAGGGTTAGGGTTAGGGATATTGTTAGAGTTAGGGTTAGGGTTAGGATAAGAGTTAGGGTTAGGGAAAGGGTAAGTGTTATGGTAAGTATTAGGGTTAGGTTAGAGTAAGGGTTAGGGTTAGTGTTAGGGTAAGGGTTAGGGTAAGTGTTAGGGTTAGGTTGGGGTTAGCATTAAGATTATGGTTGGGTAAGTGTAAGGGGTAGGATTAGGGTTAGGGTTAGGTTTAGGTTTAGGGAAAAGTTAAGGGTTAGGTTAAGGGTAAGGGTTAGGATTAGGGTTAGAGTTACGGTTAGGGTTAGGGTTAGGGGTTAGGGTTAGGGTTAGGGTTAGCCTTAGGGTAAGGCTAAGGTTTAGGATTAGGGTTAGCGTTAGTTTTAGCGTTAGGGTAAGGTAATTGTTAGGGTTAGGGTTAGTGTCAGGTTTAGGGTTAGGGTTAGGGTTAGGGTAAGGTTTAGGGTTAGGGTTAGGGTTAGGGTAAGGGTTAGAGTTAGGGTTAGGTTTAGGGTTAGGGTAAGTGTAAGGGTTACGGTTAGGGTTAGGGTTACGGTTAGGTTTATTGTTAGGGTTACGGATAGGGTTAGGGTAAGTGTTATGGTTAGGGTTAGGGTTAGGTTAGGTTTAGGATAACGGTAAGGGTTAGGGTTATGGTTAGGTTAGGGTTAGGGTTAGGGTTAGGTTTACGTTTAGGGTTAGGGTAAGGGTAAGGGTAAGGGTTAGGATAAGGGTAACGGTTAGGGTTTGGGTTAGGGTTAGGGTTAGGGGTTAGGGTTAGGGTTAGGATTAGGTTTAGGGTTAGAGTTAGGGTAAGGGTAAGGATGAGGGTTAGGGTTAGGGTTAGGGTTAGGGTTAGGGTAAGGTTTAGGGCTAGGGTAAGTGTTAAGTTTAGGGTTAGGGTTATGGTAAGGGTAAGGGTTAGGGTTGGGGTTAGTGTTAGGTTTAGAGTTAGGGTTAGGGTGAAGGTAAGGGTTAAGGTTAGGGTTAGGGTTAGGGTTAGGGGTTAGGGTTAGGGTTAGGGTTAGGGTAAGGGTAAGGGTGAGGGTTAGGTTTAGGGATAGGGTTAAGATTAGAGTTAGGGTTAGGTTTAGGGTTAGGGAAAAGTTAAGGGTTAGGTTAAGGGTTAGGGTTAGGGTTAGGGGTTAGGGTCAGGGTTAGGGTTAGGGTTAGGGTTAGGGTTAGGATTAGGTTTAGGGGTTTGGGTTAGTGTTAGGTTTAGGGTTAGGGTTAGGTTTAGGGTTAGGGTTAGGGTAAAGTTAAGGTTTAGAATAAGGGTAACGGTTAGGGTTAGGATTAGCATAAGAATTAGGGTTAGGTTTAGGGTAAGGATTAGGGTTAGTGTTAGTGTTAGGGTTAGGCTTAGGTTTAGGGTAGGGGTAAGGGTTAGGGTGAGGGTTAGGGTTAGTGTTAGGGTTGGAGTAAGGGTAAGGTTTAAGGTTAGTGTTAGGGTTAGGGTTAGGGTAAGGATTAGGGTTCGGGTTAGCGTAATGGTAAGGGTGAGGGTTCGGGTTAGGTTAAGGGTTAGGTTTAGGTTTAGGGTTAGGGTTAGTGTTAGGGTAAGGGTAAGGGTTAGGGTTAGGGTTAGGCTAAGGGTTAGGGTTAGGGAAAGGGTAAGGGTATGGGTTAGGGTTAGGGTAATGATTAGGGTTAGGGTTAGTGTTAGGATAAGGGTTAATGTCAAGGTTAGGGTTAGCAGTAAGGTTAGGTTTAGGGTCGGGTAAGGGTAAGAGTTAGGGTTAGGGGTAATGGTTAGGGTTAGGGTTAGGGTTAGGGTTAGGTCTAGGGGTTAGGGTTAGGGTTAGGGTAAGGGTAAGGGTTAAGGTTAGGGTTAGGGTTAGGGGTTAGGGTTAGGGTTACTGTTAGGGTTAGGGTTAGGGAAAGGCTATGTTTTAGGGTTATGGTTAGCGTTAGGGTTATGTTTAGGGTAAGGATAAGGGTAAGGGTTAGGGTTAGGGTTAGTGTTAGGTTTAGGGTTAGGGTTAGGGTAAGGGTTAGGGTTAGGGTTAGGTTTAGGGTAATGTAAGTGTTAGGGATAGGGTTAGGGTTAGGTTAAGGGTAAGGGTTAGGGTTAGGGTTAGGGTTAATGGTATTGTTAGGGTTAGGGTTAGTGTTAGGGTAAGGGTTAGGGTTAGGTTTAGGGTAAGGGTAAGTGTTAGGGTTAGGGTGTTGGTTAGGGTTAGGGTTAGGGGTAGGGTTAGGGGTAGGGGTTAGGTTTAGGGTTAGGGTAAGGATTAGGATTAGGGTTAGGGTTAGGGTTAGGGTAAGAATTATGGTTAGGGTTAGGGTTAGGGTAAGGGTTAGGGTTATTGTTACTGTTAACATTAAGATTAGGGTTAGGGTAGGTGTTAGGGTTCGGATTAGGGTTAGGGTTAGGGTTAGGGGTAGGGGTTAGGGTTAGGGTTAGGGTTGGGTTGAGGGTGAGCGTTAGGGTAAGGGTAAGGGTTAGGGTTAGGGTTAGGGTTAAGGTTAGGGTTAGGGTTATGGTTAGGGTTATGGTTAGGGTTAGGGTTAGGATTAGGGTTAGGACTAGGGTTAGGTTTAGGGAAAGTGTGAAGGTTAGGGTTAGGTTTAGGGTTAGAGTTAGTGTTAGGGTAAGGGTTAGGGTTAGGGTTAGGTTTAGGGTTAGCCTTAAGTTTAGGGTTAGAGTTAGGTTAAGGGTAAGGGTTAGGGTTAGGGTTAGGGTAAGGGTAAGGGTTAGGGTTAGGGTTAGGGTTAGGTTAAATGTTAGGGTTAGGGTAAGTGTATGGGTTAGGGTTAGGTTTACAGTTGGGGTTAGGTTTAGTGTTATGGTTAGGGTTAGGAAAAGGGTTATGGTTAGGGTTAGGTTTAGGTTTAGGGTTAGGTTTAGCGTTAGAGTTAGGGTTATGGAAATGGTTAGGGTTAGGGTAAGTGTTAGGGTAGGGTTAGGGTTAGGGATATTGTTAGAGTTAGGGTTAGGGTTAGGGTAAGAGTTAGGGTTAGGGAAAGGGTAAGTGTTATGGTAAGTATTAGGGTTAGGTTAGAGTAAGGGTTAGTGTTAGTGTTAGGGTAAGGGTTAGGGTAAGTGTTAGGGTTAGGTTGGGGTTAGCATTAAGATTATGGTTGGGTAAGTGTAAGGGGTAGGATTAGGGTTAGGGTTAGGTTTAGGTTTAGGGAAAAGTTAAGGGTTAGGTTAAGGGTAAGGGTTAGGATTAGGGTTAGAGTTACGGTTAGGGTTAGGGTTAGGAGTTAGGGTTAGGGTTAGGGTTAGCCTTAGGGTAAGGCTAAGGTTTAGGATTAGGGTTAGCGTTAGTTTTAGCGTTAGGGTAAGGTAATTGTTAGGGTTAGGGTTAGTGTCAGGTTTAGGGTTAGGGTTAGGGTTAGGGTAAGGTTTAGGGTTAGGGTTAGGGTTAGGGTAAGGGTTAGAGTTAGGGTTAGGTTTAGGGTTAGGGTAAGTGTAAGGGTTACGGTTAGGGTTAGGGTTACGGTTAGGTTTATTGTTAGGGTTACGGATAGGGTTAGGATAAGTGTTATGGTTAGGGTTAGGGTTAGGTTAGGTTTAGGATAACGGTAAGGGTTAGGGTTATGGTTAGGTTAGGGTTAGGGTTAGGGTTAGGTTTACGTTTAGGGTTAGGGTAAGGGTAAGGGTAAGGGTTAGGATAAGGGTAACTGTTAGGGTTTGGGTTAGGGTTAGGGTTAGGGGTTAGGGTTAGGGTTAGGATTAGGTTTAGGGTTAGAGTTAGTGTAAGGGTAAGGATGAGGGTTAGGGTTAGGGTTAGGGTTAGGGTTAGGGTAAGGTTTAGGGCTAGGGTAAGTGTTAAGTTTACGGTTAGGGTTATGGTAAGGATAAGGGTTAGGGTTGGGGTTAGTGTTAGGTTTAGAGTTAGGGTTAGGGTGAAGGTAAGGGTTAAGGTTAGGGTTAGGGTTAGGGTTAGGGTTAGGGGTTAGGGTTAGGGTTAGGGTTAGGGTAAGGGTAAGGGTGAGGGTTAGGTTTAGGGATAGGGTTAAGATTAGAGTTAGGGTTAGGTTTAGGGTTAGGGAAAAGTTAAGGGTTAGGTTAAGGGTTAGGGTTAGGGTTAGGGGTTAGGGTCAGGGTTAGGGTTAGGGTTAGGGTTAGGGTTAGGATTAGGTTTAGGGGTTAGGGTTAGTGTTAGGTTTAGGGTTAGGGTTAGGTTTAGGGTTAGGGTTAGGGTAAGGTTAAGGTTTAGAATAAGGGTAACGGTTAGGGTTAGGATTAGCATAAGAATTAGGGTTAGGATTAGGGTAAGGATTAGGGTTAGGGTTAGTGTTAGGGTTAGGCTTAGGTTTAGGGTAGGGGTAAGGGTTAGGGTGAGGGTTAGGGTTAGTGTTAGGGTTGGAGTAAGGGTAAGGTTTAAGGTTAGGGTTAGGGTTAGGGTTAGGGTAAGGATTAGGGTTCGGGTTAGCGTAAGGGTAAGGGTGAGGGTTAGGGTTAGGTTAAGGGTTAGGTTTAGGTTTAGGGTTAGGGATAGTGTTAGGGTAAGGGTAAGTGTTACGGTTAGGGTTAGGGTTAGGGTTAAGGTTAGGGTTAGGCTAAGGGTTAGGGTTAGGGAAAGGGTAAGGGTATGGGTTAGGGTTAGGGTAATGATTAGGGTTAGGGTTAGTGTTAGGATAAGGGTTAATGTCAAGGTTAGGGTTAGCAGTAAGGTTAGGTTTAGGGTCGGATAAGGGTAAGAGTTAGGGTTAGGGGTAATGGTTAGGGTTAGGGTTAGGGTTAGGTTTAGGGGTTGGGGTTAGGGTTAGGGTAAGGGTAAGGGTTAAGGTTAGGGTTAGGGTTAGGGGTTAGGGTTAGGGTTACTGTTAGGGTTAGGGTTATGGAAAGGCTATGTTTTAGGGTTATGTTTAGCGTTAGGGTTATGTTTAGGGTAAGGATAAGGGTAAGGGTTAGGGTTAGGGTTAGTGTTAGGTTTAGGGTTAGGGTTAGGGTAAGGGTTAGGGTTAGGGTTAGGTTTAGGGTAATGTAAGTGTTAGGGATAGGGTTAGGGTTAGGTTAAGGGTAAGGGTTAGGGTTAGGGTTAGGGTTAATGGCATTGTTAGGGTTAGGGTTAGTGTTAGGGTAAGGGTTAGGGTTAGGTTTAGGGTAAGGGTAAGTGTTAGGGTTAGGGTGTTGGTTAGGGTTAGGGTTAGGGGTAGGGTTAGGGGTAGGGGTTAGGTTTAGGGTTAGGGTAAGGATTAGGATTAGGGTTAGGGTTAGGGTTAGGGTAAGAATTATGGTTAGGGTTAGGGTTAGGGTAAGGGTTAGGGTTATTGTTACTGTTAACATTAAGATTAGGGTTAGGGTAGGTGTTAGGGTTAGGATTAGGGTTAGGGTTAGGGTTAGGGGTAGGGGTTAGGGTTAGGGTTAGGGTTAGGTTTAGGGTTAGGGTTAGGGTAAGTGTGATGATTAGGGTTATGGTTAGGGTAAAGGTAAGGGTTAGGGTTAATGTTAGGGTTAGGGGTAGGGTTAGCGTTAGGGTCAGAGTTAGGTTTAGGGTTAGGTTTAGAGTTACAGTTAGGGTAAGGTTAAGGTTTAGGGTTATGGTTAGGGTTAGGGTTGGGTTGAGGGTGAGCGTTAGGGTAAGGGTAAGGGTTAGGGTTAGGGTTAGGGTTAAGGTTAGGGTTAGGGTTATGGTTAGGGTTATGGTTATGGTTAGGGTTAGGATTAGGGTTAGGACTAGGGTTAGGTTTAGGGAAAGTGTGAAGGTTAGGGTTAGGTTTAGGGTTAGGTTTAGGGTTAGAGTTAGTGTTAGGGTAAGGGTTAGGGTTAGGGTTAGGTTTAGGGTTAGCATTAAGTTTAGGGTTAGAGTTAGGTTAAGGGTAAGGGTTAGGGTTAGGGTTAGGGTAAGGGTAAGGGTTAGGGTTAGGGTTAGGGTTAGGTTAAATGTTAGGGTTAGGGTAAGTGTAAGGGTTAGGGTTAGGTTTACAGTTGGGGTTAGGTTTAGTGTTATGGTTAGGGTTAGGAAAAGGGTTATGGTTAGGGTTAGGTTTAGGTTTAGGGTTAGGTTTGGCGTTAGAGTTAGGGTTATGGAAAGGGTTAGGGTTAGGGTAAGTGTTAGGGTAGGGTTAGGGTTAGGGATATTGTTAGAGTTAGGGTTAGGGTTAGGGTAAGAGTTAGGGTTAGGGAAAGGGTAACTGTTATGGTAAGGATTAGGGTTAGGTTAGAGTAAGGGTTAGGGTTAGTGTTAGGGTAAGGGTTAGGGTAAGTGTTAGGGTTAGGTTGGGGTTAGCATTAAGATTATGGTTGGGTAAGTGTAAGGGGTAGGATTAGGGTTAGGGTTAGGTTTAGGTTTAGGCTTAGGGTTAGGGTAAGGGTAAGGGTTAGGGTAAGGGTTAAGGTTAGGGTTAGGTTTAGGGTAAGGGTAAGGGTTAGGGTTAGGGTGACAGTTAGGGGTGAGGGTTAAGGTTATTTTTAGGGTAAGGTTTAGGGTTAAGGTTAGGGTTAGGGTTAGGGAAAGGCTAAGGTTTAGGGTTAGGGTTAGCGTTAGGGTTAGGGTTTGGGCAAGGGTAAGGGTTAGGGTTAGGGTTAGTGTTGGGTTTAGGGTTAGGGTTACGGTATGGGTAAGGTTAGGGTAGGGTTAGCGTTAAGGTTAGGGTTAGGGTTAGGGTTTAGGTTAGGGTTAAGGTTAGGCTAAGGGTAAGTGTTAGGGTTAGGGTTAGGGTTAGGGTAAGGGTAAGGGTTAGGGTTAGGTTTAGGGTTAGTGTAAGGGTAAGTGTTAGGGTTAAAGTTAGTGTTAGGGTTAGCGTTAGGGTTAGTGTTAGGGTTAGGGTTAGGTTTAGGATTACAGTTAGGCTAAGGTAAGGGTTAGGGTTAGGGTTAGGGTTAGGGCTAGGATAAGGGTTAGGGTTAGGGAAAGTGTAAGGGTTAGGGTAAGGGTTAGGGTTAGGGGTAGGGTTTGGGTTAGGTTAATGGTGTTAGGGTTAGGGTTAGGTTAGGGGTAAGGTTTAGGGTTAGGGTTAGGGAAAGTGTAAGGGTTAGGGTAAGGGTTAGGGTTAGGGGTAGGGTTAGGATTAGGGTAAGGGAGTTAGGGTTAGGGTTAGGGTTAGGGTTAGGGTAAGGGTTACGGTTAGGGAAAGTGTAAGGGTTAGGGTAAGGGTTAGGGTTAGGGGTAGGGTTTGGGTTAGGTTAATGGTGTTAGGGTTAGGGTTAGGTTAGGGGTAAGGTTTAGGGTTAGGGTTAGGGTTAAGTTTAGGGTTAGGGTAAGGGTTAGAGTTAGGGTTATTGTAAGGGTAAGGGTTACGGTTAGGGTTTAGGGTTTAGGGTTAGGGTTAGGATAAGGGTTAGGGTTAGGATTATTGTAAGGGTAAGGGTTAGGGTAAGGGTTACGGTTAGGGTTAGGGTAAGGGTTAGGCTTATGGTTAGGCTAAGGGTAAGGGTTAGGGTTAGGGTTAGGTTAAAGGTTAGGATTAGGGTAAGTGTAAGGGTTAGGGTTAGGGTTAGGGTTAGGTTAGGATTAGGGTTAGGGTAAGGTTTAGGGTTAGTGTTAGGTTTAGGTTTAGTGTTGAGGTTAAGGTTAGGGTTAAGCTAAGGTTTAGGGTTGGGTTAGGGTTAGGTTTAGGGTTAGGTTTAGGGTTACGGTTAGGGTTGGGGTTAGGCATAGGGTAAGGGTATGTGTTAGGGTATGTGTTAGGGTTAGAGTTAGGGTTAGCCTTAGGGTAAGATAAGAATAAGGGTTAGGGTTAGGTTTAGGGTTAAGGTAAGGGTAAGGGTTAGGGTTAGGGTTAGGGTTAGGTTTAGAGTAAGGGTTAGGGTTAGGTTTAGTGTAAGGGTAAGTTTTAGGGTTAGGGTTAGGGTTAGGGTTAGGGTAAGGGTAAGGGTTAGGGTTAGGGTTAGGGTAAGTGTTAGGCTTACGGTTAGGGTAGGGGTTAGGGTAAGGGTAAGTGTTAGGATTAGGGTTAGTGTTAGGATAAGTGTAAGGGTTAGGGTCAGGGTTAGGGCTAGGGTTAGGGGTTAGGGTTACGGTTAGCGGTTAGGGTTAGGGTTAGGGTTAGGGATAAGGTTAGGGTAAGTGTGAGGGTTAGGGGTTAGAGTTAGTGTTAGGGTTAGTTTAAGGGTTAGCATTAGGGTTAGGGGTAGGGTTAGGGTTAGGGTAAGTGTTAGGGTTAGGGTTAGGGTTAAGGTCAGGTTTAGGGTTAGGGTTAGGGTTAGGCTAAGGGTAATTGTTAGTGTTAGTGTTAGGGTTAAGTTTAGGGTTAAGGTTAGGTTTAGGGTTAGGGTTAGGGTTAGGTTTAGGGTAAGGTAAGAGTTAGGGTTAGGGTGAGGGTTAGGTTTAGTGTTGGGGTTAAGGATAGTGTTAGGGTAAGGGTTAGGGTTAGGTTTAGAGTGAGGTTTAGGGTTAGGCTTAGGGTTACGTTTAGGGTTAGGATTAGGGTTAGGGTAAGGGTATGTGTTAGGGTATGCGTTAGGGTTAGGGTTAGGGTTAGCATTAGGGTAAGGGTAAGGGTTAGGGTTAGGGTTAGGGTTAAGTTAAGGTTAAGGGTTAGGGTTAGGGTTAGGGTTAGGTTTAGGGTAAGGGTTAGGTTTAGGGTAAGCGTAAGGTTTAGGTTTAGGGTTATGGTTAGGGTTAGGGTAAGGGTAAGTGTTAGGGTTATTGTTAGGTTAGGGTTAGGGTAAGGGTTAGGGTTAGGGTTAGGGTATGGGTTAGGGTAAGGGGAAGTGTTACGGTTAGGGTTTTGGTTCGGGTTAGGATTAGGGTTAGGGGATAGGGTTAGGGGTAGGGTTATGTTTAGTGTTAGGGTTAGGGGTTAGGGTTAGTGTTAGGGATAGGGTAAGGATTAAGGTTAGGGCTAGGGTTATGTTTAGGGTTAGGTTTAGAGTAAGTTTTAGGGTTAGGGTTAGGTTTAGGTTTAGGGTAGGATTAGGGTTAGGGTTAGGTTTAGGGTTAGGGTAAGGGTTAGGGTTAGGGTAAGTGTTAGGGTTAAGGTTAGAGTAAGGGTAAGTGTTAGGTTTAGGGTTAGATTTAGGGTTAGGTTTAGGGTTAGGGTAAGGGTAAGGGTTAGGGTTAGGGGTCGGGTTAGGGTTTGGGTTAGGTTTGTGGTTAAGGTAAGGGTAAGTGTTAGGGATTGGGTTAGTGTTACGATAAGGGTAATGGTTAGGGTTAGGGTTAGGGTTAGGGTTAGTGGTTAGTGTTAGAGTTAGGGTTTGGGTTAGTGTTAGGATTAGGGGTTAAGGTTAGGTTTAGGGTTAGGGTTAGGGTAAGGGTTAGGGTTAGGGGTGAAGGTTAGTGTTAGTGGTAGGTTAAGGGTTAGGGTTAGGGTTAGGGTTAGGAAAAGGATTAGGTTTAGGGTTAAGGTTAGGGTTAGGGTTAGGGTTAGGGTTAGGGTTAGGGTTAGGTTTAGGGTTGGGGTTAAGGTTAGGGTTAGTGTTAGGGTAAGGGTAAGGTTTAGCGTTAGAGTTAGGGTTATGGTTAGGGTTAGGTTAAAGGTTAGGGTTAGGGTAAGTGTAAGGGTTAGGGTTAGGGCTAGGGTTAGGGTTAGGTTAGGATTAGGGTTAGGGTAAGGTTTAGGGTTAGTGTTAGGTTTAGGTTTAGTGTTGAGGTTAAGGTTACGGTTAAGCTAAGGTTTAGGGTTGGGTTAGGGTTAGGTTTAGGGTTACGGTTAGGGTTGGGGTTAGGCATAGGGTAAGGGTATGTGTTAGGGTTAGAGTTAGGGTTAGCGTTAGGGTAAGGTAAGAATAAGGGTTAGGGTTAGGTTTAGGGTTAAGGTGAGGGTAAGGGTTAGGGTTAGGGTTAGGGTTAGGTTTAGAGTAAGGGTTAGGGTTAGGTTTAGTGTAAGGGTAAGGTTTAGGGTTAGGGTTAGGGTTAGGGTTAGGGTAAGGGTAAGGGTTAGGGTTAGGTTTAGGGTAAGTGTTAGGCATATGGTGAGGGTAGGGGTTAGGGTAAGGGTAAGTGTTAGGATTAGGGTTAGTGTTAGGATAAGTGTAAGGGTTAGGGTCAGGGTTAGGGTTAGGGTTAGGGGTTAAGGTTAGGGTTAGCGGTTAGGGTTAGTGTTAGGGTTAAGGTTAGGGTAAGTGTTAGGGTTACGGGTTAGAGTAAGTGTTAGGGTTAGGTTAAGGGTTAGGGTTAGGGTTAGTGTTAGGGTTAGGATAAGGGTTAGCGTTAGGGTTAGGGGTGGGTTACGTTTAGGGTTAGGATTAGGGTTAGGGTAAGGGTATCTGTTAGGGTATGCGTTAGGGTTAGGGTTAGGGTTAGCGTTAGGGTAAGGGTAAAGGTTAGGGTTAGGGTTAGGGTTAAGTTAAGGTTAAGGGTTAGGGTTAGGTTTAGAGTTAGGGTAAGGATAAGGCTAAGGGTTAGGGTTAGGTTTAGGGTTAGGGTTAGGGTTAGGGTTAGGGTAAGGGTTAGGGTTAGGGTTATTGTTAGGGTTAGGTTTAGAGTTAGGGTTTGGATAATGGTAAGGGTTAGGGTTAGGGTTCGGGTTAGGGTAAGGGTAAGGGTTATGGTTAGGGTTAGAGTTAGGTTTAGGGTTAGGGTAAAGGTAAGGGTTGGGGTTAGGGTTAGGGTTAGGGGTTAGGGTTAGGGTTAGCGTTAGGGTTAGGGGAAGGGTTAGGGTTAGGGTTAGGTTTAGGGTTAGGGTTAGGGGTAGGGGTAGGGGTAGGGTTAGGTTTAGGTTGAGGATAAAGGTAAGGGTTAGGATTAGGGTTAGGATTAGGGTTAGGGGTTAGGGTTACGTTTAGGTTTAGGTTTAGGATTAGGGTTAGGGTTAGGGTTAGGCTTAGGGTTAGGGTTAGGTTTAGGGTTAGAGTGAGGTTTAGGGTTAGGCTTAGGGTTACGTTTAGGGTTAGGATTAGGGTTAGGGTAAGGGTATGTGTTAGGGTATGCGTTAACGTTAGGGTTAGGGTTAGCGTTTGGGTAAGGGTAAGGGTTAGGGTTAGGGTTAGGGTTAAGTTAAGGTTTAGGGTTAGGGTTAGGGTTAGGTTTAGGGTAAGGGTTAGGTTTAGGGTAAGCGTAAGGTTTAGGTTTAGGGTTATGGTTAGGGTTAGGGTAAGGGTAAGTGTTAGGGTTATTGTTAGGTTAGGGTTAGGGTAAGGGTTAGGGTTAGGGTTAGGGTATGGGTTAGGGTAAGGGTAAGTGTTATGGTTAGGGTTTTGGTTCAGGTTAGCATTAGGGTTAGGGGATAGGGTTAGGGTTAGGGTTATGTTTAGTGTTAGGGTTAGGGGTTAGGGTTAGTATTAGGGATAGGGTAAGGATTAAGTTTAGGGTTAGGGTTACGGTTAGGTTTAGGGTTATGTTTAGGGTTAGGTTTAGAATAAGTTTTAGGGTTAGGGTTAGGTTTAGGGTTAGGGTAGGATTAGGGTTAGGGTTAGGTTTAGGGTTAGGGTAAGGGTTAGGGTTAGGGTAAGTGTTAGGGTTAAGGTTGGAGTAAGGGTAAGTGTTAGGTTTAGGGTTAGATTTAGGGTTAGGTTTAGGGTTAGGGTAGGGTAAGGGTTAGGGTTAGGGGTCGGGTTAGGGTTTGGGTTAGGTTTGTGGTTAGGGTAAGGGTAAGTGTTAGGGATTGGGTTAGTGTTAGGATAAGGGTAAGGGTTAGGGTTAGGGTTTGGGTTAGGTTTGTGGTTATGGTAAGGGTAAGTGTTAGGGATTGGTTTAGTGTTAGGATTAGGGGTTAGGGTTAGGTTTAGGGTTAGGGTTAGGGTAAGGGTTAGGGTTAGGGGTGAAGGTTAGTGTTAGTGGTAGGTTAAGGGTTAGGGTTAGGGTTAGGGTTAGGAAAAGGATTAGGTTTAGGGTTAAGGTTAGGGTTTGCGTAAGGGTAAGTGTTAGTGTTAGGGTTAGGGTTAGGGTTAGGGTAAGTGTTAGGTTTATGGTTAGGATTAGGTTTAGGGTTGGGGTTAAGGTTAGGGTTAGTGTTAGGGTAAGGGTAAGGTTTAGCGTTAGGGTTAGGGTTATGGTTAGGGTTAGGTTAAAGGTTAGGGTTAGGGTAAGTGTAAGGGTTAGGGTTAGGGTTAGGGTTAGGTTAGGATTAGGGTTAGGGTAAGGTTTAGTGTTAGTGTTAGGTTTAGGTTTAGTGTTGAGGTTAAGGTTAGGGTTAAGCTAAGGTTTAGGGTTGGGTTAGGGTTAGGTTTAGGGTTACGGTTAGGGTTGGTGTTAGGCATAGGGTAAGGGTATGTGTTAGGGTATGTGTTAGGGTTGGAGTTAGGGTTAGCGTTAGGGTAAGGTAAGAATAAGGGTTAGGGTTAGGTTTAGGGTTATGGTAAGGGTAAGGGTTAGGGTTAGGGTTAGGGTTAGGTTTAGAGTAAGGGTTAGGGTTAGGTTTAGTGTAAGGGTAAGGTTTAGGTTTAGCGTTAGGGTTAGGGTTAGGGTTAGGGTAAGGGGAAGGGTTAGGGTTAGGGTTAGGGTAAGTGTTAGGCTTACGGTTAGTGTAGGGGTTAGGGTAAGTGTAAGTGTTAGGATTAGGGTTAGTGTTAGGATAAGTGTAAGGGTTAGGGTCAGGGTTAGGGTTAGGGTTAGGGGTTAGGGTTAGGGTTAGCGGTTAGGGTTAGTGTTAGGGTTAAGGTTAGGGTAAGTGTTAGGGTTACGGGTTAGAGTTAGTGTTAGGGTTAGGTTAAGGGTTAGGGTTAGGGTTAGTGTTAGGGTTAGGATAAGGGTTAGCGTTAGGGTTAGGGGTAGGGTTAGGGTTAGGGTAAGTGTTAGGGTTAGGGTTAGGGTTAAGGTAAGGTTTAGGGTTAGGGTTAGGGTTAGGCTAAGGGTAATTTTTAGTGTTAGGGTTAGGGTTAAGTTTAGGGTTAAGGTTAGGTTTAGGGATAGGGTAATGGTAAGGGTTAGGGTTAGGGTTAGGTTTAGGGTAAGGTAAGAGTTAGGGTTAGGGTGAGGGTTAGGTTTAGTGTTGGGGTTAAGGATAGGGTTAGGGTAAGGGTTAGGGTTAGGGTTAGAGTGAGGTTTAGGGTTAGGCTTAGGGTTACGTTTAGGGTTAAGATTAGGGTTAGGGTAAGGGTATGTGTTAGGGTATGCGTTAGGGTAAGGGTTAGGGTTAGCGTTAGGGTAAGGGTAAGGGTTAGGGTTAGGGTTAGGGTTAAGTTAAGGTTAAGGGTTAGGGTTAGGGTTAGGGTTAGGTTTAGGATAAGGGTTAGGTTCAGGGTAAGCGTAAGGTTTAGGTTTAGGGTTATGGTTAGGGTTAGGTAAGGGTAAGCGTTAGGGTTATTGTTAGGTTAGGGTTAGGGTAAGGGTTAGTGTTAGGGTTAGGGTATGGGTTAGGGTAAGTGTAAGTGTTACGGTTAGGGTTTTGGTTCGGGTTAGGATTAGGATTAGGGCATAGGGTTAGGGTTAGGGTTATGTTTAGTGTTAGGGTTAGGGGTTAGGGTTAGTGTTAGGGATAGGGTAAGGATTAAGGTTAGGGTTAGGGTTATGGTTAGGTTTAGGGTTATGTTTAGGGTTAGGTTTAGAGTAAGTTTTAGGGTTAGGGTTAGGTTTAGGGTTAGGGTAGGATTAGGGGTAGGGTTAGGTTTAGGGTTAGAGTAAGGGTTAGGGTTAGGGTAAGTGTTAGGGTTAGGGTTAGAGTAAGGGTAAGTGTTAGGTTTAGGGTTAGATTTAGGGTTAGGTTTAGGGTTAGGGTAAGGGTAAGGGTTAGGGTTAGGGTTAGGGTTAGGGTTAGAGTAAGGGTAAGTGTTAGGTTTAGGGTTAGATTTAGGGTTAGGTTTAGTTAGGGTAAGGGTAAGGGTTAGGGTTAGGGGTCGGGTTAGGGTTTGGGTTAGGTTTGTGGTTAGGGTAAGGGTAAGTGTTAGGGATTGGGTTAGTGTTAGAATAAGGGTAAGGGTTAGGGTTAGGGTTAGGGTTAGGTTAGTGGTTAGTGTTAGAGTTAGGGTTTGGGTTAGTATTAGGATTAGGGTTTAGGGTTAGGTTTAGGTTTAGGTTTAGGGTTAGGGTAAGGGTTAGGGTTAGGGATGAAGGTTAGTGTTAGTGGTAGGTTAAGGGTTAGGGTTAGGGTTAGGGTTAGGAAAAGTATTAGGTTTAGGGTTAAGGTTAGGGTTTGCGTAAGGGTAAGTGTTAGTGTTAGGGTTAGGGTTAGGGTTAGGGTCAGGGTTAGGTTTATGGTTAGGGTTAGGTTTAGGGTTGGGGTTAAGGTTAGGGTTAGTGTTAGGGTAAGGGTAAGGTTTAGCGTTAGGGTTAGGGTTATGGTTAGGGTTAGGTTAAAGGTTAGGGTTAGGGTAAGTGTAAGGGTTAGGGTTAGGGTTAGGGTTAGGTTAGGATTAGGGTTAGGGTAAGGTTTAGGGTTAGTGTTAGGTTTAGGTTTAGTGTTGATGTTAAGGTTAGGGTTAAGCTAAGGTTTAGGGTTGGGTTCGGGTTAGGTTTAGGGTTAGGTTTAGGGTTACGGTTAGGGTTGGGGTTAGGCATAGGGTAAGGGTATGTGTTCGGGTATGTGTTAGGGTTAGACTTAGGGTTAGCGTTAGGGTAAGGTAAGAATAAGGGTTAGGGTTAGGTTTAGGGTTAAGGTAAGGGTAAGGGTTAGGGTTAGGGTTAGTGTTAGGTTTAGAGTAAGGGTTAGGGTTAGGTTTAGTGTAAGGGTAAGGTTTAGGGTTAGGGTTAGGGTTAGGGTTAGGGTTAGGGTAAGGGTAAGGGTTGGGGTTAGGGTTAGGGTAAGTGTTAGGCTTACGGTTAGGGTAGGAGTTAGGGTAAGGGTATGTGTTAGGATTAGGGTTAGTGTTAGGATAAGTGTAAGGGTTAGGGTCAGGGTTAGGGTTAGGGTTAGGGGTTAGGGTTAGGTTTAGCGGTTAGGGTTAGGGTAAGGTTAAGGTTAGGGTAAGTGTTAGGGTTATGGGTTAGAGTTAGTGTTAGGGTTAGGTTAAGGGTTAGGGTTAGGGTTAGTGTTAGGATTAGGATAAGGGTTAGCGTTAGGGTTAGTGGTAGGGTTAGGGTTAGGGTAAGTGTTAGGGTTAGGGTTAGGGTTAAGGTAAGGTTTAGGGTTAGGGTTAGGGTTAGGCTAAGGGTAATTGTTAGTGTTAGGGTTAGGGTTAAGTTTAGGGTTAGGGTTAGGTTTAGGGATAGGGTAATGGTAAGTGTTAGGGTTAGGGTTAGGTTTAGGGTAAGGTAAGAGTTAGGGTTAGGGTGAGGGTTAGGTTTAGTGTTGGGGTTAAGGATAGGGTTAGGGTAAGGGTTAGGGTTAGGGTTAGAGTGAGGTTTAGGGTTAGGCTTAGGGTTACGGTTAGGGTTAGGATTAGGGTTAGGGTAAGGGTATGTGTTAGGGTATGCGTTAGGGTTAGGGTTAGGGTTAGCGTTAGGGTAAGGGTAAGGGTTAGGGTTAGGGTTAGGGTTAAGTTAAGGTTAAGGGTTAGGGTTAGGGTTAGGGTTAGGTTTAGGGTAAGGGTTAGGTTTAGGGTAAGCGTAAGGTTTAGGTTTAGGGTTATGGTTAGGGTTAGTGTAAGGGTAAGTGTTAGGGTTATTGCTAGGTTAGGATTAGGGTAAGGGTTAGGGTTAGGGTTAGGGTATGGGTTAGGGTAAGGGTAAGTGTTACGGTTAGGGTTTTGGTTCGGGTTAGGTTTAGGGTTAGGGGATAGGGTTAGGGTTAGGGTTATGTTTAGTGTTAGGATTAGGGGTTAGGGTTATTGTTAGGATAGGGTTAGGGTAAGGGTTAGGGTTAGTGTTAGAGTTAGGTTAAGAGTAAGGGTAAGGGTTAGGGTTAGGGTAAGTGTTAGGGATTTGGTTAGTGTTAGCATAAGGGTAAGGGTTAGGGTTAGGGTTAGGGTTAGTGGTTAGTGTTAGAGTTAGGGTTTGGGTTAGTGTTAGGATTAGGGATTAGGGTTAGGTTTAGGGTTAGTGTTAGGGTAAGGGTTAGGGTTAGGGGTGAAGTTTAGGGTTTGCGTAAGGGTAAGTGTTAGTGTTAGGGTTAGGGTTAGGGTTAGGGTAAGTGTTAGGTTTATGGTTAGGGTTAGGTTTAGGGTTGGGGTTAAGGTTAGGGTTAGTGTTAGGGTAAGGGTAAGGTTTAGCGTTAGGGTTAGGGTTATGGTTAGGGTTAGGATAAGGGTAAGGGTTAGGGTTAGGGTTAGGTTTAGAGTTAGAGGTTACGGTTTGGGTTAGGTTTAAGGTTAGGGTTAGGGTAAGGTTAAGGGATATGTTTAGGGAAAAGGTTACGGTTAGGGTTAAGTTTAGGGTTAGGGATTGGGTAAGGGTTAGGGTTAGGGTTAGGGTTAGGATTAAGGTTAGGTTTAGGGTTAGGGTAAAGGTAAGTGTTAGGTTAGGGTTAGGGTTAGGGTAAGGGTTAGGGTTAGGGTTAGGGTAAGGTTTAGGGTTAGGGTTAGGGTTAGGTTAGGGTTAGGGTTAGGGTTAGGGTTAGAGTAAGGTTATGGGTTAGGTTAGGGTTAGGGTTAGGGTAAGGGTAACTGTTAGGGTTAAGGTTAGGGTTAGGGTTAGGTTTAGAGTTAGTGTAAGGATAAGGCTAAGGGTTAGGGTTAGGTTTAGGGTTAGGGTTAGGGTTAGGGTTAGGGTAAGGGTTAGGGTTAGGGTTATTGTTAGGGTTAGGTTTAGAGTTAGGGTTTGGATAAGGGTAAGGGTTAGGGTTAGGGTCAGGGTTAGGGTAAGGGTAAGGGTTAGGGTTAGGGTTAGAGTTAGGTTTAGGGTTAGGGTAAAGGTAAGTGTTGGAGTTAGGGTTAGGGTTAGGGGTTAGGGTTAGGGTTAGCGTTAGGGTTAGGGGAAGGGTTAGGGTTAGGTTTAGGTTTAGGATTAGGGTTAGGGTTAGGGTTAGGCTAAGGGTAACGGTTAGGGTCTGGGTTAGGGTTAGGGTTAGGGGTTAGGGTTAGGATTAGGATTAGGGTTAGGTTTAGGGTAAGGGTAAGGGTGAGGGTTAGGTTTAGGGATAGGGTTAGTGTAAGTGTAAGGGTTAGGGTTAGGTTTAGGGTTAGGCTTAAGTTTAGGGTTAGGGTTAGGGTAAGGGTTAGGGTTAGGGGTTAGATTTATGGTTAGGGTTACGGTAAAGGTAAGGGTGAGGGTTAGGATTAGGGTTAGGGGTAGAGGTTAGGGTTAGGGTTAGGGTTAGGGTTAGGGTTAGCATTAAGTTCAGGGTTAGGGTTAGGGTAAGGGTAAAGGTTAGGGTTAGGGTTAGGGTTAGGTTTAGGGTTAGGGTAAGGATTAGGGTTAGGGTTAGGGTTACGGTAAGCGTTAGGGTTAGGGTTAGCATTAAGTTAGGGTTAGGGTTAGGGTAAGGTTAAGGGTTAGGGATAGGGTTAGGGTTATTGCTTAGCGTTTGGGTTAGGGTTAGGGTTAGGTTTAGGTTTAGGGTTAGGGTAAGGGTAAGGGTTAGGGTTAGGGTTATGCTTAGGCTTAAGTTTAGAGTTAGGGTAAGCGTAAGTGTTAGGGTTAGGGTTAGGTTTAGGGTTAGGGTAAGGGTAAGGGTTAGGTTTCGGGTTAGGGTTAGGTGTAGGGGTTAGGTTAGTGTTAGGGTTAGGGTTAGAGTAAGGGTTAGGTTTAGGGTTAGGGTTAGATTTAGGGTTGAGGTTAAGGTTAGGGTTAGGGTTAGGGTAAGGGTTAGGGTTAGGGTTAAGGTTAGGTTTAGGGTTAGGGTTAGGGTTGGGGTAAGGGTAGGGTTAGGGTTAGGGTTATTGTTAGGGTTAGGGTTAGGGTTGGGGTTGGGGTTAGGGTTAGGGTTAGGGTTAGGTTAGGGTTAGGGTAAGGGTAAGGGTTAGGGTTAGGGAAAGTATAAGGTTTAGGGTTAAGTTTAGGTTTAGGGTTAGGGTTAGGGTTAAGTTTAGGGTTAATGTGTTAGAATTAGGGTTAGGGTTAGGTTTATGGTTAGGGTTAGGGAAAGGGTAAGTGTTAGGTTTAGGGTAAGTGTTAGGGTTAGCGTAAGGGTAAGGTTTAGGGTTAGGGTTAGGGTAAGGGTTGGAGTTAGGGTTAGAGTTAAGGTTAGGATTAGGTTAAGGGTTAGGGTTAGGATTAGGGTTAGGTTTAGGGATAGGGTAAGAGTAACGTTTAGGGTTAGGGTAGGCTTAGGGTTAGGGTTATGGTTAGGGTTAGGGTACGGGTAAGGGTTACGGTTAAGGTTAGAGTTAGGTTTAGTTTTAGGGTTAGGGTTAGGGTTAGGTTAAGGGTAAGGGTTATGGATCGGATTAGGGATAGGTTTAGGGTAAGTATTAGGGTTAGGGTTAGGGTTACGGTTAGGTTTAGGGTTAGGGTTGGGTAAGTGTAAGGATTAGGGTTAGAGTTAGGGTTAGGTTTAGTGTTGGGTTTAAATTTAGGTTTAGGGTAAGGGTTAGGGTTAGGGTTAGGTTTTGGGTTACCGTTAGGGTTGGGGTTAGGGTTAGGGTTAGTTTAGGGTTAGGGTTAGGGTTAGAGTAAGGGTATGGGTTAGGTTAGGGTTAGGGTTAGGGTAAGGGTAATTGTTAGGGTTATGGTTATGGTTAGGGTTAGGGTTAGGGTTAGGGTAAGGTTACGGCTAAGCGTTAGGGTTATGTTTAGGGTTAGGGTTAGGGTAAGGGTAAGGGTTAGGTTTAGTGATAGCGTTAGGTTTATGGTTAGGGTTAGGGTTAGGGTTAGGGAAAGGATAAGGCTTAGGGTTAAGGTTATGTTTAGTGTTACGTATAGGGTTAGGGTTAGGGTAAGGCTAAGGGTTAGGGTAAGGTTTAGGGTAAGGCTAAGGGTTAGGGTAAGGTTTAGGGTTAGGGTTAGGGTTAGGGTTAGGGTAAGGGTAAGGGTAAGGGTAAGGGTTAGGGTTAGGATTAGTGTTAGGGTTAGGGTTAGGGTAAAAGTTAGGGTTAGGGTAAGGGTAAGGGTTAGGGTTAGGTTTTTGGTTAGGTTTAGGGTTATGGTTAGGGTTAGGGTTAGGCGTAGGGCAAGGTTATGGGTTAGGATTATTGATAGGGTTAGGGTTAGGTTTAGCGTTAGGGGAAGGGGAAGGGTTAGGTTTATGGTTAGTGTTAAGGTAAGGGTAAGGGTTAGTATTAGGGTTAGGGTTAGGTTTAGGGTAAGGGATAGGGTTAGGTTTAGGGCAAGGATAACTTTTTGGGTTAGGGTTAGTGTTAGGGTTAGGGTAAGGGTAAGGGTTAGGGTTAGGGTTAGGGTTAGGTTTACGGTTAGGTTTAGGTTTAGGGTTAGCGTTAGGATAGGGTAAGGGTTAGGTTTAGGGTTAGGTTATTGGTTATGGTTCGGGTTAGGGTTAGGGTTAGGGTTTGGGTTTCGGATTAGGGTTAGGGGTTAGGGTTAGGGTTAGGGTAAGTGTTTGGGTTAGGGGTTAGGTTTAGGTTGGGGTTAGGGTTAGGGTAATGGTTAGGGTTATGGGTTAGGATTGGTGTTAGGGTTAGGTTAAGATTTAGGGTTAGCGTTAGAGTTAGGGTAAGTGTAAGTGTTACGTTTAGGATTAGGGATAGGGTAAGGTTTAGGGTTAGGGTTAAGGTTAGGTTTAGGGTTGGGGTTAAGGTTAGGGTTAGGGTTAAAGGTTAAGTGTTAATGTTAGGTTAGTTTTAGTGTTAGGGTTATCGTTAGGGTAAGGGTAAGGGTTAGGGTTAGGGTTAGGATTAGAGTTAGGGTTAGCGTAAGGGTAAGGGTTAGGGTTAGGGTTAGGGTTAGGGTTAGGTATTAGGGTTAGGGTTAGGGTTAGGGGTTAGGGTTAGGGTTAGGGTTAGGGTGAGGGTTAGTGTTAGGGTAAGTGTAAGTGTTAGGGTTAGGGTTAGGGTTAGGGTTAGGGTAAGTGTAAGGGTTAGGGTTAGCATTAGGGTTAGGGTTAGGGTAAGGGGTAGGGTTAGGGTTAGGGTTAGGGTTAGGTTTAGGGTTAGGTTAAGGGTAAGGGTTAGGTTTAGGGTTAGGTTTAGGGTTAGGGTTAGTATTAGGTTTAGGTTAAGAGTAAGGTTTAGGGTTAGGGTTTGATTTAGGGTTATGTTTATGGTTAGGGTAAAGGTAAGGGTTAGGTTAAGGGTTAGGGTTAGGGTTAGGTTTAGGGTTAGGGTTAGCGTTAGGATAAGGGTAAGGGTTAGGTTTAGGGTTAGGGTTAGGGGTTCTGGTTTGGGTTAGGGTTAGGGTTAGGGTTTGGATTAGGGTTAGGGTTAGGGTTTAGGGTTAGGGTTAGGGTTAGGGTTAGTGTTTGGGTTAGGGGTTAGGGTTAGGTGAGGGTTAGGGTTAGGGTAATGGTTAAGGTTAGGGTTAGGGTAATGGTTAGGGTTAGGGGTAAGGGTTTGTGTTTGGGTTAGGTTAAAAGTTAGGGTTAGTGTTAGGGTTAGGATAAGGGTTAGGTTTAGGGTTAGGGTAAGTGTAAGTGTTAGGTTTAGGATTAGGGTTAGGGTAAGATTTAGATTTAGGGTTAAGGTTAGGTTTAGGGTTGGGGTTAAGGTTAGGGTTAGGGTTATTTTAAGGGTTAGGGTTAGGTTAGGTTTAGTGTTAGGGTTATCGTTAGGGTAAGGGTAAGGGTTAGGTTTATGGTTAGGGTTAGAATTAGGGTTAGGGTAAGGGTAAGGGGTAGGATTACGGTTAGGGTTAGGGTTAGGCGTTAGGGTGAGGGTTAGGGCTAGGGGTTAGGTTTAGGGTTAGGGTTAGGGTGAGGGTTACTGTTAGGGTAATGGTAAGTGTTAGGGTTAGGGTTAGGGTTAGGGTAAGGGTAAGGGTAAGGGTTAGGGTTAGGATTAGGGTTAGGGTTCGGGTAAGGTTTAGGGTTAGCGTTAGGGTTAGGGTTAGGTTTAAGGTTAGGATAAGGGTAAGGGTTAGGTTAGGGTTAGGGTTAGGGTTAGTATTAGGGTTAGGGTAATGGTAAGGGTTAGGGTTCGGGTTAGATTTAGGGTTAGGTTTAGGGTTAGGGTAATGCTAAGGGTTAGGTTAAGGGTTAGTGTTAGAGTTAGGGTTAGGAAAAGGGTGAGGTTTAGGGTTAGGGTTAGGCTTAGGGTAAGGGGAAGTGTTAGGGTTAGGGTTAGGGTTAGGGTAAGGGTTAGGGTTAGGGGTAGGGTTAGGTTAAGGGTTAGGGTTAGGGTTAGGGTTAGGAATAGGGTGAGATTTAGGGTTAGGGTTAGGGTTAGGGTAAGGGTAAGTGTTAGTGTTATGGTTAGGGTAAGGGTTAGGTTTAGGGTTAGGGTTAGGTTTAGGTTTGAGGTTAAGGTTAGGGTTATGGTTAGGGTAAGGGTAAGGTTTAGGGTTAGGTTTAGGGTTAGGGTTTGGGTAAGAGTAAGTGTTAGGGTTAAGGTTAGGGTTTGGGTAAGGGTAAGGGTTAGGGTTAGGTTTAGAGTAAGGGGTTACGGTTAGGGTTAGGTTTAGGGTTAGGTTTAGGGTAAGGTTAAGGGATATGGTTAGGGGTAGTGTTAGGGTTAAGGTTACGTTTAGGGTTAGGGTAAGGGTAAGGGTTAGGGTTAGGTTTAGGGTTAGGGTAAGGGTAAGTTTTATTGTTAGGGTTAGCGTTAGGTTTAATTTTAGGGTTAGGGTTAGGGTTAGGGTTAGGGTTAGGATAAGGGTAAGGGTTAGGGTTAGGATTAGTGTTAGGGTTAGGGTTAGGGTAGGGGTTAGGGTTAGGGTTATTGTTAGGGTTACGTTTAGGGTTAGGGTTAGGGTAAGGGTAAGGGTTAGGGTTAGGTTTAGGGTTAGGTTTAGTGTTGGGGTTAACGTTAGGGTTAGAGTAATGGTTAGGTTTAGGGATAGGTTTAGGGTTAGGTTTAGGGTTACCGTTAGGGTTAGGGTTAGGCGTAGACTAAGGGTATGTGTTAGGGTTATTGTTAGGGTTAGGGTTAGGTTTAGCGTTTGGGGAAGGGTAAGAGTTAGGTTTAGTGTTAGGGTTAAGGTAAGTGTAAGGTTTAGTGTTAGGGTTAGGGTTAGGTTTAGGGTAAGGGATAGGGTTCGGTTTAGGGCAATGATAAGTTTTATCATTAGGGTTAGGTTTACGGTTATGGTAATGGTAAGGGTTAGGGTTAGGGTTAGGTTTATGGTTAGGTTTAGGGTTAGGGTTAGGATAAGGGTAAGGGATAGGTTTAGGTTTAGGGTTAGGGGTTATGGTTCGGGTTAGGGTTAAGGTTAGGGATAGGGTTAGTTTTAGGGTTAGGGTTAGGGTTAGGGTAAGGGTAAGGGTTAGGATTAGGGTTAGGGTAAGGTTTAGGGTTAGGGTTAGGGTTAGGTTAGGGTTAGGGTTAGGGTTAGGGTAAGGATTAGGGTTAGGGTTAGGGTTAGGATTAGGGTTAGGGTTAGGGTTAGGGTTAGGATAAGGGTAAGGGTAAGGGTTAGGTTTAGGGTTAGGGTTAGGGTTAGTATTAGGGTTAGGGTAAGGGTAAGGGTTAAGGTTAGGGTTAGGGTTAGGTTTGATGTTAGGGTAAGGGTAAGTGTTACGGATTGGGTTAGGGTTAGGATAAGGGTAAGGGTTAGGGTTAGGTTTAGGATTAGGGTTACGGTTAGGGTAAGGGGTAGGGTTAGTGTTAGAGTAAGGGTTTAGTGTTAGGGTTAGGGTTAGGGTAAGGGTTAGGGTTAGGGGTTAAAGTTAGTGTTAGTGTTAGGTTAAGGGTTAGGGTTAGGGTTAGGGTTAGGGTAAGGGTAAGTGTTAGTGTTACGGTTAGGGTTAGGTTTAGGGTAAGGGATAGGTTTAGGGTTAGGGTTAGGTTTAGTGTTGGGGTTAAGGTTTGGGTTAGATTAAGTGTTAGGGTTAGGGTTAGGGTTAGGTTTAGGGTTAGGTTTAGGGTTACGGTTAGTGTTAGGGTTAGGCGTAGGGTAAGGGTATGTGTTAGGGTTATTGTTAGGGTTAGGGTTAGGGTTAGCGTTAGGGGAAGTGTAAGAGTTAGGTTTAGGGTTAGGGTTAATTTAAGGTTAAGGGTTAGTGTTAGGGTTAGGGTTAGGTTTAGGGTAAGGGATAGGGTTAGGTTTAGGGCAAGGATAAGTTTTAGGGTTAGGGTTAGGGTTAGGTTTGTTGTTACGGTATTGGTAAGGGTTATGGATTGGGTTAGGGTTAGGATAAGGGTAAGTGTTAGCGTTAGGGTTAGGATTAGGGTTAGGGTTAGGGGAAGGGGTAGGGTTAGTGTTAGGGTAAGGGGATAGGGTTAGGGTTAGGGTTACGGTAAGGGTTAGGGTTAGGGTTTAAAGTTAGTGTTAGTGTTAGGTTAAGGGTTAGGGTTAGGGTTAGGGTTAGGGTAAGGGTAAGTGTTAGTGTTAGGGTTAGGGTTAGGGTTAGGGTAAGGGTTAGGTTTAGGGTTAGGGTTAGGTTTAGGGTGGGGTTAAGGTTAGGGTTAGTGTTAGAGTAAGGGTTTGGTCTAGGGTTAGGGTTAGGGTTATGGTTAGGATTAGGGTAAGGGTAAGGGTTAGGGTAAGGGTTAGGTTTAGGTTTAGAATTAGGGGTTACGGTTAGGGTTAGGTTTAATGTTAGGGTTAGGGTAAGGTTAAGGTATATGTTTAGGGATAGGGTTAGGGTTAGGGTTAAGTTTAGGGTTAGGGTTTGGGTAAGGGTAAGAGTTAGGTTTAGGGTTAGGGTTAGGATTATGGTTATGGTTAGTGTTAGGGTAAAGGTAAGGGTTAGGTTAGGGTAAGGGCTAGGGTAAGGGTTAGGGTTAGGGTTAGGTTTAGGGTAAGGGTTAGGGTTAGTGTTAGGGTTAGGTTAGGGTTAGGGTTAGGGTTAGGGTTAGAGTAAGAGTATGGGTTAGGTTAGGGTTAGGGTTAGGGTAAGGGTAAGTGTTAGGGTTAAGGTGAGGGTTAGGGTTAGGGTTAGGGTAAGGGTAAGGCTAAGGGTTAGGGTTAGGTTTAGGGTTAGGGTTAGGGTAAGGGTAAGGGTAAGGGATAGGTTTAGTGATAGTGTTAGGTTTAGGGTTAGGGTTAGTGTTAGGGTTAAGGTTAGGGAAAGAATAAGGGTTAGGGTTAAGTTTATGTGTAGGGTTAGGGTAAGGGTTAGGGTTAGGGTTATTGTTAGGGTTATGTTTAGGTTTAGGGTTAGGGTAAGGGTAAGGGTTCTGATTAGGGTTAGGGTTAGGTTTAGTGTTGGGGTTAAGTTTTGGGTTAGATTAAGTGTTAGGATTAGGTTTAGGGTTAGGTTTAGTGTTAGGTTTAGGGTTACGGTTAGGGTTAGGGTTAGGCGTAGGGTAAGGGTATGTGTTAGGGTTGTTGTTAGGGTTAGGGTTAGGTTTAGCGTTAGGGGAAGGGTAAGGGTTAGGTTTAGGCTTAGGGTTGAGGTAAGGATAAGGGTTAGTGTTAGGGTTAGGGTTAGGTTTAGGGTAAGGGATAGGGTTATGTTTAGGGCAAGGATAAGTTTTAGGGTTAGGGTTAGGGTTAGGTTTGGTGTTAGGGTAAGGGCAAGCATTAGGGATTGGGTAGGGTTAGGATAAGGGTAAGGGTTAGTGTTAGAGTTAGGATTAGGGTTAGGGTTAGGGTAAGGGTAGGGTTAGTGTTAGGGTAAGGGGTTAGGGTTAGGGTTAGGGTTAGGGTAAGGGTTAGGGTTAGGGGTTAAAGTTAGTGTTAGTGTTAGGTTAAGGGTTAGGTTTAGGGTTAGGGTTAGGGTAAGGGTAAGTGTTAGTGTTAGGGTTAGGGTCAGGGTTAGGGTACGGGTTAGGTTTAGGGTTAGGGTTAATTTTATGGTTAGGGTTAAGTTTAGGGTAAGTGTTAGAGTAAGGGTTTGGTTTATGGTTAGGGTTAGGGTTATGGTTAGGGTTAGGGTAAGGTTAAGGGTTAGGGTAAGGGTTAGGGTTAGGTTTAGAGTTAGGGGTTACGGTTAGGTTTCGGTTTAATGTTAGGGTTAGGCTTATGGTTAGGGTAAGGGTAAGGGTTAGGTTTATGGTTAGGGTTATGGGTTATGGTTAGGGTTAGGTTTAGGTTTGGGGTTAGGATAAGGGTAAGATATAGGGTTAGGGTTAGGGTTAGGGTTAGAGTTAGGTTTAGGGTTAGGGTTAGGTTTAGGGTTATGGTTAAGTTTAGGGTTAGGGTTAGGGTTATGGTAAGTGTAAGGGTTAGGGTTAGGGTTAGGGTTAAGGTTAGGGTTAGGGTTAGGGTTAGGGTTAGGGTTAAGGTTAGGGTTAGGGTTAGTGTAAGGGTATGGGTTAGGTTAGGGTTAGGATTAAGGTTAGGGTAAGGGTTAGGGCTAGGATTAGGGTTTGGTTTCGGTTAGGGTTAGGGTTAGGGTAAGGGTAAGTGTTAGGGTTAAGGTTAGAGTTAGGTTTAGGGTTAGGATTAGGGTAAGGGTAAGGGTTAGGGTTAGGTTTCAGGTTAAAGTTAGGGTAAGTGTAAGGGTTAGGTTTAGGGTTAGGGTTAGGTTTAGGGTTAGGGTTAGGGAAAGCATACGGGTTAGGGTTAAGGTTAGGTTTAGGGTTAGGTTTAGGGTTTAGGTTAGGGTTATTGTTAGGGTAAAGGTAAGGGTTAGGGTTAGGTTTAGGGTTAGGGTTAGGTTAAGGTTTAGGGTTGGGGTTAGGGTTAGGGTTAGTGATAGGGTTAGGGTAAGAGTAAGGGTTAGGGTTAGGTTTAGGGTTAGGCTTAGGTTAAGGGTAAGTGTTAGGGTTAGGGTAAGGGTTAGGTTAGGGTTAGGGTAAGGGTTAGGGTTAGTTTTAGAGTTAGGGTTAGGGTAACGTTAATGGTTAGGGTTAGGTTTAGGGTTAGTGTAACTGTTAGGGTCAGGGTTAGGGATCTGGTTAGGTTTAGGGTTAGGGTTATGGTTAGTGTTAGAGTTAGGGTTAGGGTTAGGGTTGGGGTTAGGGTTAGGGTAAGGGTTAGTGTTAGGTGTTAGGGTTAGGGTTAGGGTTAGGTTTAAGGTTAGGGTTAGGTTTAGGGTTAGGTTTATGGTTAGGGTTAGGGTAAGGGTAAGGGTTAGGGTTAGGGTTAGGATTAGGGAAAGGGTAAGGGTTAGGGTTAAGTGTTGGTTTAGGGTAAGGATTAGGGTTGGGGTTAGGGTTGGGGTAAGTGTTAGGGTTAGGTTTAGCGTTAGCATCAAGGTTAGGGTTAGGGTTAGGGTAAGGGTAAGGGTTAGAGTTTGGGTTAGGGTTAGGGTTACGATAAGGGTAAGGGTTAGGGTTAGGGTTAGGGTTAGGGTAAGGTTAAGGGTTAGGGTTAGGGTTAAGGTTAGAGGTAGGGTTAGGGTTAGGGTTAGGTTTAGAGTTAGAGTTAGGTAAAGGTTAAGGTTTAGGGTTAGGGTTAGGGTTAGGGTAAGAATTAGGGTTAGGGTTAGGGTTAGGGAAAGGGTAAGGGTTAGGGTTAGGGTTAGAGTTAAGGTAAGGATTAGGGTTGGGGTTAGGGTTAGGGTAATGTTAGGGTTAGGGTTAGTGTTAGCATTACGTTTAGGGTTAGGGTTAGGGTAAGGGTAAGGTTTAGGGTTAGGATTAGGGTAATGGTACGAGTTAGGGTTAGGGTAAGGTTTAGGGTTAGGTATTAGGGTTAGGGTTAGGGTTAGGTTAGGTTTAGGGTTACAGTTAGGGTAAGGGTAAGGGTTAGGGTTAGGGTTAGGGTTAGTTTTAGGGTTAGGGTTAGGGTAATGGTAAGGGTAAGATTTAGGGTTAGGGTTTGGGATAGGGTTAGGTTAGGGTTAAGGTTAGGATTAGCTTTAGGGTTAGGTTTAGGGCTAGGGTGAGGGTAAGGGTTAAGGTTAGGGTTAGGATTAGGAAAAGGGTAATTGTTAGGGTTAGGGTTAGGGTTAAGGTAAGGATTAGGGTTGGGGTTAGGGTTTGGGTAAGGGATAGGGTTAGGGGTAGGTTTAGCATTAAGGTTAGTGTTAGGGTTAGGGTAAGGGTAATGGTTAGGATTAGGGTTAGGGTAAGCGTAAGGGATAAGTTTAGGGTTAGGGTTAGGATTAGGGTTACGGTTAGGGTTAGGGTTACGGTAAGGATAAGATTTAGGGTTAAGTTTAGGGTTAGGGTTAGGGTTAGGGTTAGGGTAAGGGTAAGGTTTATGGTTAGGGTTATGGTTAGGTTTAGGGTTATGGTAAGGGTAATGGTAAGGGTTAGAGTTAGGGTAAGGGTTAGGGTTAGGGTTATGGTTAGGGTTAGGGTTAGGGTTAGGTTTAGGGTTAGGGTTAGGGTAAGGTTAAGGGTTATTGTTAGGGTTAGGGTTAGGGCAAGGGTTAGGGTTAGGGTTAGGTTTAGGGTTAGGTTAAGGGTATATGTTAGGGTTACAGTTAGGGTTAGGGTTAGGGTTAGGGTTAGCGTTAGGGTTAGGGTTAGGTTTAGGGTTAGGTTAGGTTAGGGTTAGCGGTAGGGTTAGGGTTAGGGTTAGGGTTAGGCTTAAGGTAAGGATTATGTTTGGGGTTATGGTTAGGGTAAGATTAGGGTTAGGGTTAGCGTTAGCATTAAGTTTAGGGTTAGGGTTAGGTTGAGGTAAGAGTTAGGGTTAGGGTTAGGGTAAGGGTAAGGGTTAGGGTTAGGGTTAGGGTTAGGTTTAGGGTTAGGGTGAGTGTAAGGGTAAGGTTTAGGGTTAGGTTTAGGGTTTGGTAAAGGTTAAGGGTTAGGGTTAGGGTTAGGTTTAGGGTAAGAATTACGGTTAGGGTTAGGGTTAGCATTAAGGTTAGGGTTAGGGTAAGGGTAAGGGTGAGGGTTATTGTTAGGGTTACGGTTAGGGTTAGGTTTTAGGGTTAGGGTTAGGTATATGGTTAGCGTTAGGGTTAGGATTAGGGTTAAGGTTAGGGTTAGGGTTGGGGTTAGGGTTTGGGTTAGGGTTAGGGTTAGGGTAAGGGTAAGTTTTAGGGTTACGGTTAGGGTTAGGTTAAGGGTAAGGGTTAGTGTTATGGCCAGGGTTTGGGTTAGGTTTAGGTATAGGTTAAGGGTATGTGTTAGGGTTACAGTTAGGGTTAGGGTTAGGGTTACCGTTAGGGTTAGGGTTAGGGTTAGGGTTAGGGTTAGGTTAGGGTTATCATTAGGGTTAGGGTTCTGGTTAGGGTAGGGTTAGGATTAGGGTTAAGGTAACGATTAGGGTTGGGGTTAGGGTTAGGGTAAGGTTAGGGTTAGGGTTAGTGTTAGCATTAAGTTTAGGGTTAGGGTTAGGGTAAGGGTAAGGGTTAGGGTTAGGGTTAGGGTTAGGGTAAGGGTTAGGGTTAGCGTTAGGGTAAGGGTAAGGGTTAGGGTTAGGGTTAGGGTTAGGGTTATGTTAAGGGTAAGGGTTAGGGTTAGGGTTAGGGTAAAGGTAAGTGTTAGGGTTAGGCTTGGGAAAAGGTTAAGTGTTAGGGTTAGGGTTAGGGTTAGGGGTTAGGGTTAAGGTTAGGGATAGGGTTAGGTTTAGGGTTAGGGGTAGGGTAAGCCTAAGGGTTAGGGTTAGGGTTAGGGTTAGGGTTAGTATTAGGTTTAGGGTTAGGGTTAAGGTCAGGGCAACGGTTAGGTTTAGGGTTAGGGTTAAGTTTAGGGTTAGGGTTAGGGTTTGGGTTAGGGTAAGGGTAAGGGTTAGGGTTAGGGTTAGGTTTATGGTTAGGGTTAGGGTAAGGGTAAGGGGTAGTGTTAGGGTTAGGGTTAGTGTTAGGTTTATTGTTAGGGTATGGGTCAGGGCAACGGTTAGGGTTAGGTTTATGGTTAAGTTTAGGGTTAGGGTAATGGTTAGGGTTAGGATTTGGGTAAGGGTAAGTGTTAGGGTTAGGGTTAAGGTTAGGGTTAAGGTTAGGGTTAGAGTTAGGGTAAGGGTTAGGGTTAGGTTAGGTTAAGGGTTAGTTTTAAGGTTAGGGTTATAGTTAGGTTTAGGGTTAGGTTAAGGGTAAGGGTTAGGGTTAGGGTTAGGGTAAGGGATAGGGTTAGGTTTAGGGTTAGAGTTAGGGTTATGTTAAGGGTAATGGTTAGGGTTAGGATTGGGGTTAGGGTTAGGGTAAGGGTTAGGGTTAGGATTAGTGTTAGATTTAGGGTTAGGATTAGGTTAAGTGTAAGGGTTAGGTTTAGGGTTAGGGTTAGAGTTAGGGTAAGCATAAGGTTGAGGGTTAGGATTCTGTTTAGAGTAAGGGTTAGGGGTAGGGTTAGGGTTAGGGTTAGAGTTAGGGTTAGGGTGAGGTTAAGGGTAAGATTTAGGGTTAGGATTAGGTTTAGGGTAAGGATTAGGGTTAGGGGTTAGGGTTAGGGTTAGGGTAAGGGTTAGGGTTAAAGTTAGGGTTAGGGTTAGGGTAAGGTTTAGGGTTATCGTTAGGGTTAGGGTAAGGGTTAGGGTTAGGGTTAGGTTAAGGGTAAGTGTTAGGGTTAGGGTTAGGGTTAGGGTAAGGGTTAGGGTTAGGGTTAGGATTAGGGTAAGTGTTATGGTTAGGGTTAGGGATAGGGTTAGGGTTAGGGTTAGGGTAAGGGTAAGTGTTAGGATTAGGGTTAGGGTTAGGGTAAGGGTAAGGGTTAGGCTTAGGGTTAGGGTAAATGTTAAGAGTGAGGATTGGGTTAGGTTCAGGGTAAGGGTTAGGGTTAGGGTTATGCTTAGGGTTCGGGTTAGGTTAAGGGTTAGGGTAAGGGTTAGGGTTAGGGCAAGGGTAAGTGTTAGATTTAGGGTTAGGGTTAGGGTTAGGGTAAGGGTTAGTGTTAGGGTTAGGGTTAGGTTTAGGGTTTGGGTTAAGTTTAGGTTTAGGTATAAGTTTAGAGTTAGGGTAAGGGTTAGGTTTAGGTTTAGGTTTAGGGTTAGGGTTAAGCTTAGGTTTTCCGGTTAGGTTTAGGGTTAGTATTAGGGTAAGGTTTAGGGTTAGGGTTAGGGTAAGGGTTAGGGTAAGGGGTAGGGTTAGGGTTAGGGATAGGGTAAGGGTAAGGGTTAGGTTTAGGGTTACAGTTAAGGTTGAGGTTAGGGTTAGAGTTAGAGTAAGGGTTAGGGTTAGGGTTAGAGTAAATGTTAGGTTTAGGGTTAGGGTTAGGGTTAGGTTTAAGCTTAGGTTTTAGGGTTAGGTTTAGGGTTAGTATTAGGGTAAGGTTTAGGGTTAGGGTTAGGGTAAGGGTTAGGTTTAGGGTTATGGATAGGGTAAGGGTAAGGTTTAGGTTTAGGGTTACGGTTAAGGTTGAGGTTAGGGTTAGAGTTAGAGTAAGGGTTAGGTTTAGGGTTAGAGTAAGGGTTAGGTTTAGGGTTAGGCTTAGGTTAGAATTAGGGTTAGGGTTGGGGTAAGGGTAAGGGTTAGGGTTACGGTTAGGGTTAGGGTAAGGGTTAGGGTTAGGCGTCAGGGTTAGTCTTAGGGTTAGATTAAGTGTTAGGTTTAGGGTTAGGGTTAGGATAAGGGTTTGGGTTACGGTAAGGGTAAGTGTTAGAGTTAGGGTTAGGGTTAGGGTTGGGGTTAGAGTAAGGGTTAGGGTTAGGGTTAGGTTTAGGGTTGGGGTTAAGTTTAGGATTAGGGTTAGGGTAAGGGTAAGGGTTAGGGTTACGTTAAGTGTTAGTTTTAGGGTTAGTGTTAGGGTTAGAGTAAGGGTAAGGGTTAGGTTTAGGGTTAGGGTTAGGTGTAAGGGTGAGGGTTAGGTTCAGGGTTAGGGTTAGGGTAAGGGAAGGGTTAGGCTTAGGGTTAGGTTCAGGGTTAGGGTTAGGTTAAGGGTAAGGGTTAGGGTTAGGGTTAGGGTTAGGGTTCGAGTTAAGGTTAGGGTTAGGGTTAGGGTTAGGGTTATGGTTAGGGTAAGGGTAACGGTTAGGGTTATTGTTATGGTTAGGGTCAGGGAAAGGGTAAGGGTTAGGGTTAGGTTTAGGGTTAGGGTGGGGGTAAGTGTAAGGGTTAGGGTTAGGTTTAGGTTAGGTAAAGGGTAAGGGTTAGGGTTAGGGTTAGGTTTAGGGTAAGAATTAGGGTTAGGGTTAGCATTTAGGTTAGGGTTAGGGTAAGGGTAAGGTTTAGGGTTATTGTTAGGGTTACGGTTAGGGTTAGGTTTTAGGGTTAGGGTTAGGTATAGGGTTAGGGTTAGTGTTAGGATTAGGGTTAAGGTTAGGGTTAGGGTTGGGGTTAGGGTTTGGGTTAGGGTTAGGTTTAGGGTAAGGGTAAGGTTTAGGGTTACGGTTAGGGTTAGGTTAAGGGTAAGGGTTAGGGTTATGGTTAGGGTTAGGGTTAGGGTTAGGGTTAGGTTAAGGGTATGTGTTAGGGTTACGGTTAGGGTTAGGGTTAGCGTTAGGTTAAGGTTAAGGATTAGGTTTAGCGTTAGGGTAAACATAAGGGTAAGGGTTAGGGTTAGGGTTAGGGTTAGATTTAGGGTAAGGCTTAGGGTTAGGTTTAGGGTTAGGGTAAGGTGTAGGGTTAGGGTTAGGGTTAGGGGAAGGGTTAGGGTTAGGGTTAGGGTAAGGTTAAGGGTTAGGGTTAGGGTTAAGGTTAGGGGTAGGGTTAGGGTTAGGGTTAGGTTTAGAGTTAGGGTTAGGGTAAGGGTAAGGGTTAGGTTTAGAGTTAGAGTTAGGTAAAGGTTAAGGTTTAGGGTTAGGGTTAGGGTTAGGGTAAGAATTAGGGTTAGGGTTAGGGTTAGGGAAAGGGTAAGGGTTAGGGTTAGGGTTAGAGTTAAGGTAAGGATTAGGGTTGGGGTTAGGGTTAGGGTAATGTTAGGGTTAGGGTTAGTGTTAGCATTACGTTTAGTATTAGGGTTAGGGTAAGGGTAAGGTTTAGGGTTAGGATTAGGGTAATGGTACGAGTTAGGGTTAGGGTAAGGTTTAGGGTTAGGTATTAGGGTTAGGGTTAGGGTTAGGTTAGGTTTAGGGTTACAGTTAGGGTAAGGGTAAGGGTTAGGGTTAGGGTTAGGGTTAGTTTTAGGGTTAGGGTTAGGGTAATGGTAAGGGTAAGATTTAGGGTTAGGGTTTGGGATAGGGTTAGGTTAGGGTTAAGGTTAGGATTAGCTTTAGGGTTAGGTTTAGGGCTAGGGTGAGGGTAAGGGTTAAGGTTAGGGTTAGGATTAGGAAAAGGGTAATTGTTAGGGTTAGGGTTAGGGTTAAGGTAAGGATTAGGGTTGGGGTTAGGGTTTGGGTAAGGGATAGGGTTAGGGGTAGGTTTAGCATTAAGGTTAGTGTTAGGGTTAGGGTAAGGGTAATGGTTAGGATTAGGGTTAGGGTAAGCGTAAGGGATAAGTTTAGGGTTAGGGTTAGGATTAGGGTTACGGTTAGGGTTAGGGTTACGGTAAGGATAAGATTTAGGGTTAAGTTTAGGGTTAGGGTTAGGGTTAGGGTTAGGGTAAGGGTAAGGTTTATGGTTAGGGTTATGGTTAGGTTTAGGGTTATGGTAAGGGTAATGGTAAGGGTTAGAGTTAGGGTAAGGGTTAGGGTTAGGGTTATGGTTAGGGTTAGGGTTAGGGTTAGGTTTAGGGTTAGGGTTAGGGTAAGGTTAAGGGTTATTGTTAGGGTTAGGGTTAGGGCAAGGGTTAGGGTTAGGGTTAGGTTTAGGGTTAGGTTAAGGGTATATGTTAGGGTTACAGTTAGGGTTAGGGTTAGGGTTAGGGTTAGCGTTAGGGTTAGGGTTAGGTTTAGGGTTAGGTTAGGTTAGGGTTAGCGGTAGGGTTAGGGTTAGGGTTAGGGTTAGGCTTAAGGTAAGGATTATGTTTGGGGTTATGGTTAGGGTAAGATTAGGGTTAGGGTTAGCGTTAGCATTATGTTTAGGGTTAGGGTTAGGTTGAGGTAAGAGTTAGGGTTAGGGTTAGGGTAAGGGTAAGGGTTAGGGTTAGGGTTAGGGTTAGGTTTAGGGTTAGGGTGAGTGTAAGGGTAAGGTTTAGGGTTAGGTTTAGGGTTTGGTAAAGGTTAAGGGTTAGGGTTAGGGTTAGGTTTAGGGTAAGAATTACGGTTAGGGTTAGGGTTAGCATTAAGGTTAGGGTTAGGGTAAGGGTAAGGGTGAGGGTTATTGTTAGGGTTACGGTTAGGGTTAGGTTTTAGGGTTAGGGTTAGGTATATGGTTAGCGTTAGGGTTAGGATTAGGGTTAAGGTTAGGGTTAGGGTTGGGGTTAGGGTTTGGGTTAGGGTTAGGGTTAGGGTAAGGGTAAGTTTTAGGGTTACGGTTAGGGTTAGGTTAAGGGTAAGGGTTAGTGTTATGGCCAGGGTTTGGGTTAGGTTTAGGTATAGGTTAAGGGTATGTGTTAGGGTTACAGTTAGGGTTAGGGTTAGGGTTACCGTTAGGGTTAGGGTTAGGGTTAGGGTTAGGGTTAGGTTAGGGTTATCATTAGGGTTAGGGTTCTGGTTAGGGTAGGGTTAGGATTAGGGTTAAGGTAACGATTAGGGTTGGGGTTAGGGTTAGGGTAAGGTTAGGGTTAGGGTTAGTGTTAGCATTAAGTTTAGGGTTAGGGTTAGGGTAAGGGTAAGGGTTAGGGTTAGGGTTAGGGTAAGGGTTAGGGTTAGCGTTAGGGTAAGGGTAAGGGTTAGGGTTAGGGTTAGGGTTAGGGTTATGTTAAGGGTAAGGGTTAGGGTTAGGGTTAGGGTAAAGGTAAGTGTTAGGGTTAGGCTTGGGAAAAGGTTAAGTGTTAGGGTTAGGGTTAGGGTTAGGGGTTAGGGTTAAGGTTAGGGATAGGGTTAGGTTTAGGGTTAGGGGTAGGGTAAGCCTAAGGGTTAGGGTTAGGGTTAGGGTTAGGGTTAGTATTAGGTTTAGGGTTAGGGTTAAGGTCAGGGCAACGGTTAGGTTTAGGGTTAGGGTTAAGTTTAGGGTTAGGGTTAGGGTTTGGGTTAGGGTAAGGGTAAGGGTTAAGGTTAGGGTTAGGGTTAGGGTTAAGGTTAGGTTTAGGGTTAGGGTCAGAGTTAGGGTAAGAGTTAGGGTTAGGTTAGGGTATGGTTTAAGGTTAGGGTTGGGGTTATAGTTAAGTTTCTGGTTAGGTAAATGGTAAGGGTTAGGATTAGGGTTAGGGTTAGGGTGAGGTTAAGGGTTAGGGTTAGGGTTAGGGTTAGAGTTAGGTTTAGGGTTAGGGTAAGGTTAAGGGTTAGGGTTAGGTTTAGGGTTAGGGTTAGGATAAGGGTTAGGGTTAGGGGTTAGGTTTAGGGTTAGGGTTAGGTTAGGGTAAGGGTTAAGGTTAGTGTTAGGTTTAGGGTAAGGTTTATGGTTAGGGTTAGGTTTAGGGTAAGTGTTAGGGTTAGGGTTAGGGTTAGGGTTAGAGTTAGGATTAGGTTTGGGCTTAAGGTTAGGGTTAGGGTTAGGGTAAGGATAAGGGTTAGGGTTATGGTTACGGTTAGGGTAAGTGTCAGGGTTAGGGTTAGGGTTAGGGTTAGGCTTAGGATAAGGGTTAGGGTTAGGGTTAGCGTTAGGTGTTAGAGTTATGGTTAGGTTAGTTTTAGGGTTATGGTTAGGGTAAGGGTAAGGGTTAGGGTTAGGTTTAGGGTTAGTTTTAGGGTTAGGGTTAGGGTAAGGGTAAGAGTTAGGGTTAGGTTTAGGGTTAGGGTTAGGGTTAAGGTTAGGGTTTGGTTTAGGTTTAGGGTTAGGGTTAGGGTTAGGGTAAGGGTTAGGGTTAGGGTTAGGTTTAGCATTAAGGTTAGGGTTAGGGTTAGAGTTAGGGTTAGGTTAAGTTTATGGGTAAGGGTAAGGGTTAGGGTTAGGTTTGGTGTAAGTGTAAGGGTTACGGTTAGGGTTAGGTTAAGTGTAAGGGTTAGGGTTGGGGTTAGGGTAATGGTAAGTGTTAGTTTTAGGGTTAGGGTTAGGATAAGGGTAAGGGTTAGGGTTAGGGTTAGGGGTTAGGGTTAGAGTTAGGATTAGGTTTAGGGTTTGGGGTGATGTAAGGTTTAGGGGTAGGGTTAGGCTTTGGGTTAGGGTTAGGGTTAGTGTTAGGTTTAGGGTTAGGGTTAAGGTCAGCGCAACGGTTAGGGTTAGGGTTAGGGTTACGGTTAAGGTTAGGGTTAGGGTTAGGGTTAGGGGAAGGGTAAGGGTTAGGGTTAGGGTTAGAGTAAGGGTTAATGTTAGGGTTAGGATTAGGGTTAGTGTTATGGTTAGAGTTAGGGTTAGGGTTAGGGTTAGGGTTAGTGTTAGGGTAAGGGTAAGGTTTAGGGTTAGGTTTAGGGTTAGGGTGAGGGTAAGGATAAGGGTTAGGATTAGGTTTAGGGTTAGGTTTAGGGTAAGGGTTACTGTTAGGGTTAAGTTTAGGGTAAGAATTAGGGTTAGGGTTAGGGTAATTGTTAGGGTTAGGGTTAGCATTAAGGTTAGGGTTAGGGTAAGGGTAAGGTTTAGGGTTATTGTTACGGTTATGGTTAGGTTTTAGGGTTAGGGTTAGGTATAGGGTTAGGTTTAGGGTTAGGATTAGGGTTAAGATTAGGGTTAGGGTTAGGTTTTGGGTTAGGGTTAAGTTTAGGGTAAGGGTAAGTTTTAGGGTTACGGTTACGGTTAGGATAATGGTAAGGGTTAGGGTTAGGGTTAGGGTTAGGGTTAGGTTTAGGGTTAGTTTAAGAGTATGTGTTATGGTTACGGTTAGGGTTAGGGTTAGGGTTAGCGTTAGGGTAAGGTTAAGGATTAGGGTTAGAGTTACGGTTAAGGTAAGGGTAAGGGTTAGGGTTAGGGTTAGGGTTAGGGTTAGCTTTAGGTTTATGGTAAGGGTGAGGGTTCGGTTTAGGGTTAGGTTTAGGGTTAGGGGTAGGTTAGGGCTTAGGGTAAGTGTAAGGGTGAGGGTTAGGGTTAGGGTTAGGGTTAGGGTAAGGGTAAGGGTTAGGGTTAGGGGTAGGGGTAGGTTTAGGGTTAGCATTAAGGTTATTGTTATGGTAAGTGTAAGGGTGAGGGTTATTGTTAGGGTATGGTTAGGGTTAGGTTTTAGGGTTAGGGTTAGGTTTAGGTTTAGGGTTAGGGTAAGGGTAATGGTTAGGGTTTGGTTAGGGTTAGTGTAAGGGTAAGGGTTAGGTTTAGGGTTAGGGTTAAGGTTAGGGTTAGGGTTAGGGTTTCAGTTAGGGTTAGGTTTAGGGTAAGGGTAAGGTTTAGGGTTACAGTTAGGGTTAGGTTACGGGTAAGGTTTAGGGTTAGGGTTAGGTTTAGGGTTAGGGTAAGGGTAAGGGTTAGGGTTAGGGTTGGGGTTAGGGTATGGGTTAGGTTAAGAGTAAGTGTTAGGGTTAGTGTTAGGGTTAGGATAAGTGTAAGGTTTAGGGTTAGGGTTAGGGTTAGGTTTATTACAAGGTTTAGTGTTAGGGATAGGGTTAGGGTTAGGGTAAGGGTAAGTGTTAGTGTTAGGGTTAGGGTTAGGCTTAGGGTAAGAGGTAGGATTAAGGTTAGGGTTAGGTTTAGGGTTGGGATTAAGTTTAGGGTAAGGGTTAGGGAAAGGGTAAGGGTTAGGGTTAGGGTTAGGTTTAGGGTTAGGCATAGTTTAAGGGTAAGCGTTAGGGATAGAATAAGGGTAAGGTTTAGGTTTAGTGATATGGTTAGGGTTAGGTTCAGATTTAGGGTTAGGGTCAGGTTTAGGGTTAGGGTTAGGGTAAGGGTTAGGGCTAGGTTTAGGGTAAGCGTAAGGGTTTGGTTTAGGGTTATGGTTAGGGTTAGGGTAAGGGTAAGTGTTAGGGTTATTGTTAGGATAGGGTTAGGGTAAGGGTTAGGGTTAGTGTTAGAGTTAGGTTAAGAGTAAGGGTTAGGGTTAAGGTTAGGGTTAGGGTTAGGTTTAGGGTTAGGGTTAGGGTAAGGGTAAGGGTTAGGGTTAGGGTTAGGGTTAGGTATAGGGTTAGGGTGAGGGTTAGTGTTAGGGTTAGGGTTAGGGAAAGGGTAAGGGTTAGGGTAGGGTTAGGGTTAAGTTTAGGGTTAGGGTAATGATTAAGGTTAGGGTTAGGGTAAGGGTAAGGGTAAGGGTGTGGGTTAGGGTTAGGGTAAGGGTTTGGGTTAAGGTTAGGGTTTGGGTTAGGGTTAAGGTCAGGGTTAGGGTAAAGTTTAGGGTTAGGGAAAGGGTAAGGTTTTGGGTTAGGGTTAGGGTAAGGGTTAGGGCCATGGTTAGGGTTATGGTTAAGGTTAGGGTTAGGGTTAGGGTAAGGGTAAGGGTTAGGGGTAGGTTTAGGGTTAGGGTAAGTGTTAGTATTACGGTTAGGGTTAGGGTTAGGGTAAGGGTAAGGGTTAGGGTTAGGGTTAGGGTAGGGATAAATGTTAGGTTTAGGGTTTGGGTTAGGGTTCGGGTTAGGTTTAGGGTTAGGGTTAGGGTAAGGGTTAGGGTTAGGGTTAGGGTTAGGGTTAAGGTTAGGGTTAGGGTTAGGGTAAAGGTAAGGGTTAGGGTTAGGGTAAGTGTTAGGATTAGGGTTAGGGGTAGGGTTAGGGTAAGGGTAAGGGTTAGGGTTAGGGTTAGGGTTAGGGTTAAGGTTAGGTTTAGGGTTAGGGTCAGAGTTAGGGTAAGAGTTAGGGTTAGGGTTAGGGTTAGGGTTAGGGTTAGGGTAAGGGTTAGGGTTAGTGTTAGGGTTAGGGTTAGGGTAAGGTTTAGGGTTATCGTTAGGGTTAGGGTAAGGGTTAGGGTTAGGGTTAGGTTAAGGGTAAGTGTCAGGGTTAGGGTTAGGGTTAGGGTAAGGGTTAGGGTTAGGGTTAGGATTAGGGTAAGTGTTATGGTTAGGGTTAGGGATAGGGTTAGGGTTAGGGTTAGGGTAAGAGTAAGTGTTAGGATTAGGGTTAGGGTTAGGGTAAGGGTAAGGGTTAGGGTTAGGGTTAGGGTCAAGGTTAAGAGTGAGGATTGGGTTAGGTTCAGGGTAAGGGTTAGGGTTAGGGTTATGCTTAGGGTTCGGGTTAGGTTAAGGGTTAGGGTAAGGGTTAGGGTTAGGGCAAGGGTAAGTGTTAGATTTAGGGTTAGGGTTAGGGTTAGGGTTAGGTTTAGGGTTTGGGTTAAGGTTAGGTTTAGGTATAAGTTTAGGGTTAGGGTAAGGGTTAGGTTTAGGTTTAGGGTTAGGGTTAGGGTTAAGCTTAGGTTTTAGGGTTAGGTTTAGGGTTAGTATTAGGGTAAGGTTTAGGGTTAGGGTTAGGTAAGGGTTAGGGTTTGGGGTAGGTTTAGGGTTAGGGTTAGGTTAGAATTAGGGTTAGGGTTGGGGTAAGGGTAAGGGTTAGGGTTACGGTTAGTGTTAGGGTAAGGGTTAGGGTTAGGCGTCAGGGTTAGTCTTAGGGTTAGGTTAAGTGTTAGGTTTAGGGTTAGAGTTAGGATAAGGGTTTGGGTTAGGGTAAGGGTAAGTATTAGAGTTAGGGTTAGGGTTAGGGTTGGGGTTAGAGTAAGGGTTAGGGTTAGGGTTAGGTTTAGGGTTGGGGTTAAGGTTAGGGTTAGGGTTAGGGTAAGGGTAAGGGTTAGGGTTATGTTAAGTGTTAGGGTTAGGGTTAGTGTTAGGGTTAGAGTAAGGGTAAGGGTTAGGTTTAGGGTTAGGGTTAGGTGTAAGGGTTAGGGTTAGGTTCAGGGTTAGGGTTAGGGTAAGCGAAGGGTTAGGCTTAGGGTTAGGTTTAGGGTTAGGGTTAGGTTAAGGGTAAGGGTTAGAGTTAGGGTTAGGGTTAGGGTTCGAGTTAAGGTTAGGGTTAGGGTTACGGTTAGGGTAAGGGTAAAGGTTAGGGTTATTGTTAGGGTTAGGGTTAGGGAAAGGGTAAGGGTTAGGGTTAGGGTTAGGGTAAGGTTTAGGGTTAGATTTAGGGTTAGGGTTAGGGTAAGTGTAAGGGTTAGGTTTAGGGTTAGGGTTAGAGTTAGGGTAAGCATAAGGTTGAGGGTTAGGATTCGGTTTAGAGTAAGGGTTAGGGGTAGGGTTAGGGTTAGGGTTAGAGTTAGGGTTAGGGTTAGGGTAAGGGTAAGGTTTAGGGTTAGGGTTAGGGTAAGGGTTAGGCTTAGGGTTAGGGTTAGTGTTAGGTTAGGGATTTGGGTAAGCGTAAGTGTTAGGGTTAGTGTTAGGGTTAGGATAAGGGTAAGGGTTGTGGTTAGGGTTAGGGTTAGGTTAAGGGTAAGTGTTAGGGTTAGGGTTAGGGTAAGGGTAAGGGGTAGTGTTAGGGTTAGGGTTAGTGTTAGGTTTATTGTTAGGGTATGGGTCAGGGCAATGGTTAGGGTTAGGTTTATGGTTAAGTTTAGGGTTAGGGTAATGGTTAGGGTTAGGATTTGGGTAAGGGTAAGTGTTAGGGTTAGGGTTAGGGTTAAGTTTAGGGTTAAGGTTAGGGTTAGAGTTAGGGTAAGGGTTAGGGTTAGGTTAGGTTAAGGGTTAGTTTTAAGGTTAGGGTTATAGTTAGGTTTAGGGTTAGGTTAAGGGTAAGGGTTAGGGTTAGGGTTAGGGTAAGGGATAGGGTTAGGTTTAGGGTTAGAGTTAGGGTTATGTTAAGGGTAATGGTTAGGGTTAGGATTGGGGTTAGGGTTAGGGTAAGGGTTAGGGTTAGGATTAGTGTTAGATTTAGGGTTAGGATTAGGTTAAGTGTAAGGGTTAGGTTTAGGGTTAGGGTTAGAGTTAGGGTAAGCATAAGGTTGAGGGTTAGGATTCTGTTTAGAGTAAGGGTTAGGGGTAGGGTTAGGGTTAGGGTTAGAGTTAGGGTTAGGGTGAGGTTAAGGGTAAGATTTAGGGTTAGGATTAGGTTTAGGATAAGGATTAGGGTTAGGGGTTAGGGTTAGGTTTAGGGTAAGGGTTAGGGTTAAAGTTAGGGTTAGGGTTAGGGTAAGGTTTAGGGTTATCGTTAGGGTTAGGGTAAGGGTTAGGGTTAGGGTTAGGTTAAGGGTAAGTGTTAGGGTTAGGGTTACGGTTAGGGTTAGGGTAAGGGTTAGGGTTAGGGTTAGGATTAGGGTAAGTGTTATGGTTAGGGTTAGGGATAGGGTTAGGGTTAGGGTTAGGGTAAGGGTAAGTATTAGGATTAGGGTTAGGGTTAGGGTAAGGGTAAGGGTTAGGCTTAGGGTTAGGGTAAATGTTAAGAGTGAGGATTGGGTTAGGTTCAGGGTAAGGGTTAGGGTTAGGGTTATGCTTAGGGTTCGGGTTAGGTTAAGGGTTAGGGTAAGGGTTAGGGTTAGGGCAAGGGTAAGTGTTAGATTTAGGGTTAGGGTTAGGGTTAGGGTAAGGGTTAGTGTTAGGGTTAGGGTTAGGTTTAGGGTTTGGGTTAAGTTTAGGTTTAGGTATAAGTTTAGAGTTAGGGTAAGGGTTAGGTTTAGGTTTAGGTTTAGGGTTAGGGTTAAGCTTAGGTTTTCCGGTTAGGTTTAGGGTTAGTATTAGGGTAAGGTTTAGGGTTAGGGTTAGGGTAAGGGTTAGGGTAAGGGGTAGGGTTAGGGTTAGGGATAGGGTAAGGGTAAGGGTTAGGTTTAGGGTTACAGTTAAGGTTGAGGTTAGGGTTAGAGTTAGAGTAAGGGTTAGGGTTAGGGTTAGAGTAAATGTTAGGTTTAGGGTTAGGGTTAGGGTTAGGTTTAAGCTTAGGTTTTAGGGTTAGGTTTAGGGTTAGTATTAGGGTAAGGTTTAGGGTTAGGGTTAGGGTAAGGGTTAGGTTTAGGGTTATGGATAGGGTAAGGGTAAGGTTTAGGTTTAGGGTTACGGTTAAGGTTGAGGTTAGGGTTAGAGTTAGAGTAAGGGTTAGGTTTAGGGTTAGAGTAAGGGTTAGGTTTAGGGTTAGGCTTAGGTTAGAATTAGGGTTAGGGTTGGGGTAAGGGTAAGGGTTAGGGTTACGGTTAGGGTTAGGGTAAGGGTTAGGGTTAGGCGTCAGGGTTAGTCTTAGGGTTAGATTAAGTGTTAGGTTTAGGGTTAGGGTTAGGATAAGGGTTTGGGTTACGGTAAGGGTAAGTGTTAGAGTTAGGGTTAGGGTTAGGGTTGGGGTTAGAGTAAGGGTTAGGGTTAGGGTTAGGTTTAGGGTTGGGGTTAAGTTTAGGATTAGGGTTAGGGTAAGGGTAAGGGTTAGGGTTACGTTAAGTGTTAGTTTTAGGGTTAGTGTTAGGATTAGAGTAAGGGTAAGGGTTAGGTTTAGGGTTAGGGTTAGGTGTAAGGGTTAGGGTTAGGTTCAGGGTTAGGGTTAGGGTAAGGGAAGGGTTAGGCTTAGGGTTAGGTTCAGGGTTAGGGTTAGGTTAAGGGTAAGGGTTAGGGTTAGGGTTAGGGTTAGGGTTCGAGTTAAGGTTAGGGTTAGGGTTAGGGTTAGGGTTATGGTTAGGGTAAGGGTAACGGTTAGGGTTATTGTTATGGTTAGGGTCAGGGAAAGGGTAAGGGTTAGGGTTAGGTTTAGGGTTAGGGTGGGGGTAAGTGTAAGGGTTAGGGTTAGGTTTAGGTTAGGTAAAGGGTAAGGGTTAGGGTTAGGGTTAGGTTTAGGGTAAGAATTAGGGTTAGGGTTAGCATTTAGGTTAGGGTTAGGGTAAGGGTAAGGTTTAGGGTTATTGTTAGGGTTACGGTTAGGGTTAGGTTTTAGGGTTAGGGTTAGGTATAGGGTTAGGGTTAGTGTTAGGATTAGGGTTAAGGTTAGGGTTAGGGTTGGGGTTAGGGTTTGGGTTAGGGTTAGGTTTAGGGTAAGGGTAAGGTTTAGGGTTACGGTTAGGGTTAGGTTAAGGGTAAGGGTTAGGGTTATGGTTAGGGTTAGGGTTAGGGTTAGGGTTAGGTTAAGGGTTGTGTTAGGGTTACGGTTAGGGTTAGGGTTAGCGTTAGGTTAAGGTTAAGGATTAGGTTTAGCGTTAGGGTAAACGTAAGGGTAAGGGTTAGGGTTAGGGTTAGGGTTAGATTTAGGGTAAGGCTTAGGGTTAGGTTTAGGGTTAGGGTAAGGTGTAGGGTTAGGGTTAGCGTTAGGGGAAGGGTTAGGGTTAGGGTTAGGGTAAGGTTAAGGGTTAGGGTTAGGGTTAAGGTTAGGGGTAGGGTTAGGGTTAGGGTTAGGTTTAGAGTTAGGGTTAGGGTAAGGGTAAGGGTTAGGTTTAGAGTTAGAGTTAGGTAAAGGTTAAGGTTTAGGGTTAGGGTTAGGGTTAGGGTAAGAATTAGGGTTAGGGTTAGGGTTAGGGAAAGGGTAAGGGTTAGGGTTAGGGTTAGAGTTAAGGTAAGGATTAGGGTTGGGGTTAGGGTTAGGGTAATGTTAGGGTTAGGGTTAGTGTTAGCATTACGTTTAGGGTTAGGGTTAGGGTAAGGGTAAGGTTTAGGGTTAGGATTAGGGTAATGGTACGAGTTAGGGTTAGGGTAAGGTTTAGGGTTAGGTATTAGGGTTAGGGTTAGGGTTAGGTTAGGTTTAGGGTTACAGTTAGGGTAAGGGTAAGGGTTAGGGTTAGGGTTAGGGTTAGTTTTAGGGTTAGGGTTAGGGTAATGGTAAGGGTAAGATTTAGGGTTAGGGTTTGGGATAGGGTTAGGTTAGGGTTAAGGTTAGGATTAGCTTTAGGGTTAGGTTTAGGGCTAGGGTGAGGGTAAGGGTTAAGGTTAGGGTTAGGATTAGGAAAAGGGTAATTGTTAGGGTTAGGGTTAGGGTTAAGGTAAGGATTAGGGTTGGGGTTAGGGTTTGGGTAAGGGATAGGGTTAGGGGTAGGTTTAGCATTAAGGTTAGTGTTAGGGTTAGGGTAAGGGTAATGGTTAGGATTAGGGTTAGGGTAAGCGTAAGGGATAAGTTTAGGGTTAGGGTTAGGATTAGGGTTACGGTTAGGGTTAGGGTTACGGTAAGGATAAGATTTAGGGTTAAGTTTAGGGTTAGGGTTAGGGTTAGGGTTAGGGTAAGGGTAAGGTTTATGGTTAGGGTTATGGTTAGGTTTAGGGTTATGGTAAGGGTAATGGTAAGGGTTAGAGTTAGGGTAAGGGTTAGGGTTAGGGTTATGGTTAGGGTTAGGGTTAGGGTTAGGTTTAGGGTTAGGGTTAGGGTAAGGTTAAGGGTTATTGTTAGGGTTAGGGTTAGGGCAAGGGTTAGGGTTAGGGTTAGGTTTAGGGTTAGGTTAAGGGTATATGTTAGGGTTACAGTTAGGGTTAGGGTTAGGGTTAGCGTTAGGGTTAGGGTTAGGTTTAGGGTTAGGTTAGGTTAGGGTTAGCGGTAGGGTTAGGGTTAGGGTTAGGGTTAGGGTTAGGCTTAAGGTAAGGATTATGTTTGGGGTTATGGTTAGGGTAAGATTAGGGTTAGGGTTAGCGTTAGCATTAAGTTTAGGGTTAGGGTTAGGTTGAGGTAAGAGTTAGGGTTAGGGTTAGGGTAAGGGTAAGGGTTAGGGTTAGGGTTAGGGTTACGTTTAGGGTTAGGGTGAGTGTAAGGGTAAGGTTTAGGGTTAGGTTTAGGGTTTGGTAAAGGTTAAGGGTTAGGGTTAGGGTTAGGTTTAGGGTAAGAATTACGGTTAGGGTTAGGGTTAGCATTAAGGTTAGGGTTAGGGTAAGGGTAAGGGTGAGGGTTATTGTTAGGGTTACGGTTAGGGTTAGGTTTTAGGGTTAGGGTTAGGTATATGGTTAGCGTTAGGGTTAGGATTAGGGTTAAGGTTAGGGTTAGGGTTGGGGTTAGGGTTTGGGTTAGGGTTAGGGTTAGGGTAAGGGTAAGTTTTAGGGTTACGGTTAGGGTTAGGTTAAGGGTAAGGGTTAGTGTTATGGCCAGGGTTTGGGTTAGGTTTAGGTATAGGTTAAGGGTATGTGTTAGGGTTACAGTTAGGGTTAGGGTTAGGGTTACCGTTAGGGTTAGGGTTAGGGTTAGGGTTAGGGTTAGGTTAGGGTTATCATTAGGGTTAGGGTTCTGGTTAGGGTAGGGTTAGGATTAGGGTTAAGGTAACGATTAGGGTTGGGGTTAGGGTTAGGGTAAGGTTAGGGTTAGGGTTAGTGTTAGCATTAAGTTTAGGGTTAGGGTTAGGGTAAGGGTAAGGGTTAGGGTTAGGGTTAGGGTTAGGGTAAGGGTTAGGGTTAGCGTTAGGGTAAGGGTAAGGGTTAGGGTTAGGGTTAGGGTTAGGGTTATGTTAAGGGTAAGGGTTAGGGTTAGGGTTAGGGTAAAGGTAAGTGTTAGGGTTAGGCTTGGGAAAAGGTTAAGTGTTAGGGTTAGGGTTAGGGTTAGGGGTTAGGGTTAACGTTAGGGATAGGGTTAGGTTTAGGGTTAGGGGTAGGGTAAGCCTAAGGGTTAGGGTTAGGGTTAGGGTTAGGGTTAGTATTAGGTTTAGGGTTAGGGTTAAGGTCAGGGCAACGGTTAGGTTTAGGGTTAGGGTTAAGTTTAGGGTTAGGGTTAGGGTTTGGGTTAGGGTAAGGGTAAGGGTTAAGGTTAGGGTTAGGGTTAGGGTTAAGGTTAGGTTTAGGGTTAGGGTCAGAGTTAGGGTAAGAGTTAGGGTTAGGTTAGGGTATGGTTTAAGGTTAGGGTTGGGGTTATAGTTAAGTTTCTGGTTAGGTAAATGGTAAGGGTTAGGATTAGGGTTAGGGTTAGGGTGAGGTTAAGGGTTAGGGTTAGGGTTAGGGTTAGAGTTAGGTTTAGGGTTAGGGTAAGGTTAAGGGTTAGGGTTAGGTTTAGGGTTAGGGTTAGGATAAGGGTTAGGGTTAGGGGTTAGGTTTAGGGTTAGGGTTAGGTTAGGGTAAGGGTTAAGGTTAGTGTTAGGTTTAGGGTAAGGTTTATGGTTAGGTTTAGGGTAAGTGTTAGGGTTAGGGTTAGGGTTAGGGTTAGAGTTAGGATTAGGTTTGGGCTTAAGGTTAGGGTTAGGGTTAGGGTAAGGATAAGGGTTAGGGTTATGGTTACGGTTAGGGTAAGTGTCAGGGTTAGGGTTAGGGTTAGGGTTAGGCTTAGGATAAGGGTTAGGGTTAGGGTTAGCGTTAGGTGTTAGAGTTATGGTTAGGTTAGTTTTAGGGTTATGGTTAGGGTAAGGGTAAGGGTTAGGGTTAGGTTTAGGGTTAGTTTTAGGGTTAGGGTTAGGGTAAGGGTAAGAGTTAGGGTTAGGTTTAGGGTTAGGGTTAGGGTTAAGGTTAGGGTTTGGTTTAGGTTTAGGGTTAGGGTTAGGGTTAGGGTAAGGGTTAGGGTTAGGGTTAGGTTTAGCATTAAGGTTAGGGTTAGGGTTAGAGTTAGGGTTAGGTTAAGTTTATGGGTAAGGGTAAGGGTTAGGGTTAGGTTTGGTGTAAGTGTAAGGGTTAGGGTTAGGGTTAGGTTAAGTGTAAGGGTTAGGGTTAGGGTTAGGGTAATGGTAAGTGTTAGTTTTAGGGTTAGGGTTAGGATAAGGGTAAGGGTTAGGGTTAGGGTTAGGGGTTAGGGTTAGAGTTAGGATTAGGTTTACGTTTGGGGTGATGTAAGGGTTAGGGGTAGGGTTAGGCTTTGGGTTAGGGTTAGGGTTAGTGTTAGGTTTAGGGTTAGGGTTAAGGTCAGCGCAACGGTTAGGGTTAGGGTTAGGGTTACGGTTAAGGTTAGGGTTAGGGTTAGGGTTAGGGGAAGGGTAAGGGTTAGGGTTAGGGTTAGAGTAAGGGTTAATGTTAGGGTTAGGATTAGGGTTAGTGTTATGGTTAGAGTTAGGGTTAGGGTTAGGGTTAGGGTTAGTGTTAGGGTAAGGGTAAGGTTTAGGGTTAGGTTTAGGGTTAGGGTGAGGGCAAGGATAAGGGTTAGGATTAGGTTTAGGGTTAGGTTTAGGGTAAGGGTTACTGTTAGGGTTAAGTTTAGGGTAAGAATTAGGGTTAGGGTTAGGGTAATTGTTAGGGTTAGGGTTAGCATTAAGGTTAGGGTTAGGGTAAGGGTAAGGTTTAGGGTTATTGTTACGGTTATGGTTAGGTTTTAGGGTTAGGGTTAGGTATAGGGTTAGGTTTAGGGTTAGGATTAGGGTTAAGATTAGGGTTAGGGTTAGGTTTTGGGTTAGGGTTAAGTTTAGGGTAAGGGTAAGTTTTAGGGTTACGGTTACGGTTAGGATAATGGTAAGGGTTAGGGTTAGGGTTAGGGTTAGGGTTAGGTTTAGGGTTAGTTTAAGAGTATGTGTTATGGTTACGGTTAGGGTTAGGGTTAGGGTTAGCGTTAGGGTAAGGTTAAGGATTAGGGTTAGAGTTACAGTTAAGGTAAGGGTAAGGGTTAGGGTTAGGGTTAGGGTTAGGGTTAGCTTTAGGTTTATGGTAAGGTTGAGGGTTCGGTTTAGGGTTAGGTTTAGGGTTAGGGGTAGGTTAGGGCTTAGGGTAAGTGTAAGGGTGAGGGTTAGGGTTAGGGTTAGGGTTAGGGTAAGGGTAAGGGTTAGGGTTAGGGGTAGGGGTAGGTTTAGGGTTAGCATTAAGGTTATTGTTATGGTAAGTGTAAGGGTGAGGGTTATTGTTAGGGTATGGTTAGGGTTAGGTTTTAGGGTTAGGGTTAGGTTTAGGGTTAGGGTTAGGGTAAGGGTAATGGTTAGGGTTTGGTTAGGGTTAGTGTAAGGGTAAGGGTTAGGTTTAGGGTTAGGGTTAAGGTTAGGGTTAGGGTTAGGGTTTCAGTTAGGGTTAGGTTTAGGGCAAGGGTAAGGTTTAGGGTTACAGTTAGGGTTAGGTTACGGGTAAGGTTTAGGGTTAGGGTTAGGTTTAGGGTTAGGGTAAGGGTAAGGGTTAGGGTTAGGGTTGGGGTTAGGGTATGGGTTAGGTTAAGAGTAAGTGTTAGGGTTAGTGTTAGGGTTAGGATAAGTGTAAGGTTTAGGGTTAGGGTTAGGGTTAGGTTTATTACAAGGTTTAGTGTTAGGGATAGGGTTAGGGTTAGGGTAAGGGTAAGTGTTAGTGTTAGGGTTAGGGTTAGGCTTAGGGTAAGAGGTAGGATTAAGGTTAGGGTTAGGTTTAGGGTTGGGATTAAGTTTAGGGTAAGGGTTAGGGAAAGGGTAAGGGTTAGGGTTAGGGTTAGGTTTAGGGTTAGGCATAGTTTAAGGGTAAGCGTTAGGGATAGAATAAGGGTAAGGTTTAGGTTTAGTGATATGGTTAGGGTTAGGTTCAGATTTAGGGTTAGGGTCAGGTTTAGGGTTAGGGTTAGGGTAAGGGTTAGGGCTAGGTTTAGGGTAAGCGTAAGGGTTTGGTTTAGGGTTATGGTTAGGGTTAGGGTAAGGGTAAGTGTTAGGGTTATTGTTAGGATAGGGTTAGGGTAAGGGTTAGGGTTAGTGTTAGAGTTAGGTTAAGAGTAAGGGTTAGGGTTAAGGTTAGGGTTAGGGTTAGGTTTAGGGTTAGGGTTAGGGTAAGGGTAAGGGTTAGGGTTAGGGTTAGGGTTAGGTATAGGGTTAGGGTGAGGGTTAGTGTTAGGGTTAGGGTTAGGGAAAGGGTAAGGGTTAGGGTAGGGTTAGGGTTAAGTTTAGGGTTAGGGTAATGATTAAGGTTAGGGTTAGGGTAAGGGTAAGGGTAAGGGTGTGGGTTAGGGTTAGGGTAAGGGTTTGGGTTAAGGTTAGGGTTTGGGTTAGGGTTAAGGTCAGGGTTAGGGTAAAGTTTAGGGTTAGGGAAAGGGTAAGGTTTTGGGTTAGGGTTAGGGTAAGGGTTAGGGCCATGGTTAGGGTTATGGTTAAGGTTAGGGTTAGGGTTAGGGTAAGGGTAAGGGTTAGGGGTAGGTTTAGGGTTAGGGTAAGTGTTAGTATTACGGTTAGGGTTAGGGTTAGGGTAAGGGTAAGGGTTAGGGTTAGGGTTAGGGTAGGGATAAATGTTAGGTTTAGGGTTTGGGTTAGGGTTCGGGTTAGGTTTAGGGTTAGGGTTAGGGTAAGGGTTAGGGTTAGGGTTAGGGTTAGGGTTAAGGTTAGGGTTAGGGTTAGGGTAAAGGTAAGGGTTAGGGTTAGGGTAAGTGTTAGGATTAGGGTTAGGGGTAGGGTTAGGGTAAGGGTAAGGGTTAGGGTTAGGGTTAGGGTTAGGGTTAAGGTTAGGTTTAGGGTTAGGGTCAGAGTTAGGGTAAGAGTTAGGGTTAGGGTTAGGGTTAGGGTTAGGGTTAGGGTAAGGGTTAGGGTTAGTGTTAGGGTTAGGGTTAGGGTAAGGTTTAGGGTTATCGTTAGGGTTAGGGTAAGGGTTAGGGTTAGGGTTAGGTTAAGGGTAAGTGTCAGGGTTAGGGTTAGGGTTAGGGTAAGGGTTAGGGTTAGGGTTAGGATTAGGGTAAGTGTTATGTTTAGGGTTAGGGATAGGGTTAGGGTTAGGGTTAGGGTAAGAGTAAGTGTTAGGATTAGGGTTAGGGTTAGGGTAAGGGTAAGGGTTAGGGTTAGGGTTAGGGTCAAGGTTAAGAGTGAGGATTGGGTTAGGTTCAGGGTAAGGGTTAGGGTTAGGGTTATGCTTAGGGTTCGGGTTAGGTTAAGGGTTAGGGTAAGGGTTAGGGTTAGGGCAAGGGTAAGTGTTAGATTTAGGGTTAGGGTTAGGGTTAGGGTTAGGGTTAGGTTTAGGGTTTGGGTTAAGGTTAGGTTTAGGTATAAGTTTAGGGTTAGGGTAAGGGTTAGGTTTAGGTTTAGGGTTAGGGTTAGGGTTAAGCTTAGGTTTTAGGGTTAGGTTTAGGGTTAGTATTAGGGTAAGGTTTAGGGTTAGGGTTAGGTAAGGGTTAGGGTTTGGGGTAGGTTTAGGGTTAGGGTTAGGTTAGAATTAGGGTTAGGGTTGGGGTAAGGGTAAGGGTTAGGGTTACGGTTAGTGTTAGGGTAAGGGTTAGGGTTAGGCGTCAGGGTTAGTCTTAGGGTTAGGTTAAGTGTTAGGTTTAGGGTTAGAGTTAGGATAAGGGTTTGGGTTAGGGTAAGGGTAAGTATTAGAGTTAGGGTTAGGGTTAGGGTTGGGGTTAGAGTAAGGGTTAGGGTTAGGGTTAGGTTTAGGGTTGGGGTTAAGGTTAGGGTTAGGGTTAGGGTAAGGGTAAGGGTTAGGGTTATGTTAAGTGTTAGGGTTAGGGTTAGTGTTAGGGTTAGAGTAAGGGTAAGGGTTAGGTTTAGGGTTAGGGTTAGGTGTAAGGGTTAGGGTTAGGTTCAGGGTTAGGGTTAGGGTAAGCGAAGGGTTAGGCTTAGGGTTAGGTTTAGGGTTAGGGTTAGGTTAAGGGTAAGGGTTAGAGTTAGGGTTAGGGTTAGGGTTCGAGTTAAGGTTAGGGTTAGGGTTACGGTTAGGGTAAGGGTAAAGGTTAGGGTTATTGTTAGGGTTAGGGTTAGGGAAAGGGTAAGGGTTAGGGTTAGGGTTAGGGTAAGGTTTAGGGTTAGATTTAGGGTTAGGGTTAGGGTAAGTGTAAGGGTTAGGTTTAGGGTTAGGGTTAGAGTTAGGGTAAGCATAAGGTTGAGGGTTAGGATTCGGTTTAGAGTAAGGGTTAGGGGTAGGGTTAGGGTTAGGGTAAGGGTAAGGTTTAGGGTTAGGGTTAGGGTAAGGGTTAGGCTTAGGGTTAGGGTTAGTGTTAGGTTAGGGATTTGGGTAAGCGTAAGTGTTAGGGTTAGTGTTAGGGTTAGGATAAGGGTAAGGGTTGTGGTTAGGGTTAGGGTTAGGTTAAGGGTAAGTGTTAGGGTTAGGGTTAGGTTTATGGTTAGGGTTAGGGTAAGGGTAAGGGGTAGTGTTAGGGTTAGGGTTAGTGTTAGGTTTATTGTTAGGGTATGGGTCAGGGCAACGGTTAGGGTTAGGTTTATGGTTAAGTTTAGGGTTAGGGTAATGGTTAGGGTTAGGATTTGGGTAAGGGTAAGTGTTAGGGTTAGGGTTAGGGTTAAGGTTAGGGTTAAGGTTAGGGTTAGAGTTAGGGTAAGGGTTAGGGTTAGGTTAGGTTAAGGGTTAGTTTTAAGGTTAGGGTTATAGTTAGGTTTAGGGTTAGGTTAAGGGTAAGGGTTAGGGTTAGGGTTAGGGTAAGGGATAGGGTTAGGTTTAGGGTTAGAGTTAGGGTTATGTTAAGGGTAATGGTTAGGGTTAGGATTGGGGTTAGGGTTAGGGTAAGGGTTAGGGTTAGGATTAGTGTTAGATTTAGGGTTAGGATTAGGTTAAGTGTAAGGGTTAGGTTTAGGGTTAGGGTTAGAGTTAGGGTAAGCATAAGGTTGAGGGTTAGGATTCTGTTTAGAGTAAGGGTTAGGGGTAGGGTTAGGGTTAGGGTTAGAGTTAGGGTTAGGGTGAGGTTAAGGGTAAGATTTAGGGTTAGGATTAGGTTTAGGGTAAGGATTAGGGTTAGGGGTTAGGGTTAGGGTTAGGGTAAGGGTTAGGGTTAAAGTTAGGGTTAGGGTTAGGGTAAGGTTTAGGGTTATCGTTAGGGTTAGGGTAAGGGTTAGGGTTAGGGTTAGGTTAAGGGTAAGTGTTAGGGTTAGGGTTAGGGTTAGGGTAAGGGTTAGGGTTAGGGTTAGGATTAGGGTAAGTGTTATGGTTAGGGTTAGGGATAGGGTTAGGGTTAGGGTTAGGGTAAGGGTTAGGGTTAGGGTTAGGATTAGGGTAAGTGTTATGGTTAGGGTTAGGGATAGGGTTAGGGTTAGGGTTAGGGTAAGGGTAAGTATTAGGATTAGGGTTAGGGTTAGGGTAAGGGTAAGGGTTAGGCTTAGGGTTAGGGTAAATGTTAAGAGTGAGGATTGGGTTAGGTTCAGGGTAAGGGTTAGGGTTAGGGTTATGCTTAGGGTTCGGGTTAGGTTAAGGGTTAGGGTAAGGGTTAGGGTTAGGGCAAGGGTAAGTGTTAGATTTAGGGTTAGGGTTAGGGTTAGGGTAAGGGTTAGTGTTAGGGTTAGGGTTAGGTTTAGGGTTTGGGTTAAGTTTAGGTTTAGGTATAAGTTTAGAGTTAGGGTAAGGGTTAGGTTTAGGTTTAGGTTTAGGGTTAGGGTTAAGCTTAGGTTTTCCGGTTAGGTTTAGGGTTAGTATTAGGGTAAGGTTTAGGGTTAGGGTTAGGGTAAGGGTTAGGGTAAGGGGTAGGGTTAGGGTTAGGGATAGGGTAAGGGTAAGGGTTAGGTTTAGGGTTACAGTTAAGGTTGAGGTTAGGGTTAGAGTTAGAGTAAGGGTTAGGGTTAGGGTTAGAGTAAATGTTAGGTTTAGGGTTAGGGTTAGGGTTAGGTTTAAGCTTAGGTTTTAGGGTTAGGTTTAGGGTTAGTATTAGGGTAAGGTTTAGGGTTAGGGTTAGGGTAAGGGTTAGGTTTAGGGTTATGGATAGGGTAAGGGTAAGGTTTAGGTTTAGGGTTACGGTTAAGGTTGAGGTTAGGGTTAGAGTTAGAGTAAGGGTTAGGTTTAGGGTTAGAGTAAGGGTTAGGTTTAGGGTTAGGCTTAGGTTAGAATTAGGGTTAGGGTTGGGGTAAGGGTAAGGGTTAGGGTTACGGTTAGGGTAAGGGTTAGGGTTAGGCGTCAGGGTTAGTCTTAGGGTTAGATTAAGTGTTAGGTTTAGGGTTAGGGTTAGGATAAGGGTTTGGGTTACGGTAAGGGTAAGTGTTAGAGTTAGGGTTAGGGTTAGGGTTGGGGTTAGAGTAAGGGTTAGGGTTAGGGTTAGGTTTAGGGTTGGGGTTAAGTTTAGGATTAGGGTTAGGGTAAGGGTAAGGGTTAGGGTTACGTTAAGTGTTAGTTTTAGGGTTAGTGTTAGGGTTAGAGTAAGGGTAAGGGTTAGGTTTAGGGTTAGGGTTAGGTGTAAGGGTTAGGGTTAGGTTCAGGGTTAGGGTTAGGGTAAGGGAAGGGTTAGGCTTAGGGTTAGGTTCAGGGTTAGGGTTAGGTTAAGGGTAAGGGTTAGGGTTAGGGTTAGGGTTCGAGTTAAGGTTAGGGTTAGGGTTAGGGTTAGGGTTATGGTTAGGGTAAGGGTAACGGTTAGGGTTATTGTTAGGGTTAGGGTCAGGGAAAGGGTAAGGGTTAGGGTTAGGTTTAGGGTTAGGGTGGGGGTAAGTGTAAGGGTTAGGGTTAGGTTTAGGTTAGGTAAAGGGTAAGGGTTAGGGTTAGGGTTAGGTTTAGGGTAAGAATTAGGGTTAGGGTTAGGGTAAGTGTTAGGGTTAGGGTTAGCATTTAGGTTAGGGTTAGGGTAAGGGTAAGGTTTAGGGTTATTGTTAGAGTTACGGTTAGGGTTAGGTTTTAGGGTTAGGGTTAGGTATAGGGTTAGGGTTAGTGTTAGGATTAGGGTTAAGGTTAGGGTTAGGGTTGGGGTTAGGGTTTGGGTTAGGGTTAGGTTTATGGTAAGGGTAAGGTTTAGGGTTATGGTTAGGGTTAGGTTAAGGGTAAGGGTTAGGGTTATGGTTAGGGTTAGGGTTAGGGTTAGGGTTAGGTTAAGGGTATGTGTTAGGGTTACGGTTAGGGTTAGGGTTAGCGTTAGGTTAAGGTTAAGGATTAGGTTTAGCGTTAGGGTAAACGTAAGGGTAAGGGTTAGGGTTAGGGTTAGGGTTAGATTTAGGGTAAGGCTTAGGGTTAGGTTTAGGGTTAGGGTAAGGTGTAGGGTTAGGGTTAGGGTTAGGGGAAGGGTTAGGGTTAGGGTTAGGGTAAGGTTAAGGGTTAGGGTTAGGGTTAAGGTTAGGGGTAGGGTTAGGGTTAGGGTTAGGTTTAGAGTTAGGGTTAGGGTAAGGGTAAGGGTTAGGTTTAGAGTTAGAGTTAGGTAAAGGTTAAGGTTTAGGGTTAGGGTTAGGGTTAGGGTAAGAATTAGGGTTAGGGTTAGGGTTAGGGAAAGGGTAAGGGTTAGGGTTAGGGTTAGAGTTAAGGTAAGGATTAGGGTTGGGGTTAGGGTTAGGGTAATGTTAGGGTTAGGGTTAGTGTTAGCATTACGTTTAGGGTTAGGGTTAGGGTAAGGGTAAGGTTTAGGGTTAGGATTAGGGTAATGGTACGAGTTAGGGTTAGGGTAAGGTTTAGGGTTAGGTATTAGGGTTAGGGTTAGGGTTAGGTTAGGTTTAGGGTTACAGTTAGGGTAAGGGTAAGGGTTAGGGTTAGGGTTAGGGTTAGTTTTAGGGTTAGGGTTAGGGTAATGGTAAGGGTAAGATTTAGGGTTAGGGTTTGGGATAGGGTTAGGTTAGGGTTAAGGTTAGGATTAGCTTTAGGGTTAGGTTTAGGGCTAGGGTGAGGGTAAGGGTTAAGGTTAGGGTTAGGATTAGGAAAAGGGTAATTGTTAGGGTTAGGGTTAGGGTTAAGGTAAGGATTAGGGTTGGGGTTAGGGTTTGGGTAAGGGATAGGGTTAGGGGTAGGTTTAGCATTAAGGTTAGTGTTAGGGTTAGGGTAAGGGTAATGGTTAGGATTAGGGTTAGGGTAAGCGTAAGGGATAAGTTTAGGGTTAGGGTTAGGATTAGGGTTACGGTTAGGGTTAGGGTTACGGTAAGGATAAGATTTAGGGTTAAGTTTAGGGTTAGGGTTAGGGTTAGGGTTAGGGTAAGGGTAAGGTTTATGGTTAGGGTTATGGTTAGGTTTAGGGTTATGGTAAGGGTAATGGTAAGGGTTAGAGTTAGGGTAAGGGTTAGGGTTAGGGTTATGGTTAGGGTTAGGGTTAGGGTTAGGTTTAGGGTTAGGGTTAGGGTAAGGTTAAGGGTTATTGTTAGGGTTAGGGTTAGGGCAAGGGTTAGGGTTAGGGTTAGGTTTAGGGTTAGGTTAAGGGTATATGTTAGGGTTACAGTTAGGGTTAGGGTTAGGGTTAGCGTTAGGGTTAGGGTTAGGTTTAGGGTTAGGTTAGGTTAGGGTTAGCGGTAGGGTTAGGGTTAGGGTTAGGGTTAGGCTTAAGGTAAGGATTATGTTTGGGGTTATGGTTAGGGTAAGATTAGGGTTAGGGTTAGCGTTAGCATTAAGTTTAGGGTTAGGGTTAGGTTGAGGTAAGAGTTAGGGTTAGGGTTAGGGTAAGGGTAAGGGTTAGGGTTAGGGTTAGGGTTAGGTTTAGGGTTAGGGTGAGTGTAAGGGTAAGGTTTAGGGTTAGGTTTAGGGTTTGGTAAAGGTTAAGGGTTAGGGTTAGGGTTAGGTTTAGGGTAAGAATTACGGTTAGGGTTAGGGTTAGCATTAAGGTTAGGGTTAGGGTAAGGGTAAGGGTGAGGGTTATTGTTAGGGTTACGGTTAGGGTTAGGTTTTAGGGTTAGGGTTAGGTATATGGTTAGCGTTAGGGTTAGGATTAGGGTTAAGGTTAGGGTTAGGGTTGGGGTTAGGGTTTGGGTTAGGGTTAGGGTTAGGGTAAGGGTAAGTTTTAGGGTTACGGTTAGGGTTAGGTTAAGGGTAAGGGTTAGTGTTATGGCCAGGGTTTGGGTTAGGTTTAGGTATAGGTTAAGGGTATGTGTTAGGGTTACAGTTAGGGTTAGGGTTAGGGTTACCGTTAGGGTTAGGGTTAGGGTTAGGGTTAGGGTTAGGTTAGGGTTATCATTAGGGTTAGGGTTCTGGTTAGGGTAGGGTTAGGATTAGGGTTAAGGTAACGATTAGGGTTGGGGTTAGGGTTAGGGTAAGGTTAGGGTTAGGGTTAGTGTTAGCATTAAGTTTAGGGTTAGGGTTAGGGTAAGGGTAAGGGTTAGGGTTAGGGTTAGGGTTAGGGTAAGGGTTAGGGTTAGCGTTAGGGTAAGGGTAAGGGTTAGGGTTAGGGTTAGGGTTAGGGTTATGTTAAGGGTAAGGGTTAGGGTTAGGGTTAGGGTAAAGGTAAGTGTTAGGGTTAGGCTTGGGAAAAGGTTAAGTGTTAGGGTTAGGGTTAGGGTTAGGGGTTAGGGTTAAGGTTAGGGATAGGGTTAGGTTTAGGGTTAGGGGTAGGGTAAGCCTAAGGGTTAGGGTTAGGGTTAGGGTTAGGGTTAGTATTAGGTTTAGGGTTAGGGTTAAGGTCAGGGCAACGGTTAGGTTTAGGGTTAGGGTTAAGTTTAGGGTTAGGGTTAGGGTTTGGGTTAGGGTAAGGGTAAGGGTTAGGGTTAGGGTTAGGTTTATGGTTAGGGTTAGGGTAAGGGTAAGGGGTAGTGTTAGGGTTAGGGTTAGTGTTAGGTTTATTGTTAGGGTATGGGTCAGGGCAACGGTTAGGGTTAGGTTTATGGTTAAGTTTAGGGTTAGGGTAATGGTTAGGGTTAGGATTTGGGTAAGGGTAAGTGTTAGGGTTAGGGTTAGGGTTAAGGTTAGGGTTAAGGTTAGGGTTAGAGTTAGGGTAAGGGTTAGGGTTAGGTTAGGTTAAGGGTTAGTTTTAAGGTTAGGGTTATAGTTAGGTTTAGGGTTAGGTTAAGGGTAAGGGTTAGGGTTAGGGTTAGCGTAAGGGATAGGGTTAGGTTTAGGGTTAGAGTTAGGGTTATGTTAAGGGTAATGGTTAGGGTTAGGATTGGGGTTAGGGTTAGGGTAGGGGTTAGGGTTAGGATTAGTGTTAGATTTAGGGTTAGGATTAGGTTAAGTGTAAGGGTTAGGTTTAGGGTTAGGGTTAGAGTTAGGGTAAGCATAAGGTTGAGGGTTAGGATTCTGTTTAGAGTAAGGGTTAGGGGTAGGGTTAGAGTTAGGGTTAGGGTGAGGTTAAGGGTAAGATTTAGGGTTAGGATTAGGTTTAGGGTAAGGATTAGGGTTAGGGGTTAGGGTTAGGGTTAGTGTAAGGGTTAGGGTTAAAGTTAGGGTTAGGGTTAGGGTAAGGTTTAGGGTTATCGTTAGGGTTAGGGTAAGGGTTAGGGTTAGGGTTAGGTTAAGGGTAAGTGTTAGGGTTAGGGTTAGGGTTAGGGTAAGGGTTAGGGTTAGGGTTAGGATTAGGGTAAGTGTTATGGTTAGGGTTAGGGATAGGGTTAGGGTTAGGGTTAGGGTAAGGGTAAGTGTTAGGATTAGGGTTAGGGTTAGGGTAAGGGTAAGGGTTAGGCTTAGGGTTAGGGTAAATGTTAAGAGTGAGGATTGGGTTAGGTTCAGGGTAAGGGTTAGGGTTAGGGTTATGCTTAGGGTTCGGGTTAGGTTAAGGGTTAGGGTAAGGGTTAGGGTTAGGGCAAGGGTAAGTGTTAGATTTAGGGTTAGGGTTAGGGTTAGGGTAAGGGTTAGTGTTAGGGTTAGGGTTAGGTTTAGGTTTTGGGTTAAGTTTAGGTTTAGGTATAAGTTTAGAGTTAGGGTAAGGGTTAGGTTTAGGTTTAGGTTTAGGGTTAGGGTTAAGCTTAGGTTTTCCGGTTAGGTTTAGGGTTAGTATTAGGGTAAGGTTTAGGGTTAGGGTTAGGGTAAGGGTTAGGGTAAGGGGTAGGGTTAGGGTTAGGGATAGGGTAAGGGTAAGGGTTAGGTTTAGGGTTACAGTTAAGGTTGAGGTTAGGGTTAGAGTTAGAGTAAGGGTTAGGGTTAGGGTTAGAGTAAATGTTAGGTTTAGGGTTAGGGTTAGGGTTAGGTTTAAGCTTAGGTTTTAGGGTTAGGTTTAGGGTTAGTATTAGGGTAAGGTTTAGGGTTAGGGTTAGGGTAAGGGTTAGGTTTAGGGTTATGGATAGGGTAAGGGTAAGGTTTAGGTTTAGGGTTACAGTTAAGGTTGAGGTTAGGGTTAGAGTTAGAGTAAGGGTTAGGTTTAGGGTTAGAGTAAGGGTTAGGTTTAGGGTTAGGCTTAGGTTAGAATTAGGGTTAGGGTTGGGGTAAGGGTAAGGGTTAGGGTTACGGTTAGGGTTAGGGTAAGGGTTAGGGTTAGGCGTCAGGGTTAGTCTTAGGGTTAGATTAAGTGTTAGGTTTAGGGTTAGGGTTAGGATAAGGGTTTGGGTTACGGTAAGGGTAAGTGTTAGAGTTAGGGTTAGGGTTAGGGTTGGGGTTAGAGTAAGGGTTAGGGTTAGGGTTAGGTTTAGGGTTGGGGTTAAGTTTAGGATTAGGGTTAGGGTAAGGGTAAGGGTTAGGGTTACGTTAAGTGTTAGTTTTAGGGTTAGTGTTAGGGTTAGAGTAAGGGTAAGGGTTAGGTTTAGGGTTAGGGTTAGGTGTAAGGGTTAGGGTTAGGTTCAGGGTTAGGGTTAGGGTAAGGGAAGGGTTAGGCTTAGGGTTAGGTTCAGGGTTAGGGTTAGGTTAAGGGTAAGGGTTAGGGTTAGGGTTAGGGTTAGGGTTCGAGTTAAGGTTAGGGTTAGGGTTAGGGTTAGGGTTAGAGTTAAGGTAAGGATTAGGGTTGGGGTTAGGGTTAGGGTAATGTTAGGGTTAGGGTTAGTGTTAGCATTACGTTTAGGGTTAGGGTTAGGGTAAGGGTAAGGTTTAGGGTTAGGATTAGGGTAATGGTACGAGTTAGGGTTAGGGTAAGGTTTAGGGTTAGGTATTAGGGTTAGGGTTAAGGTTAGGTTAGGTTTAGGGTTACAGTTAGGGTAAGGGTAAGGGTTAGGGTTAGGGTTAGGGTTAGTTTTAGGGTTAGGGTTAGGGTAATGGTAAGGGTAAGATTTAGGGTTAGGGTTTGGGATAGGGTTAGGTTAGGGTTAAGGTTAGGATTAGCTTTAGGGTTAGGTTTAGGGCTAGGGTGAGGGTAAGGGTTAAGGTTAGGGTTAGGATTAGGAAAAGGGTAATTGTTAGGGTTAGGGTTAGGGTTAAGGTAAGGATTAGGGTTGGGGTTAGGGTTTGGGTAAGGGATAGGGTTAGGGGTAGGTTTAGCATTAAGGTTAGTGTTAGGGTTAGGGTAAGGGTAATGGTTAGGATTAGGGTTAGGGTAAGCGTAAGGGATAAGTTTAGGGTTAGGGTTAGGATTAGGGTTACGGTTAGGGTTAGGGTTACGGTAAGGATAAGATTTAGGGTTAAGTTTAGGGTTAGGGTTAGGGTTAGGGTTAGGGTAAGGGTAAGGTTTATGGTTAGGGTTATGGTTAGGTTTAGGGTTAAGGTAAGGGTAATGGTAAGGGTTAGAGTTAGGGTAAGGGTTAGGGTTAGGGTTATGGTTAGGGTTAGGGTTAGGGTTAGGTTTAGGGTTAGGGTTAGGGTAAGGTTAAGGGTTATTGTTAGGGTTAGGGTTAGGGCAAGGGTAAGTGTTAGATTTAGGGTTAGGGTTAGGGTTAGGGTAAGGGTTAGTGTTATGGTTATGGTTAGGTTTAGGGTTTGGGTTAAGGTTAGGTTTAGGTATAAGTTTAGGGTTAGGGTAAGGGTTAGGTTTAGGTTTAGGGTTAGGGTTAGGGTTCAGCTTAGGTTTTAGGGTTAGGTTTAGTGTTAGTATTAGGGTAAGGTTTAGGGTTTGGGTTAGGGTAAGGGTTAGGGTTAGGGGTAGGATTAGGGTTAGGGATAGGGTAAGGGTAAAGGTTAGGTTTAGGGTTACAGTTAAGGTTGATTTTAGGGTTACAGTTAGAGTAAGGGTTAGAGTTAGGGTTAGAGTAAGGGTTAGGTTTAGGGTTAGGGTTAGGGTTAGGGTTAAGCTTAGGTTTTAGGCTAGGTTTAGGGTTAGTATTCGGGTAAGGGTTAAGGTTAGGGTTAGGGAAAGGGTTAGGGTTAGGGGTAGGGTTAGGGTTAGGGTTAGGGTTAGGGTAAGTGTTAGGGTTAGGGTTAGGGTTAGGGTTAGGCTCAGGGTAAGGGTTAGGGTTAGGGTTAGGGTTAGCTCTTAGTGTTAGGGTTAGGGTTAGGTTAGGTTTAGGGTTAGGGTTAGGTTAAGGGTAAGAGTTAGGGTTAGGTTTAGGGTTAGTGTTAGGGTTAGGGTAAGGGTTAGGGTTAGGGTAAGGGTTAGGGAAAGCGTAAGGGTTAGCGTTCGGGTTAGGGTTAAGGTAAGGATTAGGGTTGGGGTTAGGGTTAGGGTAAGTGTTGGGGTTAGTGTTAGGTTTAGTATTAAGGTTAGGGTTAGGGTTAGGGTTAGGGTAAGGTTAAGTGTTAGGGTTAGGGTTAGGGTAAGGCTAAGTGTTAGGGTTAGGGTTAGGGTTAATTTTAGGGTTATGGTTAGGGTAAGGGTAACGGTTAGGGTTAGGGTTAGGGTTAGGGTTAGGGTTATGGTTAGCATTAAGGTTAGGGTTAGGGTTAGGGTAAGGTTAAGGTTTAGGTTTAGGGTTAGGGTAAGGGTAAGGTTTAGGGTTAGAGTTAGGGTTAGGGATAGGGTTAGGTTTAGGGTTAGAGTTAGGGTTATGTTAAGGGTAATGGTAAGGGTTAGGATGGGGTTAGGGTTAGGGTAAGGGTTAGGGTTAGGATTAGTGTTAGATTTAGGGTTAGGGTTAGGGTAAGTGTAAGGGTTAAGTTTAGGGTCAGGGTTAGAGTTAGGGTAAGCATAAGGTTTAGGGTTAGGATTCGGTTTAGAGTAAGGGTTAGGGGTAGGGTTGGGTTACGGTTAGAGTTAGGGTTAGGGTTAGGTTAACGGTAAGATTTAGGGTTAGGATTAGGGTTAGGGTAAGGGCTAGGGTTAGGGGTTAGGGTTAGGGTTAGGGTAAGGGGTAGGGTTAGTTTTAGGATTAGGGTTAGGGTAAGGTTTATGGTTATGGTTAGGGTTAGGGTAAGGGTTAGTGTTAGGGTTACGTTAAGGGTAAGTGTTAGGGTTAGGGTTAGGGTTAGGGTAAGGGTAAGGTTAGGGTGAGGATTAGGGGTTAGGGTTATGGTTAGGTTTATGGTTATGGTTAGGGTAAGGGTAAAGGTAAGGGCTACGGTCAGGGTTAGGGTTATGTTTAGGGTTAGGATTAGCGTAAGGGTGAGGGTTGGGTTAGCCTTATGGTTAGGGTTAAGGTTGAGGTTAGGGTTAGGGTAAGGGTTATGTTTAGGATTAGAGTAAGGGTTGGGGTTAGGGTTAGGGTTCGAATTAGGGTTAGGGTTAGGGTAAGGGTAAGGGTTAGTGTTAGGGTTTGGGTTAGGGTAAAGGTTAAGGGTTAGGGTAGCGTTAGGTTTAGGGTAAGGAATAGGGTTAGGGTTAGGCTTAGGGTTAGGGTTAGGTTAAGGGTTAGGCTAAGGGTTAGGGTTAGGGTAAGGGTAAGTGTTAGGTTTAGGGTTAGGGTTAGGGTTAAGGGTAGGGGTAGGTTTAGGGTTAGGGTTAGGGTTAGGGTTAGGTTAGGGTTAGGGTTAGGGTTAGGGTTAGGTTTAGGGTTGGTGTTAAGGCTAGGGTTAGGGTTAGGGTAAGGTTGAGGGTTAGGGTTATGGTTAGGGTTAGGTTTAAGGTTAGGGTTAGGGTTAGGTTTAGGGTTAATATTAGGATTAGGGTTAGGGTAAGGGTTAGGTAAGTGTAAGGGTTAGGTTTAGGTTTAGGGTTAAGGTTGAGGTTAGGGTTAGGGTTAGTATTAGCGTAAGGTTTAGGGTTAGGGTTAGGGTAAGGGTTAGGGTTATTGTTAGGGGTAGGATAAGGGTTAGGGTTAGGTTTAGGGTTAAGGTTGAGGTTAGGATTAGAGTTAGAGCAAGGGTTAGGGTTAGGGTTAGAGTAAGGGTTAGCGTTAGGGTTAGGGTTAGGTTAGAATTAGGCTTAGGGTTAGTGTAAGGGTTAGGGTTAGGGTTAGGGTTAGGTTTAGGGTAAGGGTAAGGTTTAGGGTTAGGGTTAGGTTTAGGGTAAGGGTTCGGGTTAGGGGTCAGTGTTACTGTTAGGGTTAGTTTAAGTGTTAGGTTTAGGGTTAGGGTTAGGTTTAGGATAAGGGTGAGGGTTAGGGTTAGGGTTAGGGTTAGGGTAAGCTTAAGGGTTAGGGTTAGGGTTAGGTTTAGGGTTAGGTTTAGGGTTAGGGTTAGGGTTAGGGTTAGGGTTATTGTTAGGGTTAGGGTTAGGGTTATGGTAAGGGTAAGGGTAAGGGTTAGGATTAGGGTTAGGGGTCAGGGTTAGGGTTAGGTTTAGGGTTAGGGTTAGGGTAAGGGTAAGGGTTAGGGTTAGAATTATTTTTAGGATTATGGTTATTGTTAGCGTTAGGTTTAGTGTTAGGGTTTGGGTAAGGGTAAGGGTTAGGTTTAGGGTTAGGGTTAGGGATAGGGTAAGGGTAAGGGTTAGGATTAGGATTAGGGTTAGGTTTAGGGGTAAGGTTAGGGTTAGGGTAAGGGTAAGGATTAGGGTTAAGGTTAGGGTAAGGGTAAGGGTTAGGTTAGGTTTAGGGTTAGGTTTAGGGTTAGGGTAAGGTGTATGGTTAGGGTTAGGGTTAGGGGTAGGGTAAGGGTTGGGGTTAGGTTAAGGGTAAGGGTTAGGGTTAGGGTTAAGGTTAGGGGTAGGGTTAGGGTTAGGGTTAGGGTTAGGTTTAGAGTTAGGGTTAGGGTAAGGGTAAGGGTTAGGTTTAGAGTTAGAGTTAGGTAAAGCTTAAGGGTTAGGGTTAGTGTTAGGGTTAGGGTAAGAATTAGGGTTAGGGTTAGGGTTAGGGAAAGGGTAAGGGTTAGGGTTAGGGTTAGAGTTAAGGTAAGGATTAGGGTTGGGGTTAGGGTTAGGGTAAGGTTAGGGTTAGGGTTAGTGTTAGCATTAAGTTTAGGGTTAGGGTTAGGGTAAGGGTAAGGTTTAAGGTTAGGATTAGGGTAAGGATACGGGTACGGGTTAGGGTTATTGTTAGGGTTACGGTTAGGGTTCGGTTTTAGGGTTAGGGTTAGGTATAGGGTTAGGGTTAGTGTTAGGATTAGGGTTAAGATTAGGGTTAGTGTTGGGGTTCGGGTTTCCATTAGGGTTAGGTTTAGGGTAAGGGTCAGGTTTAGGGTTACGGTTAGGGTTAGGTTTAGGGCAAGGGTTAGGGTTTGGGTTAGGTTTAGGGTTAGGTTAAGGGTATATGTTAGGGTTACAGTTAGGGTTAGGGTTAGGGTTAGCGTTAGGGTTAGGGTTAGGTTTAGGGTTAGGTTAGGTTAGGGTTAGCGGTAGGGTTAGGGTTAGGGTTAGGGTTAGGGTTAGGCTTAAGGTAAGGATTATGTTTGGGGTTATGGTTAGGGTAAGATTAGGGTTAGGGTTAGTGTTAGCATTAAGTTTAGGGTTAGGGTTAGGTTGAGGTAAGAGTTAGGGTTAGGGTTAGGGTAAGGGTAAGGGTTAGGGTTAGGGTTAGGGTTAGGTTTAGGGTTAGGGTGAGTGTAAGGGTAAGGTTTAGGGTTAGGTTTAGGGTTTGGTAAAGGTTAAGGGTTAGGGTTAGGGTTAGGTTTAGGGTAAGAATTACGGTTAGGGTTAGGGTTAGCATTAAGGTTAGGGTTAGGGTAAGGGTAAGGGTGAGGGTTATTGTTAGGGTTACGGTTAGGGTTAGGTTTTAGGGTTAGGGTTAGGTATATGGTTAGCGTTAGGGTTAGGATTAGGGTTAAGGTTAGGGTTAGGGTTGGGGTTAGGGTTTGGGTTAGGGTTAGGGTTAGGGTAAGGGTAAGTTTTAGGGTTACGGTTAGGGTTAGGTTAAGGGTAAGGGTTAGTGTTATGGCCAGGGTTTGGGTTAGGTTTAGGTATAGGTTAAGGGTATGTGTTAGGGTTACAGTTAGGGTTAGGGTTAGGGTTACCGTTAGGGTTAGGGTTAGGGTTAGGGTTAGGGTTAGGTTAGGGTTATCATTAGGGTTAGGGTTCTGGTTAGGGTAGGGTTAGGATTAGGGTTAAGGTAACGATTAGGGTTGGGGTTAGGGTTAGGGTAAGGTTAGGGTTAGGGTTAGTGTTAGCATTAAGTTTAGGGTTAGGGTTAGGGTAAGGGTAAGGGTTAGGGTTAGGGTTAAGGTTAGGGTAAGGGTTAGGGTTAGCGTTAGGGTAAGGGTAAGGGTTAGGGTTAGGGTTAGGGTTAGGGTTATGTTAAGGGTAAGGGTTAGGGTTAGGGTTAGGGTAAAGGTAAGTGTTAGGGTTAGGCTTGGGAAAAGGTTAAGTGTTAGGGTTAGGGTTAGGGTTAGGGGTTAGGGTTAAGGTTAGGGATAGGGTTAGGTTTAGGGTTAGGGGTAGGGTAAGCCTAAGGGTTAGGGTTAGGGTTAGGGTTAGGGTTAGTATTAGGTTTAGGGTTAGGGTTAAGGTCAGGGCAACGGTTAGGTTTAGGGTTAGGGTTAAGTTTAGGGTTAGGGTTAGGGTTTGGGTTAGGGTAAGGGTAAGGGTTAAGGTTAGGGTTAGGGTTAGGGTTAAGGTTAGGTTTAGGGTTAGGGTCAGAGTTAGGGTAAGAGTTAGGGTTAGGTTAGGGTATGGTTTAAGGTTAGGGTTGGGGTTATAGTTAAGTTTCTGGTTAGGTAAAGGGTAAGGGTTAGGATTAGGGTTAGGGTTAGGGTGAGGTTAAGGGTTAGGGTTAGGGTTAGGGTTAGAGTTAGGTTTAGGGTTAGGGTAAGGTTAAGGGTTAGGGTTAGGTTTAGGGTTAGGGTTAGGATAAGGGTTAGGGTTAGGGGTTAGGTTTAGGGTTAGGGTTAGGTTAGGGTAAGGGTTAAGGTTAGTGTTAGGTTTAGGGTAAGGTTTATGGTTAGGGTTAGGTTTAGGGTAAGTGTTAGGGTTAGGGTTAGGGTTAGGGTTAGAGTTAGGATTAGGTTTGGGCTTAAGGTTAGGGTTAGGGTTAGGGTAAGGATAAGGGTTAGGGTTATGGTTACGGTTAGGGTAAGTGTCAGGGTTAGGGTTAGGGTTAGGGTTAGGCTTAGGATAAGGGTTAGGGTTAGGGTTAGCGTTAGGTGTTAGAGTTATGGTTAGGTTAGTTTTAGGGTTATGGTTAGGGTAAGGGTAAGGGTTAGGGTTAGGTTTAGGGTTAGTTTTAGGGTTAGGGTTAGGGTAAGGGTAAGAGTTAGGGTTAGGTTTAGGGTTAGGGTTAGGGTTAAGGTTAGGGTTTGGTTTAGGTTTAGGGTTAGGGTTAGGGTTAGGGTAAGGGTTAGGGTTAGGGTTAGGTTTAGCATTAAGGTTAGGGTTAGGGTTAGAGTTAGGGTTAGGTTAAGTTTATGGGTAAGGGTAAGGGTTAGGGTTAGGTTTGGTGTAAGTGTAAGGGTTAGGGTTAGGGTTAGGTTAAGTGTAAGGGTTAGGGTTAGGGTTAGGGTAATGGTAAGTGTTAGTTTTAGGGTTAGGGTTAGGATAAGGGTAAGGGTTAGGGTTAGGGTTAGGGGTTAGGGTTAGAGTTAGGATTAGGTTTAGGGTTTGGGGTGATGTAAGGGTTAGGGGTAGGGTTAGGCTTTGGGTTAGGGTTAGGGTTAGTGTTAGGTTTAGGGTTAGGGTTAAGGTCAGCGCAACGGTTAGGGTTAGGGTTAGGGTTACGGTTAAGGTTAGGGTTAGGGTTAGGGTTAGGGGAAGGGTAAGGGTTAGGGTTAGGGTTAGAGTAAGGGTTAATGTTAGGGTTAGGATTAGGGTTAGTGTTATGGTTAGAGTTAGGGTTAGGGTTAGGGTTAGGGTTAGTGTTAGGGTAAGGGTAAGGTTTAGGGTTAGGTTTAGGGTTAGGGTGAGGGTAAGGGTAAGGGTTAGGATTAGGTTTAGGGTTAGGTTTAGGGTAAGGGTTACTGTTAGGGTTAAGTTTAGGGTAAGAATTAGGGTTAGGGTTAGGGTAATTGTTAGGGTTAGGGTTAGCATTAAGGTTAGGGTTAGGGTAAGGGTAAGGTTTAGGGTTATTGTTACGGTTATGGTTAGGTTTTAGGGTTAGGGTTAGGTATAGGGTTAGGTTTAGGGTTAGGATTAGGGTTAAGATTAGGGTTAGGGTTAGGTTTTGGGTTAGGGTTAAGTTTAGGGTAAGGGTAAGGTTTAGGGTTACGGTTACGGTTAGGATAATGGTAAGGGTTAGGGTTAGGGTTAGGGTTAGGGTTAGGTTTAGGGTTAGTTTAAGAGTATGTGTTATGGTTACGGTTAGGGTTAGGGTTAGGGTTAGCGTTAGGGTAAGGTTAAGGATTAGGGTTAGAGTTACGGTTAAGGTAAGGGTAAGGGTTAGGGTTAGGGTTAGGCTTAGGGTTAGCTTTAGGTTTATGGTAAGGGTGAGGGTTCGGTTTAGGGTTAGGTTTAGGGTTAGGGGTAGGTTAGGGCTTAGGGTAAGTGTAAGGGTGAGGGTTAGGGTTAGGGTTAGGGTTAGGGTAAGGGTAAGGGTTAGGGTTAGGGGTAGGGGTAGGTTTAGGGTTAGCATTAAGGTTATTGTTATGGTAAGTGTAAGGGTGAGGGTTATTGTTAGGGTATGGTTAGGGTTAGGTTTTAGGGTTAGGGTTAGGTTTAGGTTTAGGGTTAGGGTAAGGGTAATGGTTAGGGTTTGGTTAGGGTTAGTGTAAGGGTAAGGGTTAGGTTTAGGGTTAGGGTTAAGGTTAGGGTTAGGGTTAGGGTTTCAGTTAGGGTTAGGTTTAGGGTAAGGGTAAGGTTTAGGGTTACAGTTAGGGTTAGGTTACGGGTAAGGTTTAGGGTTAGGGTTAGGTTTAGGGTTAGGGTAAGGGTAAGGGTTAGGGTTAGGGTTGGGGTTAGGGTATGGGTTAGGTTAAGAGTAAGTGTTAGGGTTAGTGTTAGGGTTAGGATAAGTGTAAGGTTTAGGGTTAGGGTTAGGGTTAGGTTTATTACAAGGTTTAGTGTTAGGGATAGGGTTAGGGTTAGGGTAAGGGTAAGTGTTAGTGTTAGGGTTAGGGTTAGGCTTAGGGTAAGAGGTAGGATTAAGGTTAGGGTTAGGTTTAGGGTTGGGATTAAGTTTAGGGTAAGGGTTAGGGAAAGGGTAAGGGTTAGGGTTAGGGTTAGGTTTAGGGTTAGGCATAGTTTAAGGGTAAGCGTTAGGGATAGAATAAGGGTAAGGTTTAGGTTTAGTGATATGGTTAGGGTTAGGTTAAGATTTAGGGTTAGGGTCAGGTTTAGGGTTAGGGTTAGGGTAAGGGTTAGGGCTAGGTTTAGGGTAAGCCTAAGGGTTTGGTTTAGGGTTATGGTTAGGGTTAGGGTAAGGGTAAGTGTTAGGGTTATTGTTAGGATAGGGTTAGGGTAAGGGTTAGGGTTAGTGTTAGAGTTAGGTTAAGAGTAAGGGTTAGGGTTAAGGTTAGGGTTAGGGTTAGGTTTAGGGTTAGGGTTAGGGTAAGGGTAAGGGTTAGGGTTAGGGTTAGGGTTAGGTATAGGGTTAGGGTGAGGGTTAGTGTTAGGGTTAGGGTTAGGGAAAGGGTAAGGGTTAGGGTAGGGTTAGGGTTAAGTTTAGGGTTAGGGTAATGATTAAGGTTAGGGTTAGGGTAAGGGTAAGGGTAAGGGTGTGGGTTAGGGTTAGGGTAAGGGTTTGGGTTAAGGTTAGGGTTTGGGTTAGGGTTAAGGTCAGGGTTAGGGTAAAGTTTAGGGTTAGGGAAAGGGTAAGGTTTTGGGTTAGGGTTAGGGTAAGGGTTAGGGCTATGGTTAGGGTTATGGTTAAGGTTAGGGTTAGGGTTAGGGTAAGGGTAAGGGTTAGGGGTAGGTTTAGGGTTAGGGTAAGTGTTAGTATTACGGTTAGGGTTAGGGTTAGGGTAAGGGTAAGGGTTAGGGTTAGGGTTAGGGTAGGGATAAATGTTAGGTTTAGGGTTTGGGTTAGGGTTCGGGTTAGGTTTAGGGTTAGGGTTAGGGTAAGGGTTAGGGTTAGGGTTAGGGTTAGGGTTAAGGTTAGGGTTAGGGTTAGGGTAAAGGTAAGGGTTAGGGTTAGGGTAAGTGTTAGGATTAGGGTTAGGGGTAGGGTTAGGGTAAGGGTAAGGGTTAGGGTTAGGGTTAGGGTTAGGGTTAAGGTTAGGTTTAGGGTTAGGGTCAGAGTTAGGGTAAGAGTTAGGGTTAGGGTTAGGGTTAGGGTTAGGGTAAGGGTTAGGGTTAGTGTTAGGGTTAGGGTTAGGGTAAGGTTTAGGGTTATCGTTAGGGTTAGGGTAAGGGTTAGGGTTAGGGTTAGGTTAAGGGTAAGTGTCAGGGTTAGGGTTAGGGTTAGGGTAAGGGTTAGGGTTAGGGTTAGGATTAGGGTAAGTGTTATGTTTAGGGTTAGGGATAGGGTTAGGGTTAGGGTTAGGGTAAGAGTAAGTGTTAGGATTAGGGTTAGGGTTAGGGTAAGGGTAAGGGTTAGGGTTAGGGTTAGGGTCAAGGTTAAGAGTGAGGATTGGGTTAGGTTCAGGGTAAGGGTTAGGGTTAGGGTTATGCTTAGGGTTCGGGTTAGGTTAAGGGTTAGGGTAAGGGTTAGGGTTAGGGCAAGGGTAAGTGTTAGATTTAGGGTTAGGGTTAGGGTTAGGGTTAGGGTTAGGTTTAGGGTTTGGGTTAAAGTTAGGTTTAGGTATAAGTTTAGGGTTAGGGTAAGGGTTAGGTTTAGGTTTAGGGTTAGGGTTAGGGTTAAGCTTAGGTTTTAGGGTTAGGTTTAGGGTTAGTATTAGGGTAAGGTTTAGGGTTAGGGTTAGGTAAGGGTTAGGGTTTGGGGTAGGTTTAGGGTTAGGGTTAGGTTAGAATTAGGGTTAGGGTTGGGGTAAGGGTAAGGGTTAGGGTTACGGTTAGTGTTAGGGTAAGGGTTAGGGTTAGGCGTCAGGGTTAGTCTTAGGGTTAGGTTAAGTGTTAGGTTTAGGGTTAGAGTTAGGATAAGGGTTTGGGTTAGGGTAAGGGTAAGTATTAGAGTTAGGGTTAGGGTTAGGGTTGGGGTTAGAGTAAGGGTTAGGGTTAGGGTTAGGTTTAGGGTTGGGGTTAAGGTTAGGGTTAGGGTTAGGGTAAGGGTAAGGGTTAGGGTTATGTTAAGTGTTAGGGTTAGGGTTAGTGTTAGGGTTAGAGTAAGGGTAAGGGTTAGGTTTAGGGTTAGGGTTAGGTGTAAGGGTTAGGGTTAGGTTCAGGGTTAGGGTTAGGGTAAGCGAAGGGTTAGGCTTAGGGTTAGGTTTAGGGTTAGGGTTAGGTTAAGGGTAAGGGTTAGAGTTAGGGTTAGGGTTAGGGTTCGAGTTAAGGTTAGGGTTAGGGTTACGGTTAGGGTAAGGGTAAAGGTTAGGGTTATTGTTAGGGTTAGGGTTAGGGAAAGGGTAAGGGTTAGGGTTAGGGTTAGGGTAAGGTTTAGTGTTAGATTTAGGGTTAGGGTTAGGGTAAGTGTAAGGGTTAGGTTTAGGGTTAGGGTTAGAGTTAGGGTAAGCATAAGGTTGAGGGTTAGGATTCGGTTTAGAGTAAGGGTTAGGGGTAGGGTTAGGGTTAGGGTTAGAGTTAGGGTTAGGGTTAGGGTAAGGGTAAGGTTTAGGGTTAGGGTTAGGGTAAGGGTTAGGCTTAGGGTTAGGGTTAGTGTTAGGTTAGGGATTTGGGTAAGCGTAAGTGTTAGGGTTAGTGTTAGGGTTAGGATAAGGGTAAGGGTTGTGGTTAGGGTTAGGGTTAGGTTAAGGGTAAGTGTTAGGGTTAGGGTTAGGTTTATGGTTAGGGTTAGGGTAAGGGTAAGGGGTAGTGTTAGGGTTAGGGTTAGTGTTAGGTTTATTGTTAGGGTATGGGTCAGGGCAACGGTTAGGGTTAGGTTTATGGTTAAGTTTAGGGTTAGGGTAATGGTTAGGGTTAGGATTTGGGTAAGGGTAAGTGTTAGGGTTAGGGTTAGGGTTAAGGTTAGGGTTAAGGTTAGGGTTAGAGTTAGGGTAAGGGTTAGGGTTAGGTTAGGTTAAGGGTTAGTTTTAAGGTTAGGGTTATAGTTAGGTTTAGGGTTAGGTTAAGGGTAAGGGTTAGTGTTAGGGTTTGGGTAAGGGATAGGGTTAGGTTTAGGGTTAGAGTTAGGGTTATGTTAAGGGTAATGGTTAGGGTTAGGATTGGGGTTAGGGTTAGGGTAAGGGTTAGGGTTAGGATTAGTGTTAGATTTAGGGTTAGGATTAGGTTAAGTGTAAGGGTTAGGTTTAGGGTTAGGGTTAGAGTTAGGGTAAGCATAAGGTTGAGGGTTAGGATTCTGTTTAGAGTAAGGGTTAGGGGTAGGGTTAGGGTTAGGGTTAGAGTTAGGGTTAGGGTGAGGTTAAGGGTAAGATTTAGGGTTAGGATTAGGTTTAGGGTAAGGATTAGGGTTAGGGGTTAGGGTTAGGGTTAGGGTAAGGGTTAGGGTTAAAGTTAGGGTTAGGGTTAGGGTAAGGTTTAGGGTTATCGTTAGGGTTAGGGTAAGGGTTAGGGTTAGGGTTAGGTTAAGGGTAAGTGTTAGGGTTAGGGTTAGGGTTAGGGTTAGGGTTAGGGTTAGGGTTAGGATTAGGGTAAGTGTTATGGTTAGGGTTAGGGATAGGGTTAGGGTTAGGGTTAGGGTAAGGGTAAGTGTTAGGATTAGGGTTAGGGTTAGGGTAAGGGTAAGGGTTAGGCTTAGGGTTAGGGTAAATGTTAAGAGTGAGGATTGGGTTAGGTTCAGGGTAAGGGTTAGGGTTAGGGTTATGCTTAGGGTTCGGGTTAGGTTAAGGGTTAGGGTAAGGGTTAGGGTTAGGGCAAGGGTAAGTGTTAGATTTAGGGTTAGGGTTAGGGTTAGGGTAAGGGTTAGTGTTAGGGTTAGGGTTAGGTTTAGGGTTTGGGTTAAGTTTAGGTTTAGGTATAAGTTTAGAGTTAGGGTAAGGGTTAGGTTTAGGTTTAGGTTTAGGGTTAGGGTTAAGCTTAGGTTTTCCGGTTAGGTTTAGGGTTAGTATTAGGGTAAGGTTTAGGGTTAGGGTTAGGGTAAGGGTTAGGGTAAGGGGTAGGGTTAGGGTTAGGGATAGGGTAAGGGTAAGGGTTAGGTTTAGGGTTACAGTTAAGGTTGAGGTTAGGGTTAGAGTTAGAGTAAGGGTTAGGGTTAGGGTTAGAGTAAATGTTAGGTTTAGGGTTAGGGTTAGGGTTAGGTTTAAGCTTAGGTTTTAGGGTTAGGTTTAGGGTTAGTATTAGGGTAAGGTTTAGGGTTAGGGTTAGGGTAAGGGTTAGGTTTAGGGTTATGGATAGGGTAAGGGTAAGGTTTAGGTTTAGGGTTACGGTTAAGGTTGAGGTTAGGGTTAGAGTTAGAGTAAGGGTTAGGTTTAGGGTTAGAGTAAGGGTTAGGTTTAGGGTTAGGCTTAGGTTAGAATTAGGGTTAGGGTTGGGGTAAGGGTAAGGGTTAGGGTTACGGTTAGGGTTAGGGTAAGGGTTAGGGTTAGGCGTCAGGGTTAGTCTTAGGGTTAGATTAAGTGTTAGGTTTAGGGTTAGGGTTAGGATAAGGGTTTGGGTTACGGTAAGGGTAAGTGTTAGAGTTAGGGTTAGGGTTAGGGTTGGGGTTAGAGTAAGGGTTAGGGTTAGGGTTAGGTTTAGGGTTGGGGTTAAGTTTAGGATTAGGGTTAGGGTAAGGGTAAGGGTTAGGGTTACGTTAAGTGTTAGTTTTAGGGTTAGTGTTAGGGTTAGAGTAAGGGTAAGGGTTAGGTTTAGGGTTAGGGTTAGGTGTAAGGGTTAGGGTTAGGTTCAGGGTTAGGGTTAGGGTAAGGGAAGGGTTAGGCTTAGGGTTAGGTTCAGGGTTAGGGTTAGGTTAAGGGTAAGGGTTAGGGTTAGGGTTAGGGTTAGGGTTAGGGTTATGGTTAGGGTAAGGGTAACGGTTAGGGTTATTGTTAGGGTTAGGGTCAGGGAAAGGGTAAGGGTTAGGGTTAGGTTTAGGGTTAGGGTGGGGGTAAGTGTAAGGGTTAGCGTTAGGTTTAGGTTAGGTAAAGGGTAAGGGTTAGGGTTAGGGTTAGGTTTAGGGTAAGAATTAGGGTTAGGGTTAGGGTAAGGGTTAGGGTTAGGTTTAGCATTTAGGTTAGGGTTAGGTTAAGGGTAAGGGTTAGGGTTATGGTTAGGGTTAGGGTTAGGGTTAGGGTTAGGTTAAGGGTATGTGTTAGGGTTACGGTTAGGGTTAGGGTTAGCGTTAGGTTAAGGTTAAGGATTAGGTTTAGCGTTAGGGTAAACGTAAGGGTAAGGGTTAGGGTTAGGGTTAGGGTTAGATTTAGGGTAAGGCTTAGGGTTAGGTTTAGGGTTAGGGTAAGGTGTAGGGTTAGGGTTAGGGTTAGGGGAAGGGTTAGGGTTAGGGTTAGGGTAAGGTTAAGGGTTAGGGTTAGGGTTAAGGTTAGGGGTAGGGTTAGGGTTAGGGTTAGGTTTAGAGTTAGGGTTAGGGTAAGGGTAAGGGTTAGGTTTAGAGTTAGAGTTAGGTAAAGGTTAAGGTTTAGGGTTAGGGTTAGGGTTAGGGTAAGAATTAGGGTTAGGGTTAGGGTTAGGGAAAGGGTAAGGGTTAGGGTTAGGGTTAGAGTTAAGGTAAGGATTAGGGTTGGGGTTAGGGTTAGGGTAATGTTAGGGTTAGGGTTAGTGTTAGCATTAAGTTTAGGGTTAGGGTTAGGGTAAGGGTAAGGTTTAGGGTTAGGATTAGGGTAATGGTACGAGTTAGGGTTAGGGTAAGGTTTAGGGTTAGGTATTAGGGTTAGGGTTAGGGTTAGGTTAGGTTTAGGGTTACAGTTAGGGTAAGGGTAAGGGTTAGGGTTAGGGTTAGGGTTAGTTTTAGTGTTAGGGTTAGGGTAATGGTAAGGGTAAGATTTAGGGTTAGGGTTTGGGATAGGGTTAGGTTAGGGTTAAGGTTAGGATTAGCTTTAGGGTTAGGTTTAGGGCTAGGGTGAGGGTAAGGGTTAAGGTTAGGGTTAGGATTAGGAAAAGGGTAATTGTTAGGGTTAGGGTTAGGGTTAAGGTAAGGATTAGGGTTGGGGTTAGGGTTTGGGTAAGGGATAGGGTTAGGGGTAGGTTTAGCATTAAGGTTAGTGTTAGGGTTAGGGTAAGGGTAATGGTTAGGATTAGGGTTAGGGTAAGCGTAAGGGATAAGTTTAGGGTTAGGGTTAGGATTAGGGTTACGGTTAGGGTTAGGGTTACGGTAAGGATAAGATTTAGGGTTAAGTTTAGGGTTAGGGTTAGGGTTAGGGTTAGGGTAAGGGTAAGGTTTATGGTTAGGGTTATGGTTAGGTTTAGGGTTATGGTAAGGGTAATGGTAAGGGTTAGAGTTAGGGTAAGGGTTAGGGTTAGGGTTATGGTTAGGGTTAGGGTTAGGGTTAGGTTTAGGGTTAGGGTTAGGGTAAGGTTAAGGGTTATTGTTAGGGTTAGGGTTAGGGCAAGGGTAAGTGTTAGATTTAGGGTTAGGGTTAGGGTTAGGGTAAGGGTTAGTGTTAGGGTTATGGTTAGGTTTAGGGTTTGGGTTAAGGTTAGGTTTAGGTATAAGTTTAGGGTTAGGGTAAGGGTTCAGCTTAGGTTTTAGGGTTAGGTTTAGTGTTAGTATTAGGGTAAGGTTTAGGGTTTGGTTTAGGGTAAGGGTTAGGGTTAGGGGTAGGATTAGGGTTAGGGATAGGGTAAGGGTAAGGGTTAGGTTTAGGGTTACAGTTAAGGTTGATTTTAGGGTTAGAGTTAGAGTAAGGGTTAGAGTTAGGGTTAGAGTAAGGGTTAGGTTTAGGGTTAGGGTTAGGGTTAGGGTTAAGCTTAGGTTTTAGGGTTAGGTTTAGGGTTAGTATTCGGGTAAGGGTTAAGGTTAGGGTTAGGGAAAGGGTTAGGGTTAGGGGTAGGGTTAGGGTAAGGGTTAGGGTTAGGGTAAGTGTTAGGGTTAGGGTTAGGGTTAGGGTTAGGCTCAGGGTAAGGGTTAGGGTTAGGGTTAGGGTTAGCTCTTAGTGTTAGGGTTAGGGTTAGGTTAGGTTTAGGGTTAGGGTTAGGTTAAGGGTAAGAGTTAGGGTTAGGTTTAGGGTTAGTGTTAGGGTTAGGGTAAGGGTTAGGGTTAGGGTAAGGGTTAGGGAAAGCGTAAGGGTTAGCGTTTGGGTTAGGGTTAAGGTAAGGATTAGGGTTGGGGTTAGGGTTAGGGTAAGTGTTGGGGTTAGTGTTAGGTTTAGCATTAAGGTTAGGGTTAGGGTTAGGGTTAGGGTAAGGTTAAGTGTTAGGGTTAGGGTTAGGGTAAGGCTAAGTGTTAGGGTTAGGGTTAGGGTTAATTTTAGGGTTATGGTTAGGGTAAGGGTAACGGTTAGGGTTAGGGTTAGGGTTAGGGTTAGGGTTATGGTTAGCATTAAGGTTAGGGTTAGGGTTAGGGTAAGGTTAAGGTTTAGGTTTAGGGTTAGGGTAAGGGTAAGGTTTAGGGTTAGAGTTAGGGTTAGGGATAGGGTTAGGTTTAGGGTTAGAGTTAGGGTTATGTTAAGGGTAATGGTAAGGGTTAGGATTGGGGTTAGGGTTAGGGTAAGGGTTAGGGTTAGGATTAGTGTTAGATTTAGGGTTAGGGTTAGGGTAAGTGTAAGGGTTAGGTTTAGGGTCAGGGTTAGAGTTAGGGTAAGCATAAGGTTTAGGGTTAGGATTCGGTTTAGAGTAAGGGTTAGGGGTAGGGTTAGGGTTACGGTTAGAGTTAGGGTTAGGGTTAGGTTAACGGTAAGATTTAGGGTTAGGATTAGGGTTAGGGTAAGGGCTAGGGTTAGGGGTTAGGGTTAGGGTTAGGGTAAGGGGTAGGGTTAGGGTTAGGGTTAGGGTTAGGGTTAGGGTTAGGGTAAGGGTTAGGGTTAGGGTTAGGGTAAGGGTTAGGGTTAGGGATAGGGTTAGGGTTAGGGTTAAGGTTAGGGTTAGGGATAGGGTAAGGGTAAGGTTAGGGTGAGGATTAGGGGTTAGGGTTATGGTTAGGTTTATGGTTATGGTTAGGGTAAGGGTAAAGGTAAGGGCTACGGTCAGGGTTAGGGTTATGTTTAGGGTTAGGATTAGCGTAAGGGTGAGGGTTGGGTTAGCCTTATGATTAGGGTTAAGGTTGAGGTTAGGGTTAGGGTAAGGGTTATGTTTAGGATTAGAGTAAGGGTTGGGGTTAGGGTTAGGGTTCGAATTAGGGTTAGGGTTAGGGTAAGGGTAAGGGTTAGTGTTAGGGTTGGGTTAGGGTAAAGGTTAAGGGTTAGGGTAGCGTTAGGTTTAGGGTAAGGAATAGGGTTAGGGTTAGGCTTAGGGTTAGGGTTAGGTTAAGGGTTAGGCTAAGGGTTAGGGTTAGGGTAAGGGTAAGTGTTAGGTTTAGGGTTAGGGTTAGGGTTAAGGGTAGGGGTAGGTTTAGGGTTAGGGTTAGGGTTAGGGTTAGGTTAGGGTTAGGGTTAGGGTTAGGGTTAGGTTTAGGGTTGGTGTTAAGGCTAGGGTTAGGGTTAGGGTAAGGTTGAGGGTTAGGGTTATGGTTAGGGTTAGGTTTAAGGTTAGGGTTAGGGTTAGGTTTAGGGTTAATATTAGGATTAGGGTTAGGGTAAGGGTTAGGTAAGTGTAAGGGTTAGGTTTAGGTTTAGGGTTAAGGTTGAGGTTAGGGTTAGGGTTAGTATTAGCGTAAGGTTTAGGGTTAGGGTTAGGGTAAGGGTTAGGGTTATTGTTAGGGGTAGGATAAGGGTTAGGGTTAGGTTTAGGGTTAAGGTTGAGGTTAGGATTAGAGTTAGAGCAAGGGTTAGGGTTAGGGTTAGAGTAAGGGTTAGCGTTAGGGTTAGGGTTAGGTTAGAATTAGGCTTAGGGTTAGTGTAAGGGTTAGGGTTAGGGTTAGGGTTAGGTTTAGGGTAAGGGTAAGGTTTAGGGTTAGGGTTAGGTTTAGGGTAAGGGTTCGGGTTAGGGGTCAGTGTTACTGTTAGGGTTAGTTTAAGTGTTAGGTTTAGGGTTAGGGTTAGGTTTAGGATAAGGGTGAGGGTTAGGGTTAGGGTTAGGGTTAGGGTAAGCTTAAGGGTTAGGGTTAGGGTTAGGTTTAGGGTTAGGTTTAGGGTTAGGGTTAGGGTTAGGGTTAGGGTTATTGTTAGGGTTAGGGTTAGGGTTATGGTAAGGGTAAGGGTAAGGGTTAGGATTAGGGTTAGGGGTCAGGGTTAGGGTTAGGTTTAGGGTTAGGGTTAGGGTAAGGGTAAGGGTTAGGGTTAGAATTATTTTTAGGATTATGGTTATTGTTAGCGTTAGGTTTAGTGTTAGGGTTTGGGTAAGGGTAAGGGTTAGGTTTAGGGTTAGGGTTAGGGATAGGGTAAGGGTAAGGGTTAGGATTAGGATTAGGGTTAGGTTTAGGGGTAAGGTTAGGGTTAGGGTAAGGGTAAGGATTAGGGTTAAGGTTAGGGTAAGGGTAAGGGTTAGGTTAGGTTTTGGGTTAGGTTTAGGGTAGGTAAGGGTTAAGTTTAGGGTTAGGGTTAGGATTAGGGTTACGGTTAGGTTTAGGGTTACGGTAAGGATAAGATTTAGGGTTATGTTTAGTGTTAGGGTTAGGGTTAGGGTAAGGGTAAGGTTTAGGGTTGGGTAATGGTTAGGGTTAGGTTTATGGTAAGGGTAAGGGTTAGGGTTAGGGTATTGGTTAGGGTTAGGGTTAGGGGTAGGGAAGGGCTTAGGGTAAGGGTTAGGGTTAGGGTTAGGGTTAGGGTTAGGGTGAGGGTAAGGGTAAGTCTTAGGGTTAGGTTTAGAGTTAGGGTGAGGGTAAGGGTAAGGGTTAGGGTTAGGGTTAGGGTTAGGGTAAGGGTAAGGGTAAGGGTTAGGGTTAGGGTTATGGTTAAGGTTGAGGTAAGGGTTAGGGTTAGTATTAGCGTAAGGTTTAGGGTTAGGGTTAGGGTTATGGTTAGGGTAAGGGTAGGGTTAGGGTTAGGATTAGGGTTAGGGTTAGGGTTAGGGTTAGGGTTAAGGTAAGGGTAAGGGTTAAGTTAGGGTAAGTGTTAGGGTTAGGGTTAGGGTAAGGGTTAGGGTTAGGGTTAGGGTTAGGGTTAGGGTGAGGGTAAGGGTAAGGGTTAGGGTTAGGTTTAGGGTTAGGGTGAGGGTAAGTGTAAGGGTTAGGGTTAGGTTTAGGTTAGGTAAAGGGTAAGGGTTAGGGTTAGGGTTAGGTTTAGGGTAAGAATTAGGGTAAGGGTTAGGGTTAGGGTAAGGGTTAGGGTTAGGGTTAGCATTTAGGTTAGGGTTAGGGTAAGGCTAAGGTTTAGGGTTATTGTTAGGGTTACGGTTAGGGTTAGGTTTTAGGGTTAGGGTTAGGTATAGTGTTAGGGTTAGTGTTAGGATTAGGGTTAAGGTTAGTGTTAGGGTTGGGGTTAGGGTGTGGGTTAGGGTTAGGTTTAGGGTAAGGGTAAGGTTTAGGGTTACGGTTAGGGTTATGTTAAGGGTAAGGGTTAGGGTTATGGTTAGGGTTAGGGTTAGGGTTAGGGTTAGGTTAAGGGTATGTGTTAGGGTTACGATTAGGGTTAGGGTTAGCGTTAGGGTAAGGTTAAGGATTAGGGTTAGCGTTAGGGTTAAGGTAAGGGTAAGGGTTAGGGTTAGGTATAGGGTTAGGTTTAGGGTAAGGCTTAGGGTTAGGTTTAGGGTTAGGGTAAGGTGTATGGTTAGGGTTAGGGTTAGGGGTAGGGTAAGGGTTGGGGTTAGGGTAAGGGTAAGGGTTAGGGTTAGGGTTAAGGTTAGGGGTAGGGTTAGGGTTAGGGTTAGGGTTAGGTTTAGAGTTAGGGTTAGGGTAAGGGTAAGGGTTAGGTTTAGAGTTAGAGTTAGGTAAAGCTTAAGGGTTAGGGTTAGGGTTAGGGTTAGGGTAAGAATTAGGGTTAGGGTTAGGGTTAGGGAAAGGGTAAGGGTTAGGGTTAGGGTTAGAGTTAAGGTAAGGATTAGGGTTGGGGTTAGGGTTAGGGTAAGGTTAGGGTTAGGGTTAGTGTTAGCATTAAGTTTAGGGTTAGGGTTAGGGTAAGGGTAAGGTTTAAGGTTAGGATTAGGGTAAGGATACGGGTACGGGTTAGGGTTATTGTTAGGGTTACGGTTAGGGTTCGGTTTTAGGGTTAGGGTTAGGTATAGGGTTAGGGTTAGTGTTAGGATTAGGGTTAAGATTAGGGTTAGTGTTGGGGTTCGGGTTTCCGTTAGGGTTAGGTTTAGGGTAAGGGTCAGGTTTAGGGTTACGGTTAGGGTTAGGTTTAGGGCAAGGGTTAGGGTTAGGGTTAGGTTTAGGGTTAGGTTAAGGGTATATGTTAGGGTTACAGTTAGGGTTAGGGTTAGGGTTAGCGTTAGGGTTAGGGTTAGGTTTAGGGTTAGGTTAGGTTAGGGTTAGCGGTAGGGTTAGGGTTAGGGTTAGGGTTAGGGTTAGGCTTAAGGTAAGGATTATGTTTGGGGTTATGGTTAGGGTAAGATTAGGGTTAGGGTTAGCGTTAGCATTAAGTTTAGGGTTAGGGTTAGGTTGAGGTAAGAGTTAGGGTTAGGGTTAGGGTAAGGGTAAGGGTTAGGGTTAGGGTTAGGGTTAGGTTTAGGGTTAGGGTGAGTGTAAGGGTAAGGTTTAGGGTTAGGTTTAGGGTTTGGTAAAGGTTAAGGGTTAGGGTTAGGGTTAGGTTTAGGGTAAGAATTACGGTTAGGGTTAGGGTTAGCATTAAGGTTAGGGTTAGGGTAAGGGTAAGGGTGAGGGTTATTGTTAGGGTTACGGTTAGGGTTAGGTTTTAGGGTTAGGGTTAGGTATATGGTTAGCGTTAGGGTTAGGATTAGGGTTAAGGTTAGGGTTAGGGTTGGGGTTAGGGTTTGGGTTAGGGTTAGGGTTAGGGTAAGGGTAAGTTTTAGGGTTACGGTTAGGGTTAGGTTAAGGGTAAGGGTTAGTGTTATGGCCAGGGTTTGGGTTAGGTTTAGGTATAGGTTAAGGGTATGTGTTAGGGTTACAGTTAGGGTTAGGGTTAGGTTTACCGTTAGGGTTAGGGTTAGGGTTAGGGTTAGGGTTAGGTTAGGGTTATCATTAGGGTTAGGGTTCTGGTTAGGGTAGGGTTAGGATTAGGGTTAAGGTAACGATTAGGGTTGGGGTTAGGGTTAGGGTAAGGTTAGGGTTAGGGTTAGTGTTAGCATTAAGTTTAGGGTTAGGGTTAGGGTAAGGGTAAGGGTTAGGGTTAGGGTTAGGGTAAGGGTTAGGGTTAGCGTTAGGGTAAGGGTAAGGGTTAGGGTTAGGGTTAGGGTTAGGGTTATGTTAAGGGTAAGGGTTAGGGTTAGGGTTAGGGTAAAGGTAAGTGTTAGGGTTAGGCTTGGGAAAAGGTTAAGTGTTAGGGTTAGGGTTAGGGTTAGGGGTTAGGGTTAAGGTTAGGGATAGGGTTAGGTTTAGGGTTAGGGGTAGGGTAAGCCTAAGGGTTAGGGTTAGGGTTAGGGTTAGGGTTAGTATTAGGTTTAGGGTTAGGGTTAAGGTCAGGGCAACGGTTAGGTTTAGGGTTAGGGTTAAGTTTAGGGTTAGGGTTAGGGTTTGGGTTAGGGTAAGGGTAAGGGTTAAGGTTAGGGTTAGGGTTAGGGTTAAGGTTAGGTTTAGGGTTAGGGTCAGAGTTAGGGTAAGAGTTAGGGTTAGGTTAGGGTATGGTTTAAGGTTAGGGTTGGGGTTATAGTTAAGTTTCTGGTTAGGTAAAGGGTAAGGGTTAGGATTAGGGTTAGGGTTAGGGTGAGGTTAAGGGTTAGGGTTAGGGTTAGGGTTAGAGTTAGGTTTAGGGTTAGGGTAAGGTTAAGGGTTAGGGTTAGGTTTAGGGTTAGGGTTAGGATAAGGGTTAGGGTTAGGGGTTAGGTTTAGGGTTAGGGTTAGGTTAGGGTATGGGTTAAGGTTAGTGTTAGGTTTAGGGTAAGGTTTATGGTTAGGGTTAGGTTTAGGGTAAGTGTTAGGGTTAGGGTTAGGGTTAGGGTTAGAGTTAGGATTAGGTTTGGGCTTAAGGTTAGGGTTAGGGTTAGGGTAAGGATAAGGGTTAGGGTTATGGTTACGGTTAGGGTAAGTGTCAGGGTTAGGGTTAGGGTTAGGGTTAGGCTTAGGATAAGGGTTAGGGTTAGGGTTAGCGTTAGGTGTTAGAGTTATGGTTAGGTTAGTTTTAGGGTTATGGTTAGGGTAAGGGTAAGGGTTAGGGTTAGGTTTAGGGTTAGTTTTAGGGTTAGGGTTAGGGTAAGGGTAAGAGTTAGGGTTAGGTTTAGGGTTAGGGTTAGGGTTAAGGTTAGGGTTTGGTTTAGGTTTAGGGTTAGGGTTAGGGTTAGGGTAAGGGTTAGGGTTAGGGTTAGGTTTAGCATTAAGGTTAGGGTTAGGGTTAGAGTTAGGGTTAGGTTAAGTTTATGGGTAAGGGTAAGGGTTAGGGTTAGGTTTGGTGTAAGTGTAAGGGTTAGGGTTAGGGTTAGGTTAAGTGTAAGGGTTAGGGTTAGGGTTAGGGTAATGGTAAGTGTTAGTTTTAGGGTTAGGGTTAGGATAAGGGTAAGGGTTAGGGTTAGGGTTAGGGGTTAGGGTTAGAGTTAGGATTAGGTTTAGGGTTTGGGGTGATGTAAGGGTTAGGGGTAGGGTTAGGCTTTGGGTTAGGGTTAGGGTTAGTGTTAGGTTTAGGGTTAGGGTTAAGGTCAGCGCAACGGTTAGGGTTAGGGTTAGGGTTACGGTTAAGGTTAGGGTTAGGGTTAGGGTTAGGGGAAGGGTAAGGGTTAGGGTTAGGGTTAGAGTAAGGGTTAATGTTAGGGTTAGGATTAGGGTTAGTGTTATGGTTAGAGTTAGGGTTAGGGTTAGGGTTAGGGTTAGTGTTAGGGTAAGGGTAAGGTTTAGGGTTAGGTTTAGGGTTAGGGTGAGGGTAAGGGTAAGGGTTAGGATTAGGTTTAGGGTTAGGTTTAGGGTAAGGGTTACTGTTAGGGTTAAGTTTAGGGTAAGAATTAGGGTTAGGGTTAGGGTAATTGTTAGGGTTAGGGTTAGCATTAAGGTTAGGGTTAGGGTAAGGGTAAGGTTTAGGGTTATTGTTACGGTTATGGTTAGGTTTTAGGGTTAGGGTTAGGTATAGGGTTAGGTTTAGGGTTAGGATTAGGGTTAAGATTAGGGTTAGGGTTAGGTTTTGGGTTAGGGTTAAGTTTAGGGTAAGGGTAAGGTTTAGGGTTACGGTTACGGTTAGGATAATGGTAAGGGTTAGGGTTAGGGTTAGGGTTAGGGTTAGGTTTAGGGTTAGGTTAAGAGTATGTGTTATGGTTACGGTTAGGGTTAGGGTTAGGGTTAGCGTTAGGGTAAGGTTAAGGATTAGGGTTAGAGTTACGGTTAAGGTAAGGGTAAGGGTTAGGGTTAGGGTTAGGGTTAGGGTTAGCTTTAGGTTTATGGTAAGGGTGAGGGTTCGGTTTAGGGTTAGGTTTAGGGTTAGGGGTAGGTTAGGGCTTAGGGTAAGTGTAAGGGTGAGGGTTAGGGTTAGGGTTAGGGTTAGGGTAAGGGTAAGGGTTAGGGTTAGGGGTAGGGGTAGGTTTAGGGTTAGCATTAAGGTTATTGTTATGGTAAGTGTAAGGGTGAGGGTTATTGTTAGGGTATGGTTAGGGTTAGGTTTTAGGGTTAGGGTTAGGTTTAGGTTTAGGGTTAGGGTAAGGGTAATGGTTAGGGTTTGGTTAGGGTTAGTGTAAGGGTAAGGGTTAGGTTTAGGGTTAGGGTTAAGGTTAGGGTTAGGGTTAGGGTTTCAGTTAGGGTTAGGTTTAGGGTAAGGGTAAGGTTTAGGGTTACAGTTAGGGTTAGGTTACGGGTAAGGTTTAGGGTTAGGGTTAGGTTTAGGGTTAGGGTAAGGGTAAGGGTTAGGGTTAGGGTTGGGGTTAGGGTATGGGTTAGGTTAAGAGTAAGTGTTAGGGTTAGTGTTAGGGTTAGGATAAGTGTAAGGTTTAGGGTTAGGGTTAGGGTTAGGTTTATTACAAGGTTTAGTGTTAGGGATAGGGTTAGGGTTAGGGTAAGGGTAAGTGTTAGTGTTAGGGTTAGGGTTAGGCTTAGGGTAAGAGGTAGGATTAAGGTTAGGGTTAGGTTTAGGGTTGGGATTAAGTTTAGGGTAAGGGTTAGGGAAAGGGTAAGGGTTAGGGTTAGGGTTAGGTTTAGGGTTAGGCATAGTTTAAGGGTAAGCGTTAGGGATAGAATAAGGGTAAGGTTTAGGTTTAGTGATATGGTTAGGGTTAGGTTCAGATTTAGGGTTAGGGTCAGGTTTAGGGTTAGGGTTAGGGTAAGGGTTAGGGCTAGGTTTAGGGTAAGCGTAAGGGTTTGGTTTAGGGTTATGGTTAGGGTTAGGGTAAGGGTAAGTGTTAGGGTTATTGTTAGGATAGGGTTAGGGTAAGGGTTAGGGTTAGTGTTAGAGTTAGGTTAAGAGTAAGGGTTAGGGTTAAGGTTAGGGTTAGGGTTAGGTTTAGGGTTAGGGTTAGGGTAAGGGTAAGGGTTAGGGTTAGGGTTAGGGTTAGGTATAGGGTTAGGGTGAGGGTTAGTGTTAGGGTTAGGGTTAGGGAAAGGGTAAGGGTTAGGGTAGGGTTAGGGTTAAGTTTAGGGTTAGGGTAATGATTAAGGTTAGGGTTAGGGTAAGGGTAAGGGTGTGGGTTAGGGTTAGGGTAAGGGTTTGGGTTAAGGTTAGGGTTTGGGTTAGGGTTAAGGTCAGGGTTAGGGTAAAGTTTAGGGTTAGGGAAAGGGTAAGGTTTTGGGTTAGGGTTAGGGTAAGGGTTAGGGCTATGGTTAGGGTTATGGTTAAGGTTAGGGTTAGGGTTAGGGTAAGGGTAAGGGTTAGGGGTAGGTTTAGGGTTAGGGTAAGTGTTAGTATTACGGTTAGGGTTAGGGTTAGGGTAAGGGTAAGGGTTAGGGTTAGGGTTAGGGTAGGGATAAATGTTAGGTTTAGGGTTTGGGTTAGGGTTCGGGTTAGGTTTAGGGTTAGGGTTAGGGTAAGGGTTAGGGTTAGGGTTAGGGTTAGGGTTAAGTTTAGGGTTAGGGTTAGGGTAAAGGTAAGGGTTAGGGTTAGGGTAAGTGTTAGGATTAGGGTTAGGGGTAGGGTTAGGGTAAGAGTAAGGGTTAGGGTTAGGGTTAGGGTTAGGGTTAAGGTTAGGTTTAGGGTTAGGGTCAGAGTTAGGGTAAGAGTTAGGGTTAGGGTTAGGGTTAGGGTTAGGGTTAGGGTAAGGGTTAGGGTTAGTGTTAGGGTTAGGGTTAGGGTAAGGTTTAGGGTTATCGTTAGGGTTAGGGTAAGGGTTAGGGTTAGGGTTAGATTAAGGGTAAGTGTCAGGGTTAGGGTTAGGGTTAGGGTAAGGGTTAGGGTTAGGGTTAGGATTAGGGTAAGTGTTATGGTTAGGGTTAGGGATAGGGTTAGGGTTAGGGTTAGGGTAAGAGTAAGTGTTAGGATTAGGGTTAGGGTTAGGGTAAGGGTAAGGGTTAGGGTTAGGGTTAGGGTCAAGGTTAAGAGTGAGGATTGGGTTAGGTTCAGGGTAAGGGTTAGGGTTAGGGTTATGCTTAGGGTTCGGGTTAGGTTAAGGGTTAGGGTAAGGGTTAGGGTTAGGGCAAGGGTAAGTGTTAGATTTAGGGTTAGGGTTAGGGTTAGGGTTAGGGTTAGGTTTAGGGTTTGGGTTAAGGTTAGGTTTAGGTATAAGTTTAGGGTTAGGGTAAGGGTTAGGTTTAGGTTTAGGGTTAGGGTTAGGGTTAAGCTTAGGTTTTAGGGTTAGGTTTAGGGTTAGTATTAGGGTAAGGTTTAGGGTTAGGGTTAGGTAAGGGTTAGGGTTTGGGGTAGGTTTAGGGTTAGGGTTAGGTTAGAATTAGGGTTAGGGTTGGGGTAAGGGTAAGGGTTAGGGTTACGGTTAGTGTTAGGGTAAGGGTTAGGGTTAGGCGTCAGGGTTAGTCTTAGGGTTAGGTTAAGTGTTAGGTTTAGGGTTAGAGTTAGGATAAGGGTTTGGGTTAGGGTAAGGGTAAGTATTAGGGTTAGGGTTAGGGTTAGGGTTGGGGTTAGAGTAAGGGTTAGGGTTAGGGTTAGGTTTAGGGTTGGGGTTAAGGTTAGGGTTAGGGTTAGGGTAAGGGTAAGGGTTAGGGTTATGTTAAGTGTTAGGGTTAGGGTTAGTGTTAGGGTTAGAGTAAGGGTAAGGGTTAGGTTTAGGGTTAGGGTTAGGTGTAAGGGTTAGGGTTAGGTTCAGGGTTAGGGTTAGGGTAAGCGAAGGGTTAGGCTTAGGGTTAGGTTTAGGGTTAGGGTTAGGTTAAGGGTAAGGGTTAGAGTTAGGGTTAGGGTTAGGGTTCGAGTTAAGGTTAGGGTTAGGGTTACGGTTAGGGTAAGGGTAAAGGTTAGGGTTATTGTTAGGGTTAGGGTTAGGGAAAGGGTAAGGGTTAGGGTTAGGGTTAGGGTAAGGTTTAGGGTTAGATTTAGGGTTAGGGTTAGGGTAAGTGTAAGGGTTAGGTTTAGGGTTAGGGTTAGAGTTAGGGTAAGCATAAGGTTGAGGGTTAGGATTCGGTTTAGAGTAAGGGTTAGGGGTAGGGTTAGGGGTAGGGTTAGAGTTAGGGTTAGGGTTAGGGTAAGGGTAAGGTTTAGGGTTAGGGTTAGGGTAAGGGTTAGGCTTAGGGTTAGGGTTAGTGTTAGGTTAGGGATTTGGGTAAGCGTAAGTGTTAGGGTTAGTGTTAGGGTTAGGATAAGGGTAAGGGTTGTGGTTAGGGTTAGGGTTAGGTTAAGGGTAAGTGTTAGGGTTAGGGTTAGGTTTATGGTTAGGGTTAGGGTAAGGGTAAGGGGTAGTGTTAGGGTTAGGGTTAGTGTTAGGTTTATTGTTAGGGTATGGGTCAGGGCAACGGTTAGGGTTAGGTTTATGGTTAAGTTTAGGGTTAGGGTAATGGTTAGGGTTAGGATTTGGGTAAGGGTAAGTGTTAGGGTTAGGGTTAGGGTTAAGGTTAGGGTTAAGGTTAGGGTTAGAGTTAGGGTAAGGGTTAGGGTTAGGTTAGGTTAAGGGTTAGTTTTAAGGTTAGGGTTATAGTTAGGTTTAGGGTTAGGTTAAGGGTAAGGGTTAGGGTTAGGGTTAGGGTAAGGGATAGGGTTAGGTTTAGGGTTAGAGTTAGGGTTATGTTAAGGGTAATGGTTAGGGTTAGGATTGGGGTTAGGGTTAGGGTAAGGGTTAGGGTTAGGATTAGTGTTAGATTTAGGGTTAGGATTAGGTTAAGTGTAAGGGTTAGGTTTAGGGTTAGGGTTAGAGTTAGGGTAAGCATAAGGTTGAGGGTTAGGATTCTGTTTAGAGTAAGGGTTAGGGGTAGGGTTAGGGTTAGGGTTAGAGTTAGGGTTAGGGTGAGGTTAAGGGTAAGATTTAGGGTTAGGATTAGGTTTAGGGTAAGGATTAGGGTTAGGGGTTAGGGTTAGAGTTAGGGTAAGGGTTAGGGTTAAAGTTAGGGTTAGGGTTAGGGTAAGGTTTAGGGTTATCGTTAGGGTTAGGGTAAGGGTTAGGGTTAGGGTTAGGGTAAGGGTAAGTGTTAGGATTAGGGTTAGGGTTAGGGTAAGGGTAAGGGTTAGGCTTAGGGTTAGGGTAAATGTTAAGAGTGAGGATTGGGTTAGGTTCAGGGTAAGGGTTAGGGTTAGGGTTATGCTTAGGGTTCGGGTTAGGTTAAGGGTTAGGGTAAGGGTTAGGGTTAGGGCAAGGGTAAGTGTTAGATTTAGGGTTAGGGTTAGGGTTAGGGTAAGGGTTAGTGTTAGGGTTAGGGTTAGGTTTAGGGTTTGGGTTAAGTTTAGGTTTAGGTATAAGTTTAGAGTTAGGGTAAGGGTTAGGTTTAGGTTTAGGTTTAGGGTTAGGGTTAAGCTTAGGTTTTCCGGTTAGGTTTAGGGTTAGTATTAGGGTAAGGTTTAGGGTTAGGGTTAGGGTAAGGGTTAGGGTAAGGGGTAGGGTTAGGGTTAGGGATAGGGTAAGGGTAAGGGTTAGGTTTAGGGTTACAGTTAAGGTTGAGGTTAGGGTTAGAGTTAGAGTAAGGGTTAGGGTTAGGGTTAGAGTAAATGTTAGGTTTAGGGTTAGGGTTAGGGTTAGGTTTAAGCTTAGGTTTTAGGGTTAGGTTTAGGGTTAGTATTAGGGTAAGGTTTAGGGTTAGGGTTAGGGTAAGGGTTAGGTTTAGGGTTATGGATAGGGTAAGGGTAAGGTTTAGGTTTAGGGTTACGGTTAAGGTTGAGGTTAGGGTTAGAGTTAGAGTAAGGGTTAGGTTTAGGGTTAGAGTAAGGGTTAGGTTTAGGGTTAGGCTTAGGTTAGAATTAGGGTTAGGGTTGGGGTAAGGGTAAGGGTTAGGGTTACGGTTAGGGTTAGGGTAAGGGTTAGGGTTAGGCGTCAGGGTTAGTCTTAGGGTTAGATTAAGTGTTAGGTTTAGGGTTAGGGTTAGGATAAGGGTTTGGGTTACGGTAAGGGTAAGTGTTAGAGTTAGGGTTAGGGTTAGGGTTGGGTTTAGAGTAAGGGTTAGGGTTAGGGTTAGGTTTAGGGTTGGGGTTAAGTTTAGGATTAGGGTTAGGGTAAGGGTAAGGGTTAGGGTTACGTTAAGTGTTAGTTTTAGGGTTAGTGTTAGGGTTAGAGTAAGGGTAAGGGTTAGGTTTAGGGTTAGGGTTAGGTGTAAGGGTTAGGGTTAGGTTCAGGGTTAGGGTTAGGGTAAGGGAAGGGTTAGGGTTAGGGTTAGGGTTAGGGTTCGAGTTAAGGTTAGGGTTAGGGTTAGGGTTAGGGTTATGGTTAGGGTAAGGGTAACGGTTAGGGTTATTGTTATGGTTAGGGTCAGGGAAAGGGTAAGGGTTAGGGTTAGGTTTAGGGTTAGGGTGGGGGTAAGTGTAAGGGTTAGGGTTAGGTTTAGGTTAGGTAAAGGGTAAGGGTTAGGGTTAGGGTTAGGTTTAGGGTAAGAATTAGGGTTAGGGTTAGGGTAAGGGTTAGGGTTAGGGTTAGCATTTAGGTTAGGGTTAGGGTAAGGGTAAGGTTTAGGGTTATTGTTAGGGTTACGGTTAGGGTTAGGTTTTAGGGTTAGGGTTAGGTATAGGGTTAGGGTTAGTGTTAGGATTAGGGTTAAGGTTAGGGTTAGGGTTGGGGTTAGGGTTTGGGTTAGGGTTAGGTTTAGGGTAAGGGTAAGGTTTAGGGTTACGGTTAGGGTTAGGTTAAGGGTAAGGGTTAGGGTTATGGTTAGGGTTAGGGTTAGGGTTAGGGTTAGGTTAAGGGTATGTGTTAGGGTTACGGTTAGGGTTAGGGTTAGCGTTAGGTTAAGGTTAAGGATTAGGTTTAGCGTTAGGGTAAACGTAAGGGTAAGGGTTAGGGTTAGGGTTAGGGTTAGATTTAGGGTAAGGCTTAGGGTTAGGTTTAGGGTTAGGGTAAGGTGTAGGGTTAGGGGAAGGGTTAGGGTTAGGGTTAGGGTAAGGTTAAGGGTTAGGGTTAGGGTTAAGGTTAGGGGTAGGGTTAGGGTTAGGGTTAGGTTTAGAGTTAGGGTTAGGGTAAGGGTAAGGGTTAGGTTTAGAGTTAGAGTTAGGTAAAGGTTAAGGTTTAGGGTTAGGGTTAGGGTTAGGGTAAGAATTAGGGTTAGGGTTAGGGTTAGGGAAAGGGTAAGGGTTAGGGTTAGGGTTAGAGTTAAGGTAAGGATTAGGGTTGGGGTTAGGGTTAGGGTAATGTTAGGGTTAGGGTTAGTGTTAGCATTACGTTTAGGGTTAGGGTTAGGGTAAGGGTAAGGTTTAGGGTTAGGATTAGGGTAATGGTACGAGTTAGGGTTAGGGTAAGGTTTAGGGTTAGGTATTAGGGTTAGGGTTAGGGTTAGGTTAGGTTTAGGGTTACAGTTAGGGTAAGGGTAAGGGTTAGGGTTAGGGTTAGGGTTAGTTTTAGTGTTAGGGTTAGGGTAATGGTAAGGGTAAGATTTAGGGTTAGGGTTTGGGATAGGGTTAGGTTAGGGTTAAGGTTAGGATTAGCTTTAGGGTTAGGTTTAGGGCTAGGGTGAGGGTAAGGGTTAAGGTTAGGGTTAGGATTAGGAAAAGGGTAATTGTTAGGGTTAGGGTTAGGGTTAAGGTAAGGATTAGGGTTGGGGTTAGGGTTTGGGTAAGGGATAGGGTTAGGGGTAGGTTTAGCATTAAGGTTAGTGTTAGGGTTAGGGTAAGGGTAATGGTTAGGATTAGGGTTAGGGTAAGCGTAAGGGATAAGTTTAGGGTTAGGGTTAGGATTAGGGTTACGGTTAGGGTTAGGGTTACGGTAAGGATAAGATTTAGGGTTAAGTTTAGGGTTAGGGTTAGGGTTAGGATTAGGGTAAGGGTAAGGTTTATGGTTAGGGTTATGGTTAGGTTTAGGGTTATGGTAAGGGTAATGGTAAGGGTTAGAGTTAGCGTAAGGGTTAGGGTTAGGGTTATGGTTAGGGTTAGGGTTAGGGTTAGGTTTAGGGTTAGGGTTAGGGTAAGGTTAAGGGTTATTGTTAGGGTTAGGGTTAGGGCAAGGGTTAGGGTTAGGGTTAGGTTTAGGGTTAGGTTAAGGGTATATGTTAGGGTTACAGTTAGGGTTAGGGTTAGGGTTAGGGTTAGCGTTAGGGTTAGGGTTAGGTTTAGGGTTAGGTTAGGTTAGGGTTAGCGGTAGGGTTAGGGTTAGTGTTAGGGTTAGGGTTAGGCTTAAGGTAAGGATTATGTTTGGGGTTATGGTTAGGGTAAGATTAGGGTTAGGGTTAGCGTTAGCATTAAGTTTAGGGTTAGGGTTAGGTTGAGGTAAGAGTTAGGGTTAGGGTTAGGGTAAGGGTAAGGGTTAGGGTTAGGGTTAGGGTTAGGTTTAGGGTTAGGGTGAGTGTAAGGGTAAGGTTTAGGGTTAGGTTTAGGGTTTGGTAAAGGTTAAGGGTTAGGGTTAGGGTTAGGTTTAGGGTAAGAATTACGGTTAGGGTTAGGGTTAGCATTAAGGTTAGGGTTAGGGTAAGGGTAAGGGTGAGGGTTATTGTTAGGGTTACGGTTAGGGTTAGGTTTTAGGGTTAGGGTTAGGTATATGGTTAGCGTTAGGGTTAGGATTAGGGTTAAGGTTAGGGTTAGGGTTGGGGTTAGGGTTTGGGTTAGGGTTAGGGTTAGGGTAAGGGTAAGTTTTAGGGTTACGGTTAGGGTTAGGTTAAGGGTAAGGGTTAGTGTTATGGCCAGGGTTTGGGTTAGGTTTAGGTATAGGTTAAGGGTATGTGTTAGGGTTACAGTTAGGGTTAGGGTTAGGGTTACCGTTAGGGTTAGGGTTAGGGTTAGGGTTAGGGTTAGGTTAGGGTTATCATTAGGGTTAGGGTTCTGGTTAGGGTAGGGTTAGGATTAGGGTTAAGCTAACGATTAGGGTTGGGGTTAGGGTTAGGGTAAGGTTAGGGTTAGGGTTAGTGTTAGCATTAAGTTTAGGGTTAGGGTTAGGGTAAGGGTAAGGGTTAGGGTTAGGGTTAGGGTTAGGGTAAGGGTTAGGGTTAGCGTTAGGGTAAGGGTAAGGGTTAGGGTTAGGGTTAGGGTTAGGGTTATGTTAAGGGTAAGGGTTAGGGTTAGGGTTAGGGTAAAGGTAAGTGTTAGGGTTAGGCTTGGGAAAAGGTTAAGTGTTAGGGTTAGGGTTAGGGTTAGGGGTTAGGGTTAGGGTAAGGGTTAGGGTTAGTGTTAGGGTTAGGGTTAGGGTAAGGTTTAGGGTTATCGTTAGGGTTAGGGTAAGGGTTAGGGTTAGGGTTAGGTTAAGGGTAAGTGTCAGGGTTAGGGTTAGGGTTAGGGTAAGGGTTAGGGTTAGGGTTAGGATTAGGGTAAGTGTTATGGTTAGGGTTAGGGATAGGGTTAGGGTTAGGGTTAGGGTAAGAGTAAGTGTCAGGATTAGGGTTAGGGTTAGGGTAAGGGTAAGGGTTAGGGTTAGGGTTAGGGTCAAGGTTAAGAGTGAGGATTGGGTTAGGTTCAGGGTAAGGGTTAGGGTTAGGGTTATGCTTAGGGTTCGGGTTAGGTTAAGGGTTAGGGTAAGGGTTAGGGTTAGGGCAAGGGTAAGTGTTAGATTTAGGGTTAGGGTTAGGGTTAGGGTTAGGGTTAGGTTTAGGGTTTGGGTTAAGGTTAGGTTTAGGTATAAGTTTAGGGTTAGGGTAAGGGTTAGGTTTAGGTTTAGGGTTAGGGTTAGGGTTAAGCTTAGGTTTTAGGGTTAGGTTTAGGGTTAGTATTAGGGTAAGGTTTAGGGTTAGGGTTAGGTAAGGGTTAGGGTTTGGGGTAGGTTTAGGGTTAGGGTTAGGTTAGAATTAGGGTTAGGGTTGGGGTAAGGGTAAGGGTTAGGGTTACGGTTAGTGTTAGGGTAAGGGTTAGGGTTAGGCGTCAGGGTTAGTCTTAGGGTTAGGTTAAGTGTTAGGTTTAGGGTTAGAGTTAGGATAAGGGTTTGGGTTAGGGTAAGGGTAAGTATTAGAGTTAGGGTTAGGGTTAGGGTTGGGGTTAGAGTAAGGGTTAGGGTTAGGGTTAGGTTTAGGGTTGGGGTTAAGGTTAGGGTTAGGGTTAGGGTAAGGGTAAGGGTTAGGGTTATGTTAAGTGTTAGGGTTAGGGTTAGTGTTAGGGTTAGAGTAAGGGTAAGGGTTAGGTTTAGGGTTAGGGTTAGGTGTAAGGGTTAGGGTTAGGTTCAGGGTTAGGGTTAGGGTAAGCGAAGGGTTAGGCTTAGGGTTAGGTTTAGGGTTAGGGTTAGGTTAAGGGTAAGGGTTAGAGTTAGGGTTAGGGTTAGGGTTCGAGTTAAGGTTAGGGTTAGGGTTACGGTTAGGGTAAGGGTAAAGGTTAGGGTTATTGTTAGGGTTAGGGTTAGGGAAAGGGTAAGGGTTAGGGTTAGGGTTAGGGTAAGGTTTAGGGTTAGATTTAGGGTTAGGGTTAGGGTAAGTGTAAGGGTTAGGTTTAGGGTTAGGGTTAGAGTTAGGGTAAGCATAAGGTTGAGGGTTAGGATTCGGTTTAGAGTAAGGGTTAGGGGTAGGGTTAGGGTTAGGGTTAGAGTTAGGGTTAGGGTTAGGGTAAGGGTAAGGTTTAGGGTTAGGGTTAGGGTAAGGGTTAGGCTTAGGGTTAGGGTTAGTGTTAGGTTAGGGATTTGGGTAAGCGTAAGTGTTAGGGTTAGTGTTAGGGTTAGGATAAGGGTAAGGGTTGTGGTTAGGGTTAGGGTTAGGTTAAGGGTAAGTGTTAGGGTTAGGGTTAGGTTTATGGTTAGGGTTAGGGTAAGGGTAAGGGGTAGTGTTAGGGTTAGGGTTAGTGTTAGGTTTATTGTTAGGGTATGGGTCAGGGCAACGGTTAGGGTTAGGTTTATGGTTAAGTTTAGGGTTAGGGTAATGGTTAGGGTTAGGAATTGGGTAAGGGTAAGTGTTAGGGTTAGGGTTAGGGTTAAGGTTAGGGTTAGAGTTAGGGTAAGGGTTAGGGTTAGGTTAGGTTAAGGGTTAGTTTTAAGGTTAGGGTTATAGTTAGGTTTAGGGTTAGGTTAAGGGTAAGGGTTAGGGTTAGGGTTAGGGTAAGGGATAGGGTTAGGTTTAGGGTTAGAGTTAGGGTTATGTTAAGGGTAATGGTTAGGGTTAGGATTGGGGTTAGGGTTAGGGTAAGGGTTAGGGTTAGGATTAGTGTTAGATTTAGGGTTAGGATTAGGTTAAGTGTAAGGGTTAGGTTTAGGGTTAGGGTTAGAGTTAGGGTAATCATAAGGTTGAGGGTTAGGATTCTGTTTAGAGTAAGGGTTAGGGGTAGGGTTAGGGTTAGGGTTAGAGTTAGGGTTAGGGTGAGGTTAAGGGTAAGATTTAGGGTTAGGATTAGGTTTAGGGTAAGGATTAGGGTTAGGGGTTAGGGTTAGAGTTAGGTTAAGGGTTAGGGTTAAAGTTAGGGTTAGGGTTAGGGTAAGGTTTAGGGTTATCGTTAGGGTTAGGGTAAGGGTTAGGGTTAGGGTTAGGTTAAGGGTAAGTGTTAGGGTTAGGGTTAGGGTTAGGGTAAGGGTTAGGGTTAGGGTTAGGATTAGGGTAAGTGTTATGGTTAGGGTTAGGGATAGGGTTAGGGTTAGGGTTAGGGTAAGGGTAAGTATTAGGATTAGGGTTAGGGTTAGGGTAAGGGTAAGGGTTAGGCTTAGGGTTAGGGTAAATGTTAAGAGTGAGGATTGGGTTAGGTTCAGGGTAAGGGTTAGGGTTAGGGTTATGCTTAGGGTTCGGGTTAGGTTAAGGGTTAGGGTAAGGGTTAGGGTTAGGGCAAGGGTAAGTGTTAGATTTAGGGTTAGGGTTAGGGTTAGGGTAAGGGTTAGTGTTAGGGTTAGGGTTAGGTTTAGGGTTTGGGTTAAGTTTAGGTTTAGGTATAAGTTTAGAGTTAGGGTAAGGGTTAGGTTTAGGTTTAGGTTTAGGGTTAGGGTTAAGCTTAGGTTTTCCGGTTAGGTTTAGGGTTAGTATTAGGGTAAGGTTTAGGGTTAGGGTTAGGGTAAGGGTTAGGGTAAGGGGTAGGGTTAGGGTTAGGGATAGGGTAAGGGTAAGGGTTAGGTTTAGGGTTACAGTTAAGGTTGAGGTTAGGGTTAGAGTTAGAGTAAGGGTTAGGGTTAGGGTTAGAGTAAATGTTAGGTTTAGGGTTAGGGTTAGGGTTAGGTTTAAGCTTAGGTTTTAGGGTTAGGTTTAGGGTTAGTATTAGGGTAAGGTTTAGGGTTAGGGTTAGGGTAAGGGTTAGGTTTAGGGTTATGGATAGGGTAAGGGTAAGGTTTAGGTTTAGGGTTACGGTTAAGGTTGAGGTTAGGGTTAGAGTTAGAGTAAGGGTTAGGTTTAGGGTTAGAGTAAGGGTTAGGTTTAGGGTTAGGCTTAGGTTAGAATTAGGGTTAGGGTTGGGGTAAGGGTAAGGGTTAGGGTTACGGTTAGGGTTAGGGTAAGGGTTAGGGTTAGGCGTCAGGGTTAGTCTTAGGGTTAGATTAAGTGTTAGGTTTAGGGTTAGGGTTAGGATAAGGGTTTGGGTTACGGTAAGGGTAAGTGTTAGAGTTAGGGTTAGGGTTAGGGTTGGGGTTAGAGTAAGGGTTAGGGTTAGGGTTAGGTTTAGGGTTGGGGTTAAGTTTAGGATTAGGGTTAGGGTAAGGGTAAGGGTTAGGGTTACGTTAAGTGTTAGTTTTAGGGTTAGTGTTAGGGTTAGAGTAAGGGTAAGGGTTAGGTTTAGGGTTAGGGTTAGGTGTAAGGGTTAGGGTTAGGTTCAGGGTTAGGGTTAGGGTAAGGGAAGGGTTAGGGTTAGGGTTAGGGTTAGGGTTCGAGTTAAGGTTAGGGTTAGGGTTAGGGTTAGGGTTATGGTTAGGGTAAGGGTAACGGTTAGGGTTATTGTTATGGTTAGGGTCAGGGAAAGGGTAAGGGTTAGGGTTAGGTTTAGGGTTAGGGTGGGGGTAAGTGTAAGGGTTAGGGTTAGGTTTAGGTTAGGTAAAGGGTAAGGGTTAGGGTTAGGGTTAGGTTTAGGGTAAGAATTAGGGTTAGGGTTAGGGTAAGGGTTAGGGTTAGGGTTAGCATTTAGGTTAGGGTTAGGGTAAGGGTAAGGTTTAGGGTTATGGTTAGGGTTACGGTTAGGGTTAGGTTTTAGGGTTAGGGTTAGGTATAGGGTTAGGGTTAGTGTTAGGATTAGGGTTAAGGTTAGGGTTAGGGTTGGGGTTAGGGTTTGGGTTAGGGTTAGGTTTAGGGTAAGGGTAAGGTTTAGGGTTACGGTTAGGGTTAGGTTAAGGGTAAGGGTTAGGGTTAAGGTTAGGGTTAGGGTTAGGTTTAGGGTTAGGGTTAGGGTAAGGGTAAGGGTTAGGGTTAGGGTTAGGGTTAGGTATAGGGTTAGGGTGAGGGTTAGTGTTAGGTTTAGGGTTAGGGAAAGGGTAAGGGTTAGGGTAGGGTTAGGGTTAAGTTTAGGGTTAGGGTAATGATTAAGGTTAGGGTTAGGGTAAGGGTAAGGGTAAGGGTGTGGGTTAGGGTTAGGGTAAGGGTTTGGGTTAAGGTTAGGGTTTGGGTTAGGGTTAAGGTCAGGGTTAGGGTAAAGTTTAGGGTTAGGGAAAGGGTAAGGTTTTGGGTTAGGGTTAGGGTAAGGGTTAGGGCTATGGTTAGGGTTATGGTTAAGGTTAGGGTTAGGGTTAGGGTAAGGGTAAGGGTTAGGGGTAGGTTTAGGGTTAGGGTAAGTGTTAGTATTACGGTTAGGGTTAGGGTTAGGGTAAGGGTAAGGGTTAGGGTTAGGGTTAGGGTAGGGATAAATGTTAGGTTTAGGGTTTGGGTTAGGGTTCGGGTTAGGTTTAGGGTTAGGGTTAGGGTAAGGGTTAGGGTTAGGGTTAGGGTTAGGGTTAAGGTTAGGGTTAGGGTTAGGGTTAGGGTAAAGGTAAGGGTTAGGGTTAGGGTAAGTGTTAGGATTAGGGTTAGGGGTAGCGTTAGGGTAAGGGTAAAGGTTAGGGTTAAGTTTAGGGTTAGGGTTAGGGTTAGGGTTTAGGTAAGGGTAGGGTTAGGGTTAGGTTTAGGGTTAGGGTTAGGGTTCGAGTTAGGGTTAAGGTTAGGGTGAGGGTAATTGTACGGATTAGGGTTAGGGTTATGGTTAGGGTTGGGGTAAGGGTAAGGGTTAGGGTTAGGGTTAGGGTTAGGTTTAGGGTTAGGGTTAGGGTTAGGGTTATGGTTAGGGTAAGTGTAAGGGTTAGGGTTAAGGTTAGGGTTAGAGTTAGTTTTAGGGTTTTGGTTAGGGTTAGGGTAAGGGTAACAGTTAGGGTTAGGGTTAGGGTTAGTGTTAGAGGTAGGGTTAGGATTAGGGTAAGTGTAAGTGTTCGGATTAGGGTTAGGGTTAGGTTTAGGTTTAGGTTAAGGGTATGTGTTAGGGTTAGGGTTAGAGTTAGGATTAGGGTTGGGCTTAAGGTTAGGGTAAGGTTAAGGATTAGGGTTTGCGTTAGGGTTAAGTTAAGGGTAAGTGTTCGGTTTAGGGTTAGGTTTAGAGTAAGGGTAAGGGTTAGGTTTAGGGTTTGGGTAAGGTGTAGGGTTAGGGATAGTGTTAGGGTTAGGGTTAGGGTTAGGGTTAGAGTTAGGTTAGGTTTAGGGTAAGTGTTATGATTAGGGTTAGGGTTAGGGTAAGGGTAAGGGTTAGTGTTAGGGTTAGTGTTAGGGTAAGGTTTAGGGTTATGGTTAGGGTAAGGTTAAGGGTTAGGTTTAGGGTTAGGGTTAGGTTTAGGGTTAGGTAAGTGTAAGGGTTAGGCTTAGGGTTAGGTTTAGGGTTAAGGTTAGGGTTAGGGTTAGGGTTAGTGTTAGGTTTAGAGTTAGGGTTAGGGTAAGGGTAAGGGTTAGGGTTAGAGTAAGGGTTTGGTAAAGGGTAAGGGATAGGGTTATGTTTAGTGTAAGTGTAAGGGTTAGTGTTAAGGTTAGGGTTAGGGTTAGGTTTAGGGTTATGTTTAGGGTTAGGGTAAGGGTAAGGGTTAGGGTTAGGATTAGGGTTAGGGTTAGGGTAATGGTTAGAGTTAGGGTTAGGGTTAGGGTTAGGTTTAGGTTTAGGGTTAGGGTCAGGGTAAGGGTTAGGATTAGGGTTAGGGATAGGGTTAGGTTTAAGTTTAGGGTTAAAGTAAGGGTAAGTGTTAAGGTTAGGGTTAGGCTTAGGGTTAAGGTTGAGGTTAGGGTTAGGGTTAGGGTTAGGGTTAGTGTAAGTGTTAGGGTTGTGGTTAGGGTAAGGGTTCAGGTTAGAGTTAGGGATAGGGTTAGGGTAAGGGTAAGGGTTAGGGTTAGGGTTAGGTTTAGGGTTAAATTTGAGGTTAGGGTTAGGGTTAGAGTAAGGTTTCGGGTTAGGGTTAGGGTAAGGGTTAGGGATAGGGTTAGTGTTAGAGGTAGGGTTAGGGTTAGGGTAAGGGTAAGGGTTAGTGTTAGGGGTTAGGGTTATGTTTAGGGTTAGGGTAAGGGTAAGGGTTAGGGTTAGGATTAGGGTTGGGGTTAGGGTAATGGTTAGAGTTAGGGTTAGGGTTAGGGTTAGGTTTAGGTTTAGGTTTAGGGTTAGGGTCAGGGTAAGGGTTAGGATTAGGGTTAGGAATAGGGTTAGGTTTAAGTTTAGGGTTAAATTAAGGGTAAAGGTTAAGGTTAGGGTTAGGCTTAGGGTTAAGGTTGAGGTTAGGGTTAGGGTTAGGGTTAGGGTTAGTGTAAGTGTTAGGGTTGTGGTTAGGGTAAGGGTTCAGGTTAGAGTTAGGGATAGGGTTAGGGTAAGGGTAAGGGTTAGGGTTAGGGTTAGGTTTAGGGTTAAATTTGAGGTTAGGGTTAGGGTTAGAGTAAGGTTTCGGGTTAGGGTTAGGGTAAGGGTTAGGGATAGGGTTAGTGTTAGAGGTAGGGTTAGGGTTAGGGTAAGGGTAAGGGTTAGGGTTAGGGGTTAGGGTTAGTGTTAGGATTAGTTTAATGTTCAGGGTTAGAGTTAGGGTTAGGGTTTGATAAGGGTTAGCGTTAGGGTTAGGGTAAGTGTAAGTGTTAGGATTATGGTTAGGGTTAGGTTTAGGGTTAGGTTAAGGGTATGTGTTAGGGTTAGGGTTAGAGTTAGGATTAGGGTTGGGCTTAAGGTTAGGATAAGGTTAAGGATTAAGGTTTGCGTTAGTTTTAAGGTAAGGGTAAGGGTTAGTGTTAGGGTTAGGGTTAGGTTTAGAGTAAGGGTAAGGGTTAGGTTTAGGGTTTTGGTAAGGTGTAGGGTTAGGGATAGTGTTAGGGTTAGGGTTAGGGTTAGGGTTAGAGTTAGGTTAGGTTTAGGGTAAGTGTTAGGATTAGGGTTAGGGTTAGGGTAAGGGTAATGGTTAGGGTTTGGTTAGGGTTAGTGTAAGGGTAAGGGTTAGGTTTAGGGTTAGGGTTAAGGTTAGGGTTAGGGTTAGGGTTTCAGTTAGGGTTAGGTTTAGGGTAAGGGTAAGGTTTAGGGTTACAGTTAGGGTTAGGTTACGGGTAAGGTTTAGGGTTAGGGTTAGGTTTAGGGTTAGGGTAAGGGTAAGGGTTAGGGTTAGGGTTGGGGTTAGGGTATGGGTTAGGTTAAGAGTAAGTGTTAGGGTTAGTGTTAGGGTTAGGATAAGTGTAAGGTTTAGGGTTAGGGTTAGGGTTAGGTTTATTACAAGGTTTAGTGTTAGGGATAGGGTTAGGGTTAGGGTAAGGGTAAGTGTTAGTGTTAGGGTTAGGGTTAGGCTTAGGGTAAGAGGTAGGATTAAGGTTAGGGTTAGGTTTAGGGTTGGGATTAAGTTTAGGGTAAGGGTTAGGGAAAGGGTAAGGGTTAGGGTTAGGTTTAGGTTTAGGGTTAGGCATAGTTTAAGGGTAAGCGTTAGGGATAGAATAAGGGTAAGGTTTAGGTTTAGTGATATGGTTAGGGTTAGGTTAAGATTTAGGGTTAGGGTCAGGTTTAGGGTTAGGGTTAGGGTAAGGGTTAGGGCTAGGTTTAGGGTAAGCGTAAGGGTTTGGTTTAGGGTTATGGTTAGGGTTAGGGTAAGGGTAAGTGTTAGGGTTATTGTTAGGATAGGGTTAGGGTAAGGGTTAGGGTTAGTGTTAGAGTTAGGTTAAGAGTAAGGGTTAGGGTTAAGGTTAGGGTTAGGGTTAGGTTTAGGGTTAGGGTTAGGGTAAGGGTAAGGGTTAGGGTTAGGGTTAGGGTTAGGTATAGGGTTAGGGTGAGGGTTAGTGTTAGGGTTAGGGTTAGGGAAAGGGTAAGGGTTAGGGTAGGGTTAGGGTTAAGTTTAGGGTTAGGGTAATGATTAAGGTTAGGGTTAGGGTAAGGGTAAGGGTAAGGGTGTGGGTTAGGGTTAGGGTAAGGGTTTGGGTTAAGGTTAGGGTTTGGGTTAGGGTTAAGGTCAGGGTTAGGGTAAAGTTTAGGGTTAGGGAAAGGGTAAGGTTTTGGGTTAGGGTTAGGGTAAGGGTTAGGGCTATGGTTAGGGTTATGGTTAAGGTTAGGGTTAGGGTTAGGGTAAGGGTAAGGGTTAGGGGTAGGTTTAGGGTTAGGGTAAGTGTTAGTATTACGGTTAGGGTTAGGGTTAGGGTAAGGGTAAGGGTTAGGGTTAGGGTTAGGGTAGGGATAAATGTTAGGTTTAGGGTTTGGGTTAGGGTTCGGGTTAGGTTTAGGGTTAGGGTTAGGGTAAGGGTTAGGGTTAGGGTTAGGGTTAGGGTTAAGGTTAGGGTTAGGGTTAGGGTAAAGGTAAGGGTTAGGGTTAGGGTAAGTGTTAGGATTAGGGTTAGGGGTAGGGTTAGGGTAAGGGTAAGGGTTAGGGTTAGGGTTAGGGTTAGGGTTAAGGTTAGGTTTAGGGTTAGGGTCAGAGTTAGGGTAAGAGTTAGGGTTAGGGTTAGGGTTAGGGTTAGGGTTAGGGTAAGGGTTAGGGTTAGTGTTAGGGTTAGGGTTAGGGTAAGGTTTAGGGTTATCGTTAGGGTTAGGGTAAGGGTTAGGGTTAGGGTTAGGTTAAGGGTAAGTGTCAGGGTTAGGGTTAGGGTTAGGGTAAGGGTTAGGGTTAGGGTTAGGATTAGGGTAAGTGTTATGGTTAGGGTTAGGGATAGGGTTAGGGTTAGGGTTAGGGTAAGAGTAAGTGTTAGGATTAGGGTTAGGGTTAGGGTAAGGGTAAGGGTTAGGGTTAGGGTTAGGGTCAAGTTTAAGAGTGAGGATTGGGTTAGGTTCAGGGTAAGGGTTAGGGTTAGGGTTATGCTTAGGGTTCGGGTTAGGTTAAGGGTTAGGGTAAGGGTTAGGGTTAGGGCAAGGGTAAGTGTTAGATTTAGGGTTAGGGTTAGGGTTAGGGTTAGGGTTAGGTTTAGGGTTTGGGTTAAGGTTAGGTTTAGGTATAAGTTTAGGGTTAGGGTAAGGGTTAGGTTTAGGTTTAGGGTTAGGGTTAGGGTTAAGCTTAGGTTTTAGGGTTAGGTTTAGGGTTAGTATTAGGGTAAGGTTTAGGGTTAGGGTTAGGTAAGGGTTAGGGTTTGGGGTAGGTTTAGGGTTAGGGTTAGGTTAGAATTAGGGTTAGGGTTGGGGTAAGGGTAAGGGTTAGGGTTACGGTTAGTGTTAGGGTAAGGGTTAGGGTTAGGCGTCAGGGTTAGTCTTAGGGTTAGGTTAAGTGTTAGGTTTAGGGTTAGAGTTAGGATAAGGGTTTGGGTTAGGGTAAGGGTAAGTATTAGAGTTAGGGTTAGGGTTAGGGTTGGGGTTAGAGTAAGGGTTAGGGTTAGGGTTAGGTTTAGGGTTGGGGTTAAGGTTAGGGTTAGGGTTAGGGTAAGGGTAAGGGTTAGGGTTATGTTAAGTGTTAGGGTTAGGGTTAGTGTTAGGGTTAGAGTAAGGGTAAGGGTTAGGTTTAGGGTTAGGGTTAGGTGTAAGGGTTAGGGTTAGGTTCAGGGTTAGGGTTAGGGTAAGCGAAGGGTTAGGCTTAGGGTTAGGTTTAGGGTTAGGGTTAGGTTAAGGGTAAGGGTTAGAGTTAGGGTTAGGGTCAGGGTTCGAGTTAAGGTTAGGGTTAGGGTTACGGTTAGGGTAAGGGTAAAGGTTAGGGTTATTGTTAGGGTTAGGGTTAGGGAAAGGGTAAGGGTTAGGGTTAGGGTTAGGGTAAGGTTTAGGGTTAGATTTAGGGTTAGGGTTAGGGTAAGTGTAAGGGTTAGGTTTAGGGTTAGGGTTAGAGTTAGGGTAAGCATAAGGTTGAGGGTTAGGATTCGGTTTAGAGTAAGGGTTAGGGGTAGGGTTAGGGTTAGGGTTAGAGTTAGGGTTAGGGTTAGGGTAAGGGTAAGGTTTAGGGTTAGGGTTAGGGTAAGGGTTAGGCTTAGGGTTAGGGTTAGTGTTAGGTTAGGGATTTGGGTAAGCGTAAGTGTTAGGGTTAGTGTTAGGGTTAGGATAAGGGTAAGGGTTGTGGTTAGGGTTAGGGTTAGGTTAAGGGTAAGTGTTAGGGTTAGGGTTAGGTTTATGGTTAGGGTTAGGGTAAGGGTAAGGGGTAGTGTTAGGGTTAGGGTTAGTGTTAGGTTTATTGTTAGGGTATGGGTCAGGGCAACGGTTAGGGTTAGGTTTATGGTTAAGTTTAGGGTTAGGGTAATGGTTAGGGTTAGGAATTGGGTAAGGGTAAGTGTTAGGGTTAGGGTTAGGGTTAAGGTTAGGGTTAAGGTTAGGGTTAGAGTTAGGGTAAGGGTTAGGGTTAGGTTAGGTTAAGGGTTAGTTTTAAGGTTAGGGTTATAGTTAGGTTTAGGGTTAGGTTAAGGGTAAGGGTTAGGGTTAGGGTTAGGGTAAGGGATAGGGTTAGGTTTAGGGTTAGAGTTAGGGTTATGTTAAGGGTAATGGTTAGGGTTAGGATTGGGGTTAGGGTTAGGGTAAGGGTTAGGGTTAGGATTAGTGTTAGATTTAGGGTTAGGATTAGGTTAAGTGTAAGGGTTAGGTTTAGGGTTAGGGTTAGAGTTAGGGTAATCATAAGGTTGAGGGTTAGGATTCTGTTTAGAGTAAGGGTTAGGGGTAGGGTTAGGGTTAGGGTTAGAGTTAGGGTTAGGGTGAGGTTAAGGGTAAGATTTAGGGTTAGGATTAGGTTTAGGGTAAGGATTAGGGTTAGGGGTTAGGGTTAGAGTTAGGTTAAGGGTTAGGGTTAAAGTTAGGGTTAGGGTTAGGGTAAGGTTTAGGGTTATCGTTAGGGTTAGGGTAAGGGTTAGGGTTAGGGTTAGGTTAAGGGTAAGTGTTAGGGTTAGGGTTAGGGTTAGGGTAAGGGTTAGGGTTAGGGTTAGGATTAGGGTAAGTGTTATGGTTAGGGTTAGGGATAGGGTTAGGGTTAGGGTTAGGGTAAGGGTAAGTATTAGGATTAGGGTTAGGGTTAGGGTAAGGGTAAGGGTTAGGCTTAGGGTTAGGGTAAATGTTAAGAGTGAGGATTGGGTTAGGTTCAGGGTAAGGGTTAGGGTTAGGGTTATGCTTAGGGTTCGGGTTAGGTTAAGGGTTAGGGTAAGGGTTAGGGTTAGGGCAAGGGTAAGTGTTAGATTTAGGGTTAGGGTTAGGGTTAGGGTAAGGGTTAGTGTTAGGGTTAGGGTTAGGTTTAGGGTTTGGGTTAAGTTTAGGTTTAGGTATAAGTTTAGAGTTAGGGTAAGGGTTAGGTTTAGGTTTAGGTTTAGGGTTAGGGTTAAGCTTAGGTTTTCCGGTTAGGTTTAGGGTTAGTATTAGGGTAAGGTTTAGGGTTAGGGTTAGGGTAAGGGTTAGGGTAAGGGGTAGGGTTAGGGTTAGGGATAGGGTAAGGGTAAGGGTTAGGTTTAGGGTTACAGTTAAGGTTGAGGTTAGGGTTAGAGTTAGAGTAAGGGTTAGGGTTAGGGTTAGAGTAAATGTTAGGTTTAGGGTTAGGGTTAGGGTTAGGTTTAAGCTTAGGTTTTAGGGTTAGGTTTAGGGTTAGTATTAGGGTAAGGTTTAGGGTTAGGGTTAGGGTAAGGGTTAGGTTTAGGGTTATGGATAGGGTAAGGGTAAGGTTTAGGTTTAGGGTTACGGTTAAGGTTGAGGTTAGGGTTAGAGTTAGAGTAAGGGTTAGGTTTAGGGTTAGAGTAAGGGTTAGGTTTAGGGTTAGGCTTAGGTTAGAATTAGGGTTAGGGTTAGGGTTGGGGTAAGGGTAAGGGTTAGGGTTACGGTTAGGGTTAGGGTAAGGGTTAGGGTTAGGCGTCAGGGTTAGTCTTAGGGTTAGATTAAGTGTTAGGTTTATTGTTAGGGTTAGGATAAGGGTTTGGGTTACGGTAAGGGTAAGTGTTAGAGTTAGGGTTAGGGTTAGGGTTGGGGTTAGAGTAAGGGTTAGGGTTAGGGTTAGGTTTAGGGTTGGGGTTAAGTTTAGGATTAGGGTTAGGGTAAGGGTAAGGGTTAGGGTTACGTTAAGTGTTAGTTTTAGGGTTAGTGTTAGGGTTAGAGTAAGGGTAAGGGTTAGGTTTAGGGTTAGGGTTAGGTGTAAGGGTTAGGGTTAGGTTCAGGGTTAGGGTTAGGGTAAGGGAAGGGTTAGGGTTAGGGTTAGGGTTAGGGTTCGAGTTAAGGTTAGGGTTAGGGTTAGGGTTAGGGTTATGGTTAGGGTAAGGGTAACGGTTAGGGTTATTGTTATGGTTAGGGTCAGGGAAAGGGTAAGGGTTAGGGTTAGGTTTAGGGTTAGGGTGGGGGTAAGTGTAAGGGTTAGGGTTAGGTTTAGGTTAGGTAAAGGGTAAGGGTTAGGGTTAGGGTTAGGTTTAGGGTAAGAATTAGGGTTAGGGTTAGGGTAAGGGTTAGGGTTAGGGTTAGCATTTAGGTTAGGGTTAGGGTAAGGGTAAGGTTTAGGGTTATTGTTAGGGTTACGGTTAGGGTTAGGTTTTAGGGTTAGGGTTAGGTATAGGGTTAGGGTTAGTGTTAGGATTAGGGTTAAGGTTAGGGTTAGGGTTGGGGTTAGGGTTTGGGTTAGGGTTAGGTTTAGGGTAAGGGTAAGGTTTAGGGTTACGGTTAGGGTTAGGTTAAGGGTAAGGGTTAGGGTTATGGTTAGGGTTAGGGTTAGGGTTAGGGTTAGGTTAAGGGTATGTGTTAGGGTTACGGTTAGGGTTAGGGTTAGCGTTAGGTTAAGGTTAAGGATTAGGTTTAGCGTTAGGGTAAACGTAAGGGTAAGGGTTAGGGTTAGGGTTAGGGTTAGATTTAGGGTAAGGCTTAGGGTTAGGTTTAGGGTTAGGGTAAGGTGTAGGGTTAGGGGAAGGGTTAGGGTTAGGGTTAGGGTAAGGTTAAGGGTTAGGGTTAGGGTTAAGGTTAGGGGTAGGGTTAGGGTTAGGGTTAGGTTTAGAGTTAGGGTTAGGGTAAGGGTAAGGGTTAGGTTTAGAGTTAGAGTTAGGTAAAGGTTAAGGTTTAGGGTTAGGGTTAGGGTAAGAATTAGGGTTAGGGTTAGGGTTAGGGAAAGGGTAAGGGTTAGGGTTAGGGTTAGAGTTAAGGTAAGGATTAGGGTTGGGGTTAGGGTTAGGGTAATGTTAGGGTTAGGGTTAGTGTTAGCATTACGTTTAGGGTTAGGGTTAGGGTAAGGGTAAGGTTTAGGGTTAGGATTAGGGTAATGGTACGAGTTAGGGTTAGGGTAAGGTTTAGGGTTAGGTATTAGGGTTAGGGTTAGGGTTAGGTTAGGTTTAGGGTTACAGTTAGGGTAAGGGTAAGGGTTAGGGTTAGGGTTAGGGTTAGTTTTAGGGTTAGGGTTAGGGTAATGGTAAGGGTAAGATTTAGGGTTAGGGTTTGGGATAGGGTTAGGTTAGGGTTAAGGTTAGGATTAGCTTTAGGGTTAGGTTTAGGGCTAGGGTGAGGGTAAGGGTTAAGGTTAGGGTTAGGATTAGGAAAAGGGTAATTGTTAGGGTTAGGGTTAGGGTTAAGGTAAGGATTAGGGTTGGGGTTAGGGTTTGGGTAAGGGATAGGGTTAGGGGTAGGTTTAGCATTAAGGTTAGTGTTAGGGTTAGGGTAAGGGTAATGGTTAGGATTAGGGTTAGGGTAAGCGTAAGGGATAAGTTTAGGGTTAGGGTTAGGATTAGGGTTACGGTTAGGGTTAGGGTTACGGTAAGGATAAGATTTAGGGTTAAGTTTAGGGTTAGGGTTAGGGTTAGGGTTAGGGTAAGGGTAAGGTTTATGGTTAGGGTTATGGTTAGGTTTAGGGTTATGGTAAGGGTAATGGTAAGGGTTAGAGTTAGGGTAAGGGTTAGGGTTAGGGTTATGGTTAGGGTTAGGGTTAGGGTTAGGGTTAGGGTTAGGGTTAGGGTAAGGTTAAGGGTTATTGTTAGGGTTAGGGTTAGGGCAAGGGTTAGGGTTAGGGTTAGGTTTAGGGTTAGGTTAAGGGTATATGTTAGGGTTACAGTTAGGGTTAGGGTTAGGGTTAGGGTTTGCGTTAGGGTTAGGGTTAGGTTTAGGGTTAGGTTAGGTTAGGGTTAGCGGTAGGGTTAGGGTTAGGGTTAGGGTTAGGGTTAGGCTTAAGGTAAGGATTATGTTTGGGGTTATGGTTAGGGTAAGATTAGGGTTAGGGTTAGCGTTAGCATTAAGTTTAGGGTTAGGGTTAGGTTGAGGTAAGAGTTAGGGTTAGGGTTAGGGTAAGGGTAAGAGTTAGGGTTAGGGTTAGGGTTAGGTTTAGGGTTAGGGTGAGTGTAAGGGTAAGGTTTAGGGTTAGGTTTAGGGTTTGGTAAAGGTTAAGGGTTAGGGTTAGGGTTAGGTTTAGGGTAAGAATTACGGTTAGGGTTAGGGTTAGCATTAAGGTTAGGGTTAGGGTAAGGGTAAGGGTGAGGGTTATTGTTAGGGTTACGGTTAGGGTTAGGTTTTAGGGTTAGGGTTAGGTATATGGTTAGCGTTAGGGTTAGGATTAGGGTTAAGGTTAGGGTTAGGGTTGGGGTTAGGGTTTGGGTTAGGGTTAGGGTTAGGGTAAGGGTAAGTTTTAGGGTTACGGTTAGGGTTAGGTTAAGGGTAAGGGTTAGTGTTATGGCCAGGGTTTGGGTTAGGTTTAGGTATAGGTTAAGGGTATGTGTTAGGGTTACAGTTAGGGTTAGGGTTAGGGTTACCGTTAGGGTTAGGGTTAGGGTTAGGGTTAGGGTTAGGTTAGGGTTATCATTAGGGTTAGGGTTCTGGTTAGGGTAGGGTTAGGATTAGGGTTAAGCTAACGATTAGGGTTGGGGTTAGGGTTAGGGTAAGGTTAGGGTTAGGGTTAGTGTTAGCATTAAGTTTAGGGTTAGGGTTAGGGTAAGGGTAAGGGTTAGGGTTAGGGTTAGGGTTAGGGTAAGGGTTAGGGTTAGCGTTAGGGTAAGGGTAAGGGTTAGGGTTAGGGTTAGGGTTAGGGTTATGTTAAGGGTAAGGGTTAGGGTTAGGGTTAGGGTAAAGGTAAGTGTTAGGGTTAGGCTTGGGAAAAGGTTAAGTGTTAGGGTTAGGGTTAGGGTTAGGGGTTAGGGTTAGGGTAAGGGTTAGGGTTAGTGTTAGGGTTAGGGTTAGGGTAAGGTTTAGGGTTATCGTTAGGGTTAGGGTAAGGGTTAGGGTTAGGGTTAGGTTAAGGGTAAGTGTCAGGGTTAGGGTTAGGGTTAGGGTAAGGGTTAGGGTTAGGGTTAGGATTAGGGTAAGTGTTATGGTTAGGGTTAGGGATAGGGTTAGGGTTAGGGTTAGGGTAAGAGTAAGTGTTAGGATTAGGGTTAGGGTTAGGGTAAGGGTAAGGGTTAGGGTTAGGGTTAGGGTCAAGGTTAAGAGTGAGGATTGGGTTAGGTTCAGGGTAAGGGTTAGGGTTAGGGTTATGCTTAGGGTTCGGGTTAGGTTAAGGGTTAGGGTAAGGGTTAGGGTTAGGGCAAGGGTAAGTGTTAGATTTAGGGTTAGGGTTAGGGTTAGGGTTAGGGTTAGGTTTAGGGTTTGGGTTAAGGTTAGGTTTAGGTATAAGTTTAGGGTTAGGGTAAGGGTTAGGTTTAGGTTTAGGGTTAGGGTTAGGGTTAAGCTTAGGTTTTAGGGTTAGGTTTAGGGTTAGTATTAGGGTAAGGTTTAGGGTTAGGGTTAGGTAAGGGTTAGGGTTTGGGGTAGGTTTAGGGTTAGGGTTAGGTTAGAATTAGGGTTAGGGTTGGGGTAAGGGTAAGGGTTAGGGTTACGGTTAGTGTTAGGGTAAGGGTTAGGGTTAGGCGTCAGGGTTAGTCTTAGGGTTAGGTTAAGTGTTAGGTTTAGGGTTAGAGTTAGGATAAGGGTTTGGGTTAGGGTAAGGGTAAGTATTAGAGTTAGGGTTAGGGTTAGGGTTGGGGTTAGAGTAAGGGTTAGGGTTAGGGTTAGGTTTAGGGTTGGGGTTAAGGTTAGGGTTAGGGTTAGGGTAAGGGTAAGGGTTAGGGTTATGTTAAGTGTTAGGGTTAGGGTTAGTGTTAGGGTTAGAGTAAGGGTAAGGGTTAGGTTTAGGGTTAGGGTTAGGTGTAAGGGTTAGGGTTAGGTTCAGGGTTAGGGTTAGGGTAAGCGAAGGGTTAGGCTTAGGGTTAGGTTTAGGGTTAGGGTTAGGTTAAGGGTAAGGGTTAGAGTTAGGGTTAGGGTTAGGGTTCGAGTTAAGGTTAGGGTTAGGGTTACGGTTAGGGTAAGGGTAAAGGTTAGGGTTATTGTTAGGGTTAGGGTTAGGGAAAGGGTAAGGGTTAGGGTTAGGGTTAGGGTAAGGTTTAGGGTTAGATTTAGGGTTAGGGTTAGGGTAAGTGTAAGGGTTAGGTTTAGGGTTAGGGTTAGAGTTAGGGTAAGCATAAGGTTGAGGGTTAGGATTCGGTTTAGAGTAAGGGTTAGGGGTAGGGTTAGGGTTAGGGTTAGAGTTAGGGTTAGGGTTAGGGTAAGGGTAAGGTTTAGGGTTAGGGTTAGGGTAAGGGTTAGGCTTAGGGTTAGGGTTAGTGTTAGGTTAGGGATTTGGGTAAGCGTAAGTGTTAGGGTTAGTGTTAGGGTTAGGATAAGGGTAAGGGTTGTGGTTAGGGTTAGGGTTAGGTTAAGGGTAAGTGTTAGGGTTAGGGTTAGGTTTATGGTTAGGGTTAGGGTAAGGGTAAGGGGTAGTGTTAGGGTTAGGGTTAGTGTTAGGTTTATTGTTAGGGTATGGGTCAGGGCAACGGTTAGGGTTAGGTTTATGGTTAAGTTTAGGGTTAGGGTAATGGTTAGGGTTAGGATTTGGGTAAGGGTAAGTGTTAGGGTTAGGGTTAGGGTTAAGGTTAGGGTTAAGGTTAGGGTTAGAGTTAGGGTAAGGGTTAGGGTTAGGTTAGGTTAAGGGTTAGTTTTAAGGTTAGGGTTATAGTTAGGTTTAGGGTTAGGTTAAGGGTAAGGGTTAGGGTTAGGGTTAGGGTAAGGGATAGGGTTAGGTTTAGGGTTAGAGTTAGGGTTATGTTAAGGGTAATGGTTAGGGTTAGGATTGGGGTTAGGGTTAGGGTAAGGGTTAGGGTTAGGATTAGTGTTAGATTTAGGGTTAGGATTAGGTTAAGTGTAAGGGTTAGGTTTAGGGTTAGGGTTAGAGTTAGGGTAAGCATAAGGTTGAGGGTTAGGATTCTGTTTAGAGTAAGGGTTAGGGGTAGGGTTAGGGTTAGGGTTAGAGTTAGGGTTAGGGTGAGGTTAAGGGTAAGATTTAGGGTTAGGATTAGGTTTAGGGTAAGGATTAGGGTTAGGGGTTAGGGTTAGAGTTAGGGTAAGGGTTAGGGTTAAAGTTAGGGTTAGGGTTAGGGTAAGGTTTAGGGTTATCGTTAGGGTTAGGGTAAGGGTTAGGGTTAGGGTTAGGTTAAGGGTAAGTGTTAGGGTTAGGGTTAGGGTTAGGGTAAGGGTTAGGGTTAGGGTTAGGATTAGGGTAAGTGTTATGGTTAGGGTTAGGGATAGGGTTAGGGTTAGGGTTAGGGTAAGGGTAAGTGTTAGGATTAGGGTTAGGGTTAGGGTAAGGGTAAGGGTTAGGCTTAGGGTTAGGGTAAATGTTAAGAGTGAGGATTGGGTTAGGTTCAGGGTAAGGGTTAGGGTTAGGGTTATGCTTAGGGTTCGGGTTAGGTTAAGGGTTAGGGTAAGGGTTAGGGTTAGGGCAAGGGTAAGTGTTAGATTTAGGGTTAGGGTTAGGGTTAGGGTAAGGGTTAGTGTTAGGGTTAGGGTTAGGTTTAGGGTTTGGGTTAAGTTTAGGTTTAGGTATAAGTTTAGAGTTAGGGTAAGGGTTAGGTTTAGGTTTAGGTTTAGGGTTAGGGTTAAGCTTAGGTTTTCCGGTTAGGTTTAGGGTTAGTATTAGGGTAAGGTTTAGGGTTAGGGTTAGGGTAAGGGTTAGGGTAAGGGGTAGGGTTAGGGTTAGGGATAGGGTAAGGGTAAGGGTTAGGTTTAGGGTTACAGTTAAGGTTGAGGTTAGGGTTAGAGTTAGAGTAAGGGTTAGGGTTAGGGTTAGAGTAAATGTTAGGTTTAGGGTTAGGGTTAGGGTTAGGTTTAAGCTTAGGTTTTAGGGTTAGGTTTAGGGTTAGTATTAGGGTAAGGTTTAGGGTTAGGGTTAGGGTAAGGGTTAGGTTTAGGGTTATGGATAGGGTAAGGGTAAGGTTTAGGTTTAGGGTTACGGTTAAGGTTGAGGTTAGGGTTAGAGTTAGAGTAAGGGTTAGGTTTAGGGTTAGAGTAAGGGTTAGGTTTAGGGTTAGGCTTAGGTTAGAATTAGGGTTAGGGTTGGGGTAAGGGTAAGGGTTAGGGTTACGGTTAGGGTTAGGGTAAGGGTTAGGGTTAGGCGTCAGGGTTAGTCTTAGGGTTAGATTAAGTGTTAGGTTTAGGGTTAGGGTTAGGATAAGGGTTTGGGTTACGGTAAGGGTAAGTGTTAGAGTTAGGGTTAGGGTTAGGGTTGGGGTTAGAGTAAGGGTTAGGGTTAGGGTTAGGTTTAGGGTTGGGGTTAAGTTTAGGATTAGGGTTAGGGTAAGGGTAAGGGTTAGGGTTACGTTAAGTGTTAGTTTTAGGGTTAGTGTTAGGGTTAGAGTAAGGGTAAGGGTTAGGTTTAGGGTTAGGGTTAGGTGTAAGGGTTAGGGTTAGGTTCAGGGTTAGGGTTAGGGTAAGGGAAGGGTTAGGGTTAGGGTTAGGGTTAGGGTTCGAGTTAAGGTTAGGGTTAGGGTTAGGGTTAGGGTTATGGTTAGGGTAAGGGTAACGGTTAGGGTTATTGTTATGGTTAGGGTCAGGGAAAGGGTAAGGGTTAGGGTTAGGTTTAGGGTTAGGGTGGGGGTAAGTGTAAGGGTTAGGGTTAGGTTTAGGTTAGGTAAAGGGTAAGGGTTAGGGTTAGGGTTAGGTTTAGGGTAAGAATTAGGGTTAGGGTTAGGGTAAGGGTTAGGGTTAGGGTTAGCATTTAGGTTAGGGTTAGGGTAAGGGTAAGGTTTAGGGTTATTGTTAGGGTTACGGTTAGGGTTAGGTTTTAGGGTTAGGGTTAGGTATAGGGTTAGGGTTAGTGTTAGGATTAGGGTTAAGGTTAGGGTTAGGGTTGGGGTTAGGGTTTGGGTTAGGGTTAGGTTTAGGGTAAGGGTAAGGTTTAGGGTTACGGTTAGGGTTAGGTTAAGGGTAAGGGTTAGGGTTAAGGTTAGGGTTAGGGTTAGGTTTAGGGTTAGGGTTAGGGTAAGGGTAAGGGTTAGGGTTAGGGTTAGGGTTAGGTATAGGGTTAGGGTGAGGGTTAGTGTTAGGGTTAGGGTTAGGGAAAGGGTAAGGGTTAGGGTAGGGTTAGGGTTAAGTTTAGGGTTAGGGTAATGATTAAGGTTAGGGTTAGGGTAAGGGTAAGGGTAAGGGTGTGGGTTAGGGTTAGGGTAAGGGTTTGGGTTAAGGTTAGGGTTTGGGTTAGGGTTAAGGTCAGGGTTAGGGTAAAGTTTAGGGTTAGGGAAAGGGTAAGGTTTTGGGTTAGGGTTAGGGTAAGGGTTAGGGCTATGGTTAGGGTTATGGTTAAGGTTAGGGTTAGGGTTAGGGTAAGGGTAAGGGTTAGGGGTAGGTTTAGGGTTAGGGTAAGTGTTAGTATTACGGTTAGGGTTAGGGTTAGGGTAAGGGTAAGGGTTAGGGTTAGGGTTAGGGTAGGGATAAATGTTAGGTTTAGGGTTTGGGTTAGGGTTCGGGTTAGGTTTAGGGTTATGGTTAGGGTAAGGGTTAGGGTTAGGGTTAGGGTTAGGGTTAAGGTTAGGGTTAGGGTTAGGGTAAAGGTAAGGGTTAGGGTTAGGGTAAGTGTTAGGATTAGGGTTAGGGGTAGCGTTAGGGTAAGGGTAAAGGTTAGGGTTAAGTTTAGGGTTAGGGTTAGGGTTAGGGTTTAGGTAAGGGTAGGGTTAGGGTTAGGTTTAGGGTTAGGGTTAGGGTTCGAGTTAGGGTTAAGGTTAGGGTGAGGGTAATTGTACGGATTAGGGTTAGGGTTATGGTTAGGGTTGGGGTAAGGGTAAGGGTTAGGGTTAGGGTTAGGGTTAGGTTTAGGGTTAGGGTTAGGGGTATGGTTAGGGTAAGTGTAAGGGTTAGGGTTAAGGTTAGGGTTAGAGTTAGTTTTAGGGTTTTGGTTAGGGTTAGGGTAAGGGTAACGGTTAGGGTTAGGGTTAGGGTTAGTGTTAGAGGTAGGGTTAGGATTAGGGTAAGTGTAAGTGTTCGGATTAGGGTTAGGGTTAGGTTTAGGTTTAGGTTAAGGGTATGTGTTAGGGTTAGGGTTAGAGTTAGGATTAGGGTTGGGCTTAAGGTTAGGGTAAGGTTAAGGATTAGGGTTTGCGTTAGGGTTAAGTTAAGGGTAAGTGTTCGGGTTAGGGTTAGGTTTAGAGTAAGGGTAAGGGTTAGGTTTAGGGTTTGGGTAAGGTGTAGGGTTAGGGATAGTGTTAGGGTTAGGGTTAGGGTTAGGGTTAGAGTTAGGTTAGGTTTAGGGTAAGTGTTATGATTAGGGTTAGGGTTAGGGTAAGGGTAAGGGTTAGTGTTAGGGTTAGTGTTAGGGTAAGGTTTAGGGTTATGGTTAGGGTAAGGTTAAGGGTTAGGTTTAGGGTTAGGGTTAGGTTTAGGGTTAGGTAAGTGTAAGGGTTAGGCTTAGGGTTAGGTTTAGGGTTAAGGTTAGGGTTAGGGTTAGGGTTAGTGTTAGGTTTAGAGTTAGGGTTAGGGTAAGGGTAAGGGTTAGGGTTAGAGTAAGGGTTTGGTAAAGGGTAAGGGATAGGGTTATGTTTAGTGTAAGTGTAAGGGTTAGTGTTAAGGTTAGGGTTAGGGTTAGGTTTAGGGTTATGTTTAGGGTTAGGGTAAGGGTAAGGGTTAGGGTTAGGATTAGGGTTAGGGTTAGGGTAATGGTTAGAGTTAGGGTTAGGGTTAGGGTTAGGTTTAGGTTTAGGGTTAGGGTCAGGGTAAGGGTTAGGATTAGGGTTAGGGATAGGGTTAGGTTTAAGTTTAGGGTTAAAGTAAGGGTAAGTGTTAAGGTTAGGGTTAGGCTTAGGGTTAAGGTTGAGGTTAGGGTTAGGGTTAGGGTTAGGGTTAGTGTAAGTGTTAGGGTTGTGGTTAGGGTAAGGGTTCAGGTTAGAGTTAGGGATAGGGTTAGGGTAAGGGTAAGGGTTAGGGTTAGGGTTAGGTTTAGGGTTAAATTTGAGGTTAGGGTTAGGGTTAGAGTAAGGTTTCGGGTTAGGGTTAGGGTAAGGGTTAGGGATAGGTTTAGTGTTAGAGGTAGGGTTAGGGTTAGGGTAAGGGTAAGGGTTAGTGTTAGGGGTTAGGGTTATGTTTAGGGTTAGGGTAAGGGTAAGGGTTAGGGTTAGGATTAGGGTTGGGGTTAGGGTAATGGTTAGAGTTAGGGTTAGGGTTAGGGTTAGGTTTAGGTTTAGGTTTAGGGTTAGGGTCAGGGTAAGGGTTAGGATTAGGGTTAGGAATAGGGTTAGGTTTAAGTTTAGGGTTAAAGTAAGGGTAAAGGTTAAGGTTAGGGTTAGGCTTAGGGTTAAGGTTGAGGTTAGGGTTAGGGTTAGGGTTAGGGTTAGTGTAAGTGTTAGGGTTGTGGTTAGGGTAAGTGTTCAGGTTAGAGTTAGGGATAGGGTTAGGGTAAGGGTAAGGGTTAGGGTTAGGGTTAGGTTTAGGGTTAAATTTGAGGTTAGGGTTAGGGTTAGAGTAAGGTTTCAGGTTAGGGTTAGGGTAAGGGTTAGGGATAGGGTTAGTGTTAGAGGTAGGGTTAGGGTTAGGGTAAGGGTAAGGGTTAGGGTTAGGGGTTAGGGTTAGTGTTAGGATTAGTTTAATGTTCAGGGTTAGAGTTAGGGTTAGGGTTTGATAAGGGTTAGCGTTAGGGTTAGGGTAAGTGTAAGTGTTAGGATTATGGTTAGGGTTAGGTTTAGGGTTAGGTTAAGGGTATGTGTTAGGGTTAGGGTTAGAGTTAGGATTAGGGTTGGGCTTAAGGTTAGGATAAGGTTAAGGATTAAGGTTTGCGTTAGTTTTAAGGTAAGGGTAAGGGTTAGTGTTAGGGTTAGGGTTAGGTTTAGAGTAAGGGTAAGGGTTAGGTTTAGGGTTTTGGTAAGGTGTAGGGTTAGGGATAGTGTTAGGGTTAGGGTTAGGGTTAGGGTTAGAGTTAGGTTAGGTTTAGGGTAAGTGTTAGGATTAGGGTTAGGGTTAGGGTAAGGGTAAGGGTTAGTGTTAGTGTTAGGGTTAGTGTAAGGTTTAGGGTTGTAGTTAGGGTAAGGGTAAGGGTTAGGTTTAGGGTTAGGGTTAGGTTTAGGGTTAGGCAAGTGTAAGGGTTAGGCTTAGGGTTAGGTTTAGGGTTAAGGTTAGGGTTAGGGTTAGGGTTAGGGTTAGGTTTAGAGTTAGGGTTAAGGTAAGGGTAAGGGTTAGGGTTAGAGTTAGGGTTTGGTAAAGGGTAAGGGTTAGGGTTAGGGTTAGGGTAAGAATTAGGGTTAGGGTTAGAGTTAGGGTAAGGGTTAGGGTTAGGGTTAGGGTTAGTATTAAGGTGAGGTTTATGGTAAGGGTAAGGGTTAGGGTTGTTGTTAGGGTATGGTTAAGGTTAGGTTTTAGGGTTAGGCTTAGGTTTAGGGTTAGGGTTAGGGTAAGGGTAATGGTTAGGGTTAGGTTAGGGTTAGGGTAAGGGTAATGGTTAGGGTTAGGTTAGCGTTAGGGTTAAGGTTAGGGATAGGGTTAGGATTAGGGTTAGGATAAGGGTAAGGTTTAGGGTTAGTGTTAGGGTTAGGTTTAGGATAAGTGTTAGGTTTAGGGATAGAGTTAGGGTTAGGGTAAGGGTAAGTGTTAGTGTTTGGGTTAGGGTTAGGCTTAGAGTAAGGGGTAGGTTAGGGTTAGGGTTAGATTTAGGAATGGGATTAAAGTTAGGGTTAGGGTTAGGGTTAGGGTAAGGGTAAGGGTTAGGGTTAGGTTTAGAGTTAGCGATAGGGTTTGGTTAAGGGTAAGGGTTAGGTGAAATTTAGGCTTAGGGTTAGGGTTAGGGTAAGGGTTAGGGTTAGGGTTAGGGTAAGGATTAGGTTTAGAGTTAGGGTTAGGGTAATGGTTATGGTAAGGATTACGGTTAGGGTTAGCGTTAGGGTTAGGGTTAGGTTTAGGGTTAGGGTTACGGTTAGTTTAAGGGTAAGCGTTAGGTTTAGAATAAGAGTAAGGTTTAGGGTTAGTGATATGGTTAGTGTTAGGGTTTGGCTTAGGGTTAGGGTTAGGGTAAGGGTAAGGGTAAGGGTTAGGTTGGGTTTTGGTTAGGGGTAGGGTAAGGTTTAGGGTTAGGGTTAGGGTAAGGATAAGAGTTAGGGTTAGGGATAGGGTTAGGGTTCGGGTTAGGTTTAGGTTTAGGGTTAGGGTAAGGGTTAGGGTTAGGGTTAGGGTTATGGTTAAGGTTATGGATAGGGTTAGGGTTAGGGTAAGGGTTATGGTTAGGGTTAGGGTTATGGTAAGTGTTAGGATTAGGGTTAGGGGTTAGGGTTAGTGTTAGGATTAGGATTAGGTTAAGGTTAAGGGTTAGGGTTAGGGTTAGGGTTAGGGTTAGGATAAGGGTTAGCGTTAGGGTTAGGGTAAGGGTAAGTGTTAGGATTAGGGTTAGGATTAGGTTTAGGGTTAGGTTAAGGGTATGTGTTAGGGTTAGGGTTAGAATTAGGATTAGGGTTTTGCTTAAGGTTAGGATAAGGTTAAGGATTAGGGTTAGCGTTAGGGTTAAGGTAAGGGTAAGGGTTAGGGTTAAGGTTAGGGATAGGTTTATGGTAAGGTTATTGTTAGGGTTAGGGTTAGGGTTATGGTTAAGTTTAGGGATAGGGTTAGGGTAAGGGTAAGGGTTAGGGTTAGGGTTAGGGTTATGGTTAAGGTTAGGGATAGGGTTAGGGTAAAGGTAAGGGTTATGGTTAGGGTTAGGGTTATGGTAAGTGTTAGGATTAGGGTTAGGGTTAGGGTTAGGGTAAGGGTAAGGGTTAGGGTTAGGGTTAGGGTTAGGCTTATGGTAAAGATAAGTGTTAGGGTTAGGGATAGAGTTAGGGTTCGGGTTAGGTTTAGGGTTAGGATTAGGGTAAGGGTTAGGGTTAGGGATAGGTTTATGGTTAGGATTAGGTTTAGGGTTAGGTTTAGTGTAAGCATAAGGGTTACAGTTAAGGTTAGGGTTAGGGTTAGCGTTCGGGTTAGGGTTATGGTTAGGGTGAGGGTAAGTGTTAGGATTAGGTTTAGGGTTAGGTTTAGGGTTATGGTTAGGGTTAGGGTAAGGATAAGGTTTAGGGTTAGGATTAGGGTTAGTGTTAGGGTTATGGTTAGAGTTAGGGTTACGGTTAGGGTTAGGTTTATGGTTAGCGTTAGGGTAAGCATATGGGTTAGGATTAGGGTTAGGGATAGGGTTAGGTTTAAGTTTAGGGTTAAGATAAGGGTAAGGGTTAGGTTTAGGCTTAGGGTTAAGGTTGAGGATAGGGTTAGGGTTAGGGTTAGTGTAAGTGTTAGGGTTATGGTTAGGGTAAGGGTTAAGGTTAGGGTTAGTGTATGGGTAAGGGTTAGGGTTAGGGTTAGGGTTAAATTTGAGGTTAGGGTAATGGTTAGAGTAAGGGTTAGGGTTAGGGTTAGAGTAAGGGTTAGGGTTTGGGTTAGTGATAGAGGTAGGGTTAGGGTTAGGTTAAGGGTTAGGGTTGTGGTTAGGGTAAGGGTTAGGTTTAGGGGTTAGGGTTAGTGTTAGGATTAGGTTAAGGTTTAGGTTTAGGGTTAGTGTTAGGGTTAGGATAAGGGTTAGGGTTAGGGTTAGGGTAAGTGTAAGTGTTAGGATTAGGGTAATGGTTAGTGTTAAGGTTAGGGTAAGGGTTAGGATTAGGGTTAGAGTTAGGATTAGGGTTGGGCTTACGGTTAGGATTAGGGTTAGGGTAAGGGTCAGGGTTAGGGTTAGGATTAGGGTTAGGGTTAGGGTAATGGTTAGAGTTAGGGTTAGGGTTAGGGTTAGGTTTAGGGTTAGGGTTAGGGTAAGGGTAAGGGTTAGGATTAGTGTTAGGGATAGGGTTAGGTTTAAGTTTAGGGTTAAGGTAAGGGTAAGGGTTAGGGTTAGGGTTAGGGTTAGGCTTAGGGTTAAGGTTGAGGTTAGGGTTAGGTTTAGGGTTAGTGTAAGTGTTAGGGTTGTGGTTAGGGTAAGGGTTAGGGTTAGGGTTAGGTTTAGGGTTAGGGTAAGGGTAAGGGTAAGGGTTAGGGTTAGGTTTAGGGTTAAATTTGAGGTTAGGGTTAGGGTTAGATTAAGGTTGAGGGTTAGGGTAAGGGTTAGGGTTAGGGTTACGGTTAGTGTTAGAGGTAGGGTTAGGGTTAGGGTAAGGGTAAGGGTTAGGGTTATTTTTAGGGTAAGGGTTAGGGTTAGGGGTTAGGGTTAGTGTTAGGATTAGGTTAAGGTTAAGGGTTAGGGTTAGGGTTACGGTTAGGATAAGGGTTAGCGTTAGGGTTAGGGTAAGGGTAAGTGTTAGGATTAGGGTTAGGATTAGGTTTAGGGTTAGGTTAAGGGTATGTGTTAGGGTTAGGGTTAGAATTAGGATTAGGGTTAGGGTTAGGGTTAGGGTTAGGGTTAGGGTTAGCTTTAGGGTTAGGTAAGTGTAGGATAAGGTTAAGGATTAGGGTTAGCGTTAGGGTTAAGGTAAGGGTAAGGGTTAGGGTTAGGGTTAGGGTTAGGTTTATGCTAAGGTTAAGGGTTAGTTTAGGGTTAGGGTAAGGTGTAGGGTTAGGGATACTGTTAGGGTTAGGGTTAGGGTTAGAGTTAGGTTAGGTTTATGGTAAGTGTTAGGATTATTGTTAGGGTTAGGGTAAGGGTAAGGGTTACTGTTAGGGTTAGGGTTAGGCTAAGGTTTAGGGTTATGGTTAGGGTAAGGGTAAGGTTTAGGGTTAGGGTTAGGGTTAGCGTTAGGGTTAGGTAAGTGTAATTTTTAGGGTTAGGGTTAGGGTTAAGGTTAGGGTTAGGGTTAGGCTTAGTGTTAGGTTTAGAGTTAGGGTTAGGGTAAGGGTAAGGTTTAGGGTTAGAGTTAGGGTTAGGTAAAGGGTAAGGGTTAGGAATAGGGTTATGGTTAGGGTAAGAATTAGGGTTAGGGTTAGGGTTAGGGTAATGGTTAGGGTTAGGGTTAGGGTTAGTATTAAGGTTAGGTTTATGGTAAGGGTAAGGGTTAGGGTTATTGTTAGGGTATGGTTAGGTTTAGGTTTTAGGGTTAGGCTTAGATTTAGGGTTAGGTTTCGGGTAAGGCTAACGGTTAGGGTTAGGGTTATGGGTAGTGTAAGGGTAAGGGTTAGGGTTAGGTTTAGGGTTAGGGTTAAGGTTAGGGCTAGGGTTAGGGTTAGGATAAGGGTAAGGTTTAGGGTTAGGATTAGGGTTAGGTTTAGGATAAGTGTTAGGTTTAGGGATAGAGTTAGGGTTAGGGTAAGGGTTAGGGTTAGGGTAAGGGTATGGGTTAGAAATAGGGTTAAGGTTGAGGTTAGGGTTAGGGTTAGGGGTAGGATTAGGGTTAGGGTTAGGTTTAGGGTTGGGATTAAGGTTAGGGTTAGGGTTAGGGTTAGGTTTAGGGTTAGGGTTAGGGTTAGGGTTAGGGTTAGGGTTAGGGTTAGGGTTAGGGTTAGAGTTAGAGTTAGGGTTCGGTTAAGGGTAAGGGTTAGGTGAAAAGTTAGGGTTAGGGTTAGGGTTAGGGTAAGGGTTAGGGTTAGGGTTAAGGTAAGGATTATGGTTAGGGTTACAGTAATGTTTATGGTAAGGGTTACGCTTAGGGTTAGGGTTAGGGTTAGGGTTAGGTTTAGGGTTAGTTTAAGGGTAAGCATTAGGGTTAGAATAAGAGGAAGGTTTAGGGTTAGTGATATGGTTAGTGTTAGGGTTTGGCTTAGGGTTAGGGTTAGGGTAAGGGTAAGGGTTAGGTTTAGGGTACGGTTAGGGTTAAATTTAGCGTTACGGTTAGGGTAAGGGTAAGGGTTAGGTTCGGGTTAGGGTTAGGGTTAGGGTAAGGTTTAGGGTTAGAGTTAGGGTAAGGATAAGAGTTAGTGTTAGGGATAGGGTTAGGGTTCAGGTTAGGTTTAGGGTTAGGGTTAGGTTAGGTTTAGTGTTAGGGTTATCGTTAGGGTAAGGGTAAGGGTTAGGTTTATGGTTAGGGTTAGAATTAGGGTTAGGGTAAGGGTAAGGGGTAGGATTACGGTTAGGGTTAGGGTTAGGCGTTAGGGTTAGGGTTAGGGCTAGGGGTTAGGGTTAGGGTTAGGGTTAGGGTGAGAGTTAGTGTTAGGGTAAGGGTAAGTGTTAGGGTTAGGGTTAGGGTTAGGGTAAGGGTAAGGGTAAGTTTTAGGGTTAGGATTAGGGTAAGGGGTAGGGTTAGCGTTAGGGTTAGGGTTAGGTTTAGGGTTAGGATAAGGGTAAGGGTTAGGTTAGGGTTAGGGTTAGGGTTAGTATTAGGGTTAGGGTAAGGGTAAGGGTTAGGTTTAGGGTTAGGGTAAGGGTAAGGGTTAGGTTAAGGGTTAGGGTTAGAGTTAGGGTTAGGAAAAGGGTGAGGTTTAGGGTTAGGATTAGGCTTAGGGTAAGGGGAAGTGTTACGTTTAGGGTTAGGGTTAGGGTTAGGGTTAGGGTAAGTGTTAGGGTTAGGGGTAGGGTTAGGTTAAGGGTTAGGGTTAGGGTTAGGGTTAGGAATAGGGTGAGATTTAGGGTTAGGGTTAGGGTTAGGGTAAGGGTAAGTGTTAGTGTTAGAGTTAGGGTAAGGGTAAGTGTTAGGGTTAGGGTTAGGGTTAGGGTAAGGGTAAGGGTAAGGGTTAGGGTTAGGATTAGGGTTAGGGTTAGGGTAAGGGGTAGGGTTAGCGTTAGGGTTAGGGTTAGGTTTAGTGTTAGGATAAGGGTAAGGGTTAGGTTAGGGTTAGGGTTAGGGTTAGTATTAGGGTTAGGGTAAGGGTAAAGGTTAGGGTTAGGGTTAGATTTAGGGTTAGGTTTAGGGTTAGGGTAAGGGTAAGGGTTAGGTTAAGGGTTAGGGTTAGAGTTAGGGTTAGGAAAAGGGTGAGGTTTAGGGTTAGGGTTAGGCTTAGGGTAAGGGGAAGTGTTAGGGTTAGGGTTAGGGTTAGGGTTAGGGTAAGTGTTAGGGTTAGGGGTAGGGTTAGGTTAAGGGTTTGGGTAAGGGTAAGTGTTAGTGTTAGGGTTAAGGTAAGGGTTAGGGTAAGGGTTAGGGTTAGGTTTAGGCTTGAGGTTAAGGTTAGGGTTATGGTTACGGTAAGGGTAAGGTTTAGGGTTAGGTTTAGGGTTAGGGTTTGGGTAAGAGTAAGGGTTAGGGTTAGGGTTAGGGTTTGGGTAAGGGTACGGGTTAGGGTTAGGTTTAGAGTAAGGGGTTACGGTTAAGGTTAGGTTTAGGGTTAGGTTTAGGCTAAGGTTAAGGGATATGGTTAGGGATAGTGTTAGGGTTAAGGTTACGTTTAGGGTTAGGGTAAGGGTAAGGGTTAGGGTTACGTTTAGGGTTAGGGTAAGGGTAAGTTTAATTGTTAGGGTTATCGTTAGGTTTATTTTTAGGCTTAGGGTTAGGGTTAGGGTTAGGGTTAGGATAAGGGTAAGGGTTAGGGTTAGGATTAGTGTTAGGGTTATGATTAGGGTAGGGGTTAGGGTTAGGGTTATTGTTAGGGTTAGGTTTAGGGTTAGGGTTAGGGTAAGGGTAAGGGTTAGGGTTAGGGTTAGGGTTAGGTTTAGTGTTGGGGTTAACGTTAGGGTTAGAGTAAGGGTTAGGGTTAGGGTTAGGTTTAGGGTTAGGTTTAGGGTTACCGTTAGGGTTAGGGTTAGGCGTAGACTAAGGGTATGTGTTAGGGTTATTGTTAGGGTTAGGGTTAGGTTTAGCGTTTGGGGAAGGGTAAGAGTTAGGTTTAGTGTTAGGGATAAGGTAAGGGTAAGGGTTAGTGTTAGGGTTAGGGTTAGGTTTAGGGTAAGGGATAGGGTTCGGTTTAGGGCAATATTAAGTTTTATCGTTAGGGTTAGGTTTACGGTTATGGTAATGGTAAGGGTTAGGGTTAGGCTTAGGTTTATGGTTAGGTTTAGGGTTAGGGTTAGGATAAGGGTAAGGGTTAGGTTTAGGTTTAGGGTTAGGGGTTATGGTTCGGGTTAGGGTTAAGGTTAGGGATAGGGTTAGTTTTAGGGTTAGGGTTAGGGTTAGGGTAAGGGTAAGGGTTAGGATTAGGATTAGGGTAAGGTTTAGGGTTAGGGTTAGGGTTAGGGTTAGGGTTAGGTTAGGGTTAGGGTTAGGGTTAGGGTAAGGATTAGGGTTAGGGTTAGGGTTAGGATTAGGGTTAGGGTTAGGGTTAGGGTTAGGATAAGGGTAAGGGTTAGGGTTAGTATTAGGGTTAGGGTAAGGGTAAGGGTTAGGGTTAGGGTTAGGGTTTGGCTTGGTGTTAGGGTAAGGGTAAGTGTTACGGATTGGGTTAGGGTTAGGATAAGGGTAAGGGTTAGGGTTAGGGTTAGGATTAGGATTAGGGTTAGGGTAAGTGTAGGGTTAGTGTTAGAGTAAGGGTTTAGTGTTAGGGTTAGGGTTAGGGTAAGGGTTAGGGTTAGGGGTTAAAGTTAGTGTTAGTGTTAGGTTAAGGGTTAGGGTTAGGGTTAGGGTTAGGGTAAGGGTAAGTGTTAGTGTTAGGGTTAGGGTTAGGTTTAGGGTAAGGGATAGGTTTAGGGTTAGGGTTAGGTTTAGTGTTGGGGTTAAGGTTTGGGTTAGATTAAGTGTTAGTGTTAGGGTTAGGGTTAGGTTTAGGGTTAGGGTTAATTTAAGGGTAAGGGTTAGTGTTAGGGTTAGGGTTAGGTTTAGGGTAAGGGATAGGGTTAGGTTTAGGGCATGGATAAGTTTTAGGGTTAGGGTTAGGTTTGTTGTTACGGTAAGGGTAAGGGTTATGGATTGGGTTAGGGTTAGGATAAGGGTAAGTGTTAGGGTTAGGGTTAGGATTAGGGTTAGGGTTAGGGGAAGGGGTAGGGTTAGTGTTAGGGTAAGGGGTTAGGGTTAGGGTTAGGGTTACGGTAAGGGTTAGGGTTAGGGTTTAAAGTTAGTGTTAGGGTTAGGTTAAGGGTAAGGGTTTGGGTTAGGTTGAGGGTTAGGGTTAGGGTTAGGGTAAGTGTAAGTGTTAGTGTTAGGTTTAGGGTTAGGGTTAGTGTAAGGGTTAGGTTTAGGGTTAGGGTTAGGTTTATTTTGGGGTTAAGGTTAGGGTTAGTGTTAGAGTAAGGGTTTGGTCTAGGGTTAGGGTTAGGGTTATGGTTAGGGTTAGGGTAAGGGTAAGGGTTAGGGTAAGGGTTAGGTTTAGGTTTAGAGTTACAGGTAGGGTTAGGTTTAATGTTAGGGTTAGGGTAAGGTTAAGGGATATGTTTAGGGATAGGGTTAGGTTAGGGTTAAGTTTAGGGTTAGGGTTTGGGTAAGGGTAAGGGTTAGGGTTAGGGTTAGGGTTAGGATTACAGTTAGGGTTAGGGTTAGGGTAAAGGTAAGGGTTAGGTTAGGGTAAGGGCTAGGGTAAGGGTTAGGGTTAGGGTTAGGGTTAGGGTAAGGGTTAGGGTTAGGGTTAGGTTAGGGTTAGGGTTAGGGTTAGGGTTAGTGTTAGGGTAAGGGTAAGTGTTAGGGTTAGGGTTAGGGTTAGGGTAAGGGTAAGGGTAAGGGTTAGGGTTAGGATTAGGGTTAGGGTTAGGCTAAGGTTTAGGGTTAGGGTTAGGGTTAGGCTAAGGGTAATTGTTAGTGTTAGTGTTAGGGTTAGGATTAGGTTTAGCTTTAGGGTTAGGCTTAGGGTTAGGGTTCGGGTAATGGTAAGGGTTAGGGTTAAGTTTAGGGTTAGTGGTTGTTTTAGGGTTAGGGTTAGAGTTAGGGTAAGGGTAAGGGTTATGGTTAGGATTAGGGTTAGGGTTATGGTAAGGGTTAGGGTGAGGTTTAGGGTGAGGGTTAGGTTTAGTGTTGGGGTTAAGGATAGGGTTAGGGTAAGTATTAGGGTTAGGGTTAGGGTTAGGGTTAAGGTTAGGGTAAGGGTTACTGTTAGCATTAGGGTTAGGTGTTAGGGTAAGGGTTAGGGTTAGGTTAGGTTTAGTGTTAGGCTTAGAGTAAGGGTAAGGGTTAGGGTTAGGATTAGGATTACTTTTATTGTTAGGGTTAGGGGAAGGGTAAGGCTTAGTTTTAGGGTTAGGGTTAGGGTTAGGGTACGGTTTAGGGTTAGGGTTAGGAAAAGGATAAGGGTTAGGGTTAGGGTTAGGGTTAGGTTTAGGCTTATAGTTTGGGTAAGCATATGGGTAAGGGAAAGGGTTAGGGATTGGGTTAGGTTTAGGGTTAATGGTAGGGTTAGGTTAAGGGTTAGGGTTAGGGTTAGGGTTAGGATAAAGGTTAGGGTTAGGGTTAGGGTTAGTGTAAGGGCAAGTGTTAGTGTTAGGGTTAGGGTTAGGGTTAGGGTAAGGGTTAGGGTTAGGGTTAGGGTTAGGTTTAGGTTTGGGGTTAAAGTTAGGTTTAGGGTTAGGTTTAGGGTTAGGTTTAGGCTTAGGGTTAGGGTAAGGGTAAGGGTTAGGGTTAGGGTTAGGATTAGGTTTAGGGTTGGGGTTAAGGTTAGGGTTAGGGTAAGGGTAAGGGATAGGGTTAGGGATAGGGTTAGGGTTAGGGTTAAGTTTAGGGTTAGGGTTAGGGTAATGTTATGGTTTAGGGTCAGGGCTAGGGTTAGTTTTAGAGTTAGGGTTAGCGTAAGGGTAAGGGTTATGTTTAGGATTAGGGTTACGATTAGGGTAAGGGTTAGGGTTAGGGATAGGGTTAGGTTTAGGGTTAGGGTTAGGGTAAGGGTAAGGGTTAGTGTTAGTGTTAGGGTTAGGTTTAGTGTTGGGGATAAGGTTTAAGGTTAGGGTCAGGGTTAGGGTTAGGCTTAGGGTTACGGTTAGGTTTAGGGTTAGGGTAAGGGTATGTGTTAGGGTATGTGTTAGGGTTAGGGTTAGGGTTAGCGTTAGGGTAATGGTAAGGGTTAGGGTTAGGGTTAGGGCTAAGGTAAGGTTAAGGGTTAGGGTTAGGGTTAGGGTTAGGGTTAGGTTTAGGGTAAGGGTTAGGGTTAGGTTTAGGGTAAGGGTAAGGTTTAGGGTTAGGGTTAGGGTTAGGGTTAGGGTTAGGGTAAGGGTAAGGAGTAGGGTTAGGGTTAGGGTTAGGGTTCGGGTAGGGGTTAGGGTTAGGGTTAGGGTTAGGGATAGGGGTTTTTTTTAGGGTTAGGGTTAGCGGTTATGGTTAGGGTTAGGGTTAGCGTTAAGGTTAGGGTAAGGGTTAGGTTAGGGGTTAGGGTAAGTGTTAGGGTTAGGTTAAGTGTTAGGGTTAGGGTTAGGGTTAGGGTTTGGATAAGGGTTAGCGTTAGGGTTAGGGGTAGGTTTAGGGTTAGCGTAGGTGTTAAGGTTAGGGTTACTGTTAGGGTTAGGGTTAGGGTAAGGTTTAGGGATAGGGTTATGGTTAGGCTAAGGGTAATTGTTAGTGTTAGGGTTAGGGGTAGGTTTAGGTTTAGGGTTAGGGTTAGGGTAGGGTTAGGGTAATGGCAAGGGTTAGGGTTAAGGTTAGGGTTAGGTTTAGGTTTAGGGTTAGGGTTAGAGTTAGGGTAAGGGTAAGGTTTATGGTTAGGATTAGGGTTAGGGTTAC
>JANJXV010000672.1:10000-17500 GCA_024803745.1 Megascapheus bottae | reverse complement strand
GGGTAAGGGTAAGGGTTAGGGTTAGGGTTAGGGTAAAGGTTAAGAGTGAGGATTGGATTAGGTTCAGGGTAAGGGTTAGGGTTAGGGTTATGCTTAGGGTTCGGGTTAGGTTAAGGGTTAGGGTAAGGGTTAGGGTTAGGGCAAGGTTAAGTGTTAGATTTAGGGTTAGGGTTAGGGTTAGGGTAAGGGTTAGTGTTAGGGTTAGGGTTAGGTTTAGGCTTAGGGTTAAGGTTAGGTTTAGGGATAAGTTTAGGGTTAGGGTAAGGGTTAGGTTTAGGTTTAGGGTTAGGGTTAAGCTTAGGTTTTAGGGTTAGGTTTAGGGTTAGTATTAGGGTAAGGTTTAAGGTTAAGGTTAGGGTAAGGGTTAGGGTTAGGGGTAGGGTTAGGGTTAGGGATAGGGTAAGGGTAAGGGTTAGGTTTAGGGTTACGGTTAAGGTTGAGGTTATGGTTAGAGTTAGAGTAAGGGTTAGGGTTAGGGTTAGAGTAAGGGTTAGGTTTAGGGTTAGGGTTAGGTTAGAATTAGGGTTAGGGTTAGGGTAAGGGTAAGGTTTAGGGTTACGGTTAGGGTTAGGGTAAGGGTTAGGGTTAGGTGTCAGGGTTAGTGTTAGGGTTAGGTTAAGTGTTAGGTTTAGGTTTAGGGTTAGGGTTAGGATAAGGGTTTGGGTTAATGTAAGGGTAAGTGTTAGAGTTAGGGTTTGGGTTAGGGTTGGGGTTAGAGTAAGGGTTAGGGTTAGGGTTAGGGTTAGGTTTAGGGTTGGGGTTAAGGTTAGGGTTAGGTTTAGGGTAAGGGTAAGGGTTAGGGTTAGGTTAAGTGTTATGGTTAGGATTAGTGTTAGGTTTAGAGTAAGGGTAAGTGTTAGGTTTAGGGTTAGGGTTAGGTGTTAGGGTTAGGGTTAGGTTCAGGGGTTGATTAGGGTTAGGGTTAGGTGTTAGGCTTAGGGTTAGGTTCAGGGTTAGGGTTAGGTTAAGGATAAGGGTTAGGGTTAGGGTTAGCGTTAGGGTTCGAGTTAAGGTTAGGGTTAGGGTTAGGGTTAGGGTAAGGGTTAGGGTTAAGGTTAGGGTTAGGGTTAGTGTAAGGGTTAGGGTTAGGTTAAGGGTAAGGGTCAGGTTGAGGGTTAGGGTTTGGGTAAGGGTAAGGTTAGGGTTAGGGTTACGGTTAGGGTTAAATTTAAGGTTATGTTTAGGGTTAGGGTTAGGTTTAGTGTTAGGGTTAGGTTAAGGGTAAGGGTTAGGATTAGGGTTAGGGTTAGGGTTAGGGAAAGGTTAAGGATTAGGGTTAGAATTAGGGTAAGGATTAGGGTTAGGGTAATGGTAAGGGTTAGGGTTAGGGTTAGCATTAAGGTTAGGGTTAGGGTAAGGTTAAGTTTTAGGGTGAGGGTTAGGATAACGGTTAGATTTAGGGGTTAAGTTTAGGGTTAGGTTTAGGGTTAGGGTTAGGGTAAGGCTAAGAGTTAGGGTTAGCATTAGGTTTATGATTAGGGTTAGGCTAAGGGTAAGGGTTAGTGTTAGGGTTAGGGTTAGTGTTAGTGATAGTTTTAGGGTTAGGGTTAGGGTAAGGGTAAGTATTATGGTTATGGTTAGGGTTAGGGTTAGGTTAATGGTTAGGGTTAGGGTAAGGGTAATGGTTAGGTTTAGGGTTAGGGTTAGTGATAGGTTTAGGGTTAGGTTTAGGGTAACGTCAAGTGTTAGGTTAGGATTAGGGTTAAAGTTAGGGTTAGGGTTAGGGTTAGGGTTAGTTTTAGTTTTAGGGTTAGGGTTAGGGTTTGGGTTAGGGTTAAGGTTAGGCTTCGGATTAGGGTTAGGGTTAGGGTAAGGGTTAGGGTTAGGGTTAGGGATAGGTTTGGGTTTAGGGTCACGGTTACGGTTAGGGTTAGGGTAAGGGTTAGGGTTAGGGTTAGGTTTAGACTAGGGGTTAGGGTAAGTGTTAGGGTTAGGGCTAGGGTTAGGGTAAGGGTAAGGGTTAGGGTTAGGTTTAGTTTTAGGGTTAGGATTAGGGTTGAGGTTAGGGTAAGGGTTAGTGGTTAGGGTTAGGGTTAGGGTGAGGGTGAGGTTAGTTTTAGGGTTAGGGTTAGGGTAAGGATAAGAGTTGGGGTTAGGGTTAGGTTTGGGTTTAGGGTTATGGTTAGGGTTAGGGTTAGGTTTAAGGTAGGGGTTAGGGTAAGGGTAAGTGTTAGGTTTAGGTTTAGGGTAAGGGTAAGGGTTAGGGTTAGTGTGAGGGTTAGGGTTAGTTTAATGTTTAGGGTTAGGGGTTAGGGTTGGGCTTAGGGTTAGAGTTAGGGTAAGGGTTAGGGTTTGGGTTACGGTTAGTGTAAGGGTTAGGGTTAGGTTTAGGGCTAGTGTAAGTGTTAGGGTTAGGGTTAGGGTTAGGTTTAGGGGTAGGGTTAGGGTAAGGGTTAGGGTTAGGTTTAGGGTTACGGTTAGGGTAAGGATAAGTGTTAGGGTTAGCGATATGGTTAGGGTTAGGTTAAGTGTTAGGGTAAGGGTTAGGGTCAGGGTTAGGTTTAGGGTTGGCTTAAGTTTAGGGTTAGGGTTAGGGTAAGGTTAAGGGTCAGGGTTAGGGTTAGGGTAAGCTTTAGGGTTAGGGTCAGGGTTAGTGTTAGGGTTAGGGTTAGGGTAAGGGTAAGGGTTAGGGTTAGGGTTAGGTTAGGGTTAGGTTTAGGGTTGAGATTAGGGTTAGAGTTAGAGGAAGGGTTAGGGTTAGGGTTCGGGTTCGGGTTTAGGGTTAGGGTTAGGGTTAGGGTTAAGTTTAGCGTTAGGTTTATGGTTAGGGTTAGAGTAAGGGTAAGGGTTAGTGTTAGGGTTAGGGTTAGTGTTAGTGATAGGTTTAGGGTTAGGGTTAGGGTAAGGGTAAGTGTTAGGGTTAGGGTTAGGGTTAGGTTTATGGTTAGGGTTAGGGTAAGGGTAAGGGTTAGGGTTAGGGTTAGGTTTAGGGTTAGTGATAGGTTTAGGGTTAGGGTTAGGGTAAGTGTAAGGGTTTGGGTTAAGGTTAGGGTTAGGGTTAGGTTAGGGTTAGGGGTAGGGTTAGGGTAAGGGTAAGGGTTAGGATTAGGTTTAATGTTAGGGTTAAGGGTTAGGGTTAGGGTTCGGGTTAGGGTTAGCGTTAGGTTTATGGTTAGGGTTAGAATAAGGGTAAGGGTTAGTGTTAGGGTTAGGGTTAGTGTTAATGATAGGTTTAGGGTTAGGGTTAGGGTAAGGGTAAGGGTTAGTGTTAGGGTTAGGCTTAGTGTTAGTGAATGGTTTAGGGTTAGGTTTAGGGTAAGGTTAAGTGTTAGGGTTAGGGTTAGGGTTAGGTTTATGGTTAGGGTTAGGGTAAGGGTAAGGGTTAGGGTTAGGGTTAGGGTTAGTGATAGGTTTAGGATTAGGGTTAGGGTAAGGTCAAGGGTTAGGTTAGGGTTAGGGTTAAGGTTAGGGTTAGGGTTAGGGTTAGGGTTAGGTTAAGGGTTAGCGTTAGGGTTAGGGTTAGGGTAGGGGTTAGGGTAAGGGTAAGTGTTAGGTTTAGGGTTAGGGTTAGGGTAAAGGTAAGGGTTAGTTTTAGGGTTAGGGTTAGTTTTAGTGATAGTTTTAGGGTTAGGGTTAGGGTAAGGGTAAATTTTATGGTTAGGGTTAGGGTTAATGTTAGGTTTATTTTTAGGGTTAGGGTAAGGGTAATGGTTAGGGTTAGGGTTAGGGTTAGTGATAGGTTTAGAGTTAGGATTAGGGTAAGGTCAAGTGTTAGGTTAGGATTAGGGTTAAAGTTATGGTTAGGGTTAGGGTTAGTTTTAGGTTTAGGGTTAGGGTATGGGTAAGGGTTAGCGTTAGGTTTTGGGTTAGGGTTAAGTATAGGGTTTGGATTAGGGTTAGGGTTAGGGTAAGGGTTAGGGTTAGGATTAGGGATAGGTTTGGGTTTAGGGTTACGGTTAGGGTTAGGGTTAGGGTTAGGGTAAGGGTTAGGGTTAGGGTTAGGTTTAGGGTAGGGGTTAGGTTAAGGGTAAGTGTTAGGGTTAGGGTTAGGGTTAGGGTTAGGGTTCGGGTAAGGGTAAGGGTTAGGGTTAGGTTTAGTTTTAGGGTTAGGATTAGGGTTGAGGTTAGGGTAAGGTTTAGTGGTTGGGGTTAGGGTTAGCGTGAGGGTGAGGTTAGGTTTAGGGTTAGGGTTAGGGTAAGGGTAAGAGTTGGGGTTAGGGTTAGGTTTAGGGTAAGGGTATGTATTAGGGTTAGGTTTAGGGTTAGGGTTAGGGTTAGCGTTAGGGGAAGGGTAGGGGTTAGGTTTAGAGTTAGGGTTAAGGTTAGGTTTAGGGTTATGGTTAGGGTAAGGTTTAGGATAAGAGTTAGGGTTAAGTTTAGGGTAAGGGGAAGGTTTAGGTTTAGCGTTAGGGTTAGGGTAAGGGTAATGTTTACGGTTAGGGTTAGGGTTAGGGTTAGATTTAGGGTAGGGTTAGGTTTAGGGTTAGGGTTAGGGTAAGGGTAAGGGTTATTGTTAGTGTTAGGGTTAGGGTTAAGGTAAGGGTAAAGGTTAGTGTTAGGGGTAGGGTTAGTGTAAGGGTTAGGGTTAGGTTTAGGGTAAGGGTCAGGTTGAGGGTTAGGGTTTGGGTAAGGGTAAGGTTAGGGTTAGGGTTACGGTTAGGGTTAAATTTAGGGTTATGTTTAGGGTTAGGGTTAGGTTTAGTGTTAGGGTTAGGTTAAGGGTAAGGGTTAGGATTAGGGTTAGGGTTAGGGTTAGGGAAAGGGTAAGGATTAGGGTTAGAATTAGGGTAAGGATTAGGGTTAGGGTAATGGTAAGGGTTAGGGTTAGGGTTAGGGTTAGCATTAAGGTTAGGGTTAGGGTAAGGGTAAGTTTTAGGGTTAGGGTTACGATAACGGTTAGATTTAGGGGTTAAGGTTAGGGTTAGGTTTAGGGTTAGGGTTAGGGTAAGGATAAGAGTTAGGGTTAGCATTAGGTTTATGGTTAGGGTTAGGCTAAGGGTAAGGGTTAGTGTTAGGGTTAGGGTTAGTGTTAGTGATAGTTTTAGGGTTAGGGTTAGGGTAAGGGTAAGTGTTATGGTTAGGCTTAGGGTTAGGGTTAGGTTTATGGTTAGGGTTAGGGTAAGGGTAATGGTTAGGGTTAGGGTTAGGGTTAGTGATAGGTTTAGGGTTAGGTTTAGGGTAAGGTCAAGTGTTAGGTTAGGATTAGGGTTAAAGTTAGGGTTAGGGTTAGGGTTAGGGTTAGTTTTAGGTTTAGGGTTAGGGTAAGTGTAAGGGTTAGGGTTAGGGTTTGGGTTAGGGTTAAGGTTAGGGTTCGGATTAGGGTTAGGGTTAGGGTAAGGGTTAGGGTTAGGGTTAGGGATAGGTTTGGGTTTAGGGTTACGGTTAGGGTTAGGGTTAGGATTAGGGTAAGGGTTAGGGTTAGGGTTAGGTTTAGGCTAGGGGTTAGGGTAAGGGTAAGTGTTAGGGTTAGGGTTAGGGTTAGGGTAAGGGTAAGGGTTAGGGTTAGGTTTAGTTTTAGGGTTAGGATTAGGGTTGAGGTTAGGGTAAGGGTTAGTGGTTAGGGTTAGGGTTAGGGTGAGGGTGAGGTTAGGTTTAGGGTTAGGGTTAGGGTAAGGGTAAGAGTTGGGGTTAGGGTTAGGTTTGGGTTTAGGGTTACGGTTAGGGTTAGGTTTAGGGTAGGGGTTAGGGTAAGGGTAAGTGTTAAGTTTAGGGTTAGGGTAAGGGTAAGGGTTAGGGTTAGTGTGAGGGTTAGGGTTAGGTTAAGGTTTAGGGTTAGGGGTTAGGGTTGGGGTTAGGGTTAGTGTTAGGGTAAGGGTTAGGGTTAGGGGTAGCGTAAGTGTTAGGGTTAGGGTTAGGGTTAGGTTTAGGGGTAGGGTTAGGGTAAGGGTTAGGGTTAGGTTTAGGGTTACGGTTAGGGTAAGGGTAAGTGTTAGGGTTAGGGTTAGGGTTAGGTTAAGTGTTAGGGTAAGGGTTAGGGTCAGAGTTAGGTTTAGGGTTGGCTTAAGTTAGGGTTAGGGTTAGGGTAAGGTTAAGGGTTAGGGTTAGGGTTAGGGTTAGGGTAAGCGTTAGGGTTAGGGTCAGGGTTAGTGTTAGGGTTAGGGTTAGGGTAAGGGTAAGGGTTAGGGTTAGGATTAGGTTAGGGTTAGGTTTACGGTTGAGATTAGGGTTAGAGTTAGAGGAAGGGTTAGGGTTAGGGTAAGTGTTAGGGTTAGGGTTAGTGTTAGGTTTAGGGTTGGGGTTAAGGTTAGGGTTAGGGTTAGGGTAAGGGTAAGTGTTAGTGTTAGGGTTAGGGTTAGGGTAAGCGTTAGGGTTAGGGTCAGGGTTAGTTTTAGGGTTAGTGTTAGGGTAAGGGTAAGGGTTAGGGTTAGGATTAGGTTATGGTTAGGGTTAGGGTTAGGGTTGAGGTTAGGGTTAGAGTTAGAGGAAGGGTTAGGGTTAGGGTCAGGGTAAGGGTTCGGGTTAGGGTTAGGGTTAGAGTTAGGGTAAGGTTTAGAGTAAGGGTAAGGGTTAGGGTTAGGGTAAGGGTTAGGGTTAGGGTTAGGTTTAGGGTTGGGGTTAAGTTTAGGGTTAGGGTTAGGGTAAGGGTAAGTGTTAGGGTTAGGGTTAGGGTTAGGTTTAGATTTAGGGTTAGGGTTATGGTTAGGGTTAGGGTTAGGGTAAGGGTATGTGTTAGGGTGAGGGTTAGTGTTAGGGTTAGCATTAGGGTAAGCGTAAGTGTTAGGGTTAGGGTTAGGGTTAAGGTAAGGGTAAGGGTTAGGGTTAGGTTTAGGGTTAGGTTTAAGGTAAGGGTTAGGGATAGGTTTTGGGTAAGTGTAACGTTTAAGGTTAGGGTTAGGGTTAGGTTAAGGTTAGGGTTAGAGTTAGTGTTAGGGTTAGTTTAGGGGTAATGTAAGGGTAAAGGTTAGGGTTAGGGTTAGGGTTAGGTTAAGGGTTACGATTAGGGTTACAGTTAGGGTAGGGGTTAGGGTAAGCATAAGTGTTAGTGTTAGGGTTAGGTTTAGGATAAAGGTAAGGATTAGGGTTTGGTTTAGGATTAGGTTTATTGGTTAGGGTTAGGGTTAGGGTTAGGGTTAGGGTTAGGTTTAGGGTTAGGGTTAGGGTAAGGGTAAGGGTTATGGTTAGGGTTAGGACAAGTGTTAGTGTTCGGTTTAAGGTTAGGATTAGGGTTAGGTAAGGGTTAATGTTAGGGTTAGGGTTAGGGTAAGGCTTAGGGTTAGGGTTAGGGTAAGGATTAGGGTTAGGGTTTGGGTTAGAGTTAGGTTTAGGTTTCGGATTAGGGTTAGGGTTAAGGTAAGGGTTGGGGTTAGGGTGTAGGTTTAGGGTAAGGGTTAGGGTTAGGTTTAGGGTAAGTGTAAGGGTAAGGGTTAGTGTTAGGGTTAGGTTTAGGGTTAGGGTTAGGGTTAGGGTAAGGGTAAGGGTAAGGGTTAGGGTTAAGGTTAGGGTTAGGGTTAGGTTTAGGGTTAGGGTTAGGGTTAGTGTAAGGGTAAGGGTTAGGGATAGGATTAGGGTTAGGGTTAGTGTAAGGGTTATGGTTGGGTTAGGGTTAGGGTTAAGGTTAGG
>JANJXV010000672.1:0-7500 GCA_024803745.1 Megascapheus bottae | reverse complement strand
TTAGGGTAAGGGTTAGGGTTAGGTTTAAGTTAAGGGTAAAGTTTAGGGTTAGGGATAGGGTTGGGGTTAGGGTTAGGCTTAAAGTATGGGTATGTGTTAGGGTTAGGTTTAGGGTTAGGGTTACCGTTAGGGTTACCGTTAGGGGAAGGGGAATGGTTAGGGTTAGGGTTAGGGTTAAGGTAAGGGTCAGGGTTAGGGTTATGGTTAGGTTTAGGGTAAGGGTTAGGATTAGGTTTAGGGTTAGGGGAAGTTTTAGGGTTAGGGTTAGCGTTAGGGTTAGGGTAAGGGTAAGGTTTAGGGTTAGGGTTAGGGTTAGGTTTAGGATTAGGGTTAGGTTTAGGGTTATGATTAGGGTAAGGGTAAGGGTTATGGTTATGGTTATGGTTAGGGTTAGGGTTAAGGTTAGGGTTAGGGTTAGGGTAAGTGTAAGGGTTAGGGTTAGGGTTAGGCTAAGGGTAAGGGTTAGGGTTATGGTTATGGTTAGGGTAAGTTAAGGGTTAGGGTTAGGTTTAGGGTTAGGGGAAGTTTTACAGTTATGGTTAGGGTTAGGGTTAGGGTTAGGGTTAGGGTTAGGGTAAGGGTAAGTATTATGGTTATGGTTAGGGTTAGGGTTAGGTTAATGGTTAGGGTTAGGGTAAGGGTAATGGTTAGGTTTAGGGTTAGGGTTAGTGATAGGTTTAGGGTTAGGTTTAGGGTAACGTCAAGTGTTAGGTTAGGATTAGGGTTAAAGTTAGGGTTAGGGTTAGGGTTAGGGTTAGTTTTAGTTTTAGGGTTAGGGTTAGGGTTTGGGTTAGGGTTAAGGTTAGGCTTCGGATTAGGGTTAGGGTTAGGGTAAGGGTTAGGGTTAGGGTTAGGGATAGGTTTGGGTTTAGGGTCACGGTTACGGTTAGGGTTAGGGTAAGGGTTAGGGTTAGGGTTAGGTTTAGACTAGGGGTTAGGGTAAGTGTTAGGGTTAGGGCTAGGGTTAGGGTAAGGGTAAGGGTTAGGGTTAGGTTTAGTTTTAGGGTTAGGATTAGGGTTGAGGTTAGGGTAAGGGTTAGTGGTTAGGGTTAGGGTTAGGGTGAGGGTGAGGTTAGTTTTAGGGTTAGGGTTAGGGTAAGGATAAGAGTTGGGGTTAGGGTTAGGTTTGGGTTTAGGGTTATGGTTAGGGTTAGGGTTAGGTTTAAGGTAGGGGTTAGGGTAAGGGTAAGTGTTAGGTTTAGGTTTAGGGTAAGGGTAAGGGTTAGGGTTAGTGTGAGGGTTAGGGTTAGTTTAATGTTTAGGGTTAGGGGTTAGGGTTGGGCTTAGGGTTAGAGTTAGGGTAAGGGTTAGGGTTTGGGTTACGGTTAGTGTAAGGGTTAGGGTTAGGTTTAGGGCTAGTGTAAGTGTTAGGGTTAGGGTTAGGGTTAGGTTTAGGGGTAGGGTTAGGGTAAGGGTTAGGGTTAGGTTTAGGGTTACGGTTAGGGTAAGGATAAGTGTTAGGGTTAGCGATATGGTTAGGGTTAGGTTAAGTGTTAGGGTAAGGGTTAGGGTCAGGGTTAGGTTTAGGGTTGGCTTAAGTTTAGGGTTAGGGTTAGGGTAAGGTTAAGGGTCAGGGTTAGGGTTAGGGTAAGCTTTAGGGTTAGGGTCAGGGTTAGTGTTAGGGTTAGGGTTAGGGTAAGGGTAAGGGTTAGGGTTAGGGTTAGGTTAGGGTTAGGTTTAGGGTTGAGATTAGGGTTAGAGTTAGAGGAAGGGTTAGGGTTAGGGTTCGGGTTCGGGTTTAGGGTTAGGGTTAGGGTTAGGGTTAAGTTTAGCGTTAGGTTTATGGTTAGGGTTAGAGTAAGGGTAAGGGTTAGTGTTAGGGTTAGGGTTAGTGTTAGTGATAGGTTTAGGGTTAGGGTTAGGGTAAGGGTAAGTGTTAGGGTTAGGGTTAGGGTTAGGTTTATGGTTAGGGTTAGGGTAAGGGTAAGGGTTAGGGTTAGGGTTAGGTTTAGGGTTAGTGATAGGTTTAGGGTTAGGGTTAGGGTAAGTGTAAGGGTTTGGGTTAAGGTTAGGGTTAGGGTTAGGTTAGGGTTAGGGGTAGGGTTAGGGTAAGGGTAAGGGTTAGGATTAGGTTTAATGTTAGGGTTAAGGGTTAGGGTTAGGGTTCGGGTTAGGGTTAGCGTTAGGTTTATGGTTAGGGTTAGAATAAGGGTAAGGGTTAGTGTTAGGGTTAGGGTTAGTGTTAATGATAGGTTTAGGGTTAGGGTTAGGGTAAGGGTAAGGGTTAGTGTTAGGGTTAGGCTTAGTGTTAGTGAATGGTTTAGGGTTAGGTTTAGGGTAAGGTTAAGTGTTAGGGTTAGGGTTAGGGTTAGGTTTATGGTTAGGGTTAGGGTAAGGGTAAGGGTTAGGGTTAGGGTTAGGGTTAGTGATAGGTTTAGGATTAGGGTTAGGGTAAGGTCAAGGGTTAGGTTAGGGTTAGGGTTAAGGTTAGGGTTAGGGTTAGGGTTAGGGTTAGGTTAAGGGTTAGCGTTAGGGTTAGGGTTAGGGTAGGGGTTAGGGTAAGGGTAAGTGTTAGGTTTAGGGTTAGGGTTAGGGTAAAGGTAAGGGTTAGTTTTAGGGTTAGGGTTAGTTTTAGTGATAGTTTTAGGGTTAGGGTTAGGGTAAGGGTAAATTTTATGGTTAGGGTTAGGGTTAATGTTAGGTTTATTTTTAGGGTTAGGGTAAGGGTAATGGTTAGGGTTAGGGTTAGGGTTAGTGATAGGTTTAGAGTTAGGATTAGGGTAAGGTCAAGTGTTAGGTTAGGATTAGGGTTAAAGTTATGGTTAGGGTTAGGGTTAGTTTTAGGTTTAGGGTTAGGGTATGGGTAAGGGTTAGCGTTAGGTTTTGGGTTAGGGTTAAGTATAGGGTTTGGATTAGGGTTAGGGTTAGGGTAAGGGTTAGGGTTAGGATTAGGGATAGGTTTGGGTTTAGGGTTACGGTTAGGGTTAGGGTTAGGGTTAGGGTAAGGGTTAGGGTTAGGGTTAGGTTTAGGGTAGGGGTTAGGTTAAGGGTAAGTGTTAGGGTTAGGGTTAGGGTTAGGGTTAGGGTTCGGGTAAGGGTAAGGGTTAGGGTTAGGTTTAGTTTTAGGGTTAGGATTAGGGTTGAGGTTAGGGTAAGGTTTAGTGGTTGGGGTTAGGGTTAGCGTGAGGGTGAGGTTAGGTTTAGGGTTAGGGTTAGGGTAAGGGTAAGAGTTGGGGTTAGGGTTAGGTTTAGGGTAAGGGTATGTATTAGGGTTAGGTTTAGGGTTAGGGTTAGGGTTAGCGTTAGGGGAAGGGTAGGGGTTAGGTTTAGAGTTAGGGTTAAGGTTAGGTTTAGGGTTATGGTTAGGGTAAGGTTTAGGATAAGAGTTAGGGTTAAGTTTAGGGTAAGGGGAAGGTTTAGGTTTAGCGTTAGGGTTAGGGTAAGGGTAATGTTTACGGTTAGGGTTAGGGTTAGGGTTAGATTTAGGGTAGGGTTAGGTTTAGGGTTAGGGTTAGGGTAAGGGTAAGGGTTATTGTTAGTGTTAGGGTTAGGGTTAAGGTAAGGGTAAAGGTTAGTGTTAGGGGTAGGGTTAGTGTAAGGGTTAGGGTTAGGTTTAGGGTAAGGGTCAGGTTGAGGGTTAGGGTTTGGGTAAGGGTAAGGTTAGGGTTAGGGTTACGGTTAGGGTTAAATTTAGGGTTATGTTTAGGGTTAGGGTTAGGTTTAGTGTTAGGGTTAGGTTAAGGGTAAGGGTTAGGATTAGGGTTAGGGTTAGGGTTAGGGAAAGGGTAAGGATTAGGGTTAGAATTAGGGTAAGGATTAGGGTTAGGGTAATGGTAAGGGTTAGGGTTAGGGTTAGGGTTAGCATTAAGGTTAGGGTTAGGGTAAGGGTAAGTTTTAGGGTTAGGGTTACGATAACGGTTAGATTTAGGGGTTAAGGTTAGGGTTAGGTTTAGGGTTAGGGTTAGGGTAAGGATAAGAGTTAGGGTTAGCATTAGGTTTATGGTTAGGGTTAGGCTAAGGGTAAGGGTTAGTGTTAGGGTTAGGGTTAGTGTTAGTGATAGTTTTAGGGTTAGGGTTAGGGTAAGGGTAAGTGTTATGGTTAGGCTTAGGGTTAGGGTTAGGTTTATGGTTAGGGTTAGGGTAAGGGTAATGGTTAGGGTTAGGGTTAGGGTTAGTGATAGGTTTAGGGTTAGGTTTAGGGTAAGGTCAAGTGTTAGGTTAGGATTAGGGTTAAAGTTAGGGTTAGGGTTAGGGTTAGGGTTAGTTTTAGGTTTAGGGTTAGGGTAAGTGTAAGGGTTAGGGTTAGGGTTTGGGTTAGGGTTAAGGTTAGGGTTCGGATTAGGGTTAGGGTTAGGGTAAGGGTTAGGGTTAGGGTTAGGGATAGGTTTGGGTTTAGGGTTACGGTTAGGGTTAGGGTTAGGATTAGGGTAAGGGTTAGGGTTAGGGTTAGGTTTAGGCTAGGGGTTAGGGTAAGGGTAAGTGTTAGGGTTAGGGTTAGGGTTAGGGTAAGGGTAAGGGTTAGGGTTAGGTTTAGTTTTAGGGTTAGGATTAGGGTTGAGGTTAGGGTAAGGGTTAGTGGTTAGGGTTAGGGTTAGGGTGAGGGTGAGGTTAGGTTTAGGGTTAGGGTTAGGGTAAGGGTAAGAGTTGGGGTTAGGGTTAGGTTTGGGTTTAGGGTTACGGTTAGGGTTAGGTTTAGGGTAGGGGTTAGGGTAAGGGTAAGTGTTAAGTTTAGGGTTAGGGTAAGGGTAAGGGTTAGGGTTAGTGTGAGGGTTAGGGTTAGGTTAAGGTTTAGGGTTAGGGGTTAGGGTTGGGGTTAGGGTTAGTGTTAGGGTAAGGGTTAGGGTTAGGGGTAGCGTAAGTGTTAGGGTTAGGGTTAGGGTTAGGTTTAGGGGTAGGGTTAGGGTAAGGGTTAGGGTTAGGTTTAGGGTTACGGTTAGGGTAAGGGTAAGTGTTAGGGTTAGGGTTAGGGTTAGGTTAAGTGTTAGGGTAAGGGTTAGGGTCAGAGTTAGGTTTAGGGTTGGCTTAAGTTAGGGTTAGGGTTAGGGTAAGGTTAAGGGTTAGGGTTAGGGTTAGGGTTAGGGTAAGCGTTAGGGTTAGGGTCAGGGTTAGTGTTAGGGTTAGGGTTAGGGTAAGGGTAAGGGTTAGGGTTAGGATTAGGTTAGGGTTAGGTTTACGGTTGAGATTAGGGTTAGAGTTAGAGGAAGGGTTAGGGTTAGGGTAAGTGTTAGGGTTAGGGTTAGTGTTAGGTTTAGGGTTGGGGTTAAGGTTAGGGTTAGGGTTAGGGTAAGGGTAAGTGTTAGTGTTAGGGTTAGGGTTAGGGTAAGCGTTAGGGTTAGGGTCAGGGTTAGTTTTAGGGTTAGTGTTAGGGTAAGGGTAAGGGTTAGGGGTAGGATTAGGTTATGGTTAGGGTTAGGGTTAGGGTTGAGGTTAGGGTTAGAGTTAGAGGAAGGGTTAGGGTTAGGGTCAGGGTAAGGGTTCGGGTTAGGGTTAGGGTTAGAGTTAGGGTAAGGTTTAGAGTAAGGGTAAGGGTTAGGGTTAGGGTAAGGGTTAGGGTTAGGGTTAGGTTTAGGGTTGGGGTTAAGTTTAGGGTTAGGGTTAGGGTAAGGGTAAGTGTTAGGGTTAGGGTTAGGGTTAGGTTTAGATTTAGGGTTAGGGTTATGGTTAGGGTTAGGGTTAGGGTAAGGGTATGTGTTAGGGTGAGGGTTAGTGTTAGGGTTAGCATTAGGGTAAGCGTAAGTGTTAGGGTTAGGGTTAGGGTTAAGGTAAGGGTAAGGGTTAGGGTTAGGTTTAGGGTTAGGTTTAAGGTAAGGGTTAGGGATAGGTTTTGGGTAAGTGTAACGTTTAAGGTTAGGGTTAGGGTTAGGTTAAGGTTAGGGTTAGAGTTAGTGTTAGGGTTAGTTTAGGGGTAATGTAAGGGTAAAGGTTAGGGTTAGGGTTAGGGTTAGGTTAAGGGTTACGATTAGGGTTACAGTTAGGGTAGGGGTTAGGGTAAGCATAAGTGTTAGTGTTAGGGTTAGGTTTAGGATAAAGGTAAGGATTAGGGTTTGGTTTAGGATTAGGTTTATTGGTTAGGGTTAGGGTTAGGGTTAGGGTTAGGGTTAGGTTTAGGGTTAGGGTTAGGGTAAGGGTAAGGGTTATGGTTAGGGTTAGGACAAGTGTTAGTGTTGTTCGGTTTAAGGTTAGGATTAGGGTTAGGTAAGGGTTAATGTTAGGGTTAGGGTTAGGGTAAGGCTTAGGGTTAGGGTTAGGGTAAGGATTAGGGTTAGGGTTTGGGTTAGAGTTAGGTTTAGGTTTCGGATTAGGGTTAGGGTTAAGGTAAGGGTTGGGGTTAGGGTGTAGGTTTAGGGTAAGGGTTAGGGTTAGGTTTAGGGTAAGTGTAAGGGTAAGGGTTAGTGTTAGGGTTAGGTTTAGGGTTAGGGTTAGGGTTAGGGTAAGGGTAAGGGTAAGGGTTAGGGTTAAGGTTAGGGTTAGGGTTAGGTTTAGGGTTAGGGTTAGGGTTAGTGTAAGGGTAAGGGTTAGGGATAGGATTAGGGTTAGGGTTAGTGTAAGGGTTATGGTTGGGTTAGGGTTAGGGTTAAGGTTAGGGTTAGGGTTAGGGTAAGGGTAAGGGTTAGGGTTAGGGTTAGGATTAGTGTTGGGGTTAAGGTTAGGGTTAGGGTAAGGGTTAGGGTTAGGATTAGGGTTAGGTTTAAGTTAAGGTTTAGGGTTATGGTAATGGTTAGTGTTAGGGTAAGTGTATTTGTTAGGGTTAGGGTTAGGGTTAGGGTAAGGGTTAGGTTTAGCGTTAGGGTAAGCGTAAGGGTTAGGGTTAGGGTTATGGTAAGAATAAGGGTTAGGGTTAGGGTTAGGGTTAGGTTTAGGTTTAGGGTAAGGGTAAGTTTTAGATTTAGGGTTCGGGTTAGGGTTAGGGTAAGGGTAAGGGTTAGGGTTAGGGGTTAGGGTTAGTGTTAGGTTAGGGTTAGGCTTAGGGTTAGGATAGGAGTTAGGTTAGGGTAAGTGTTAGGGTTAGGGATAGGGTTAGGATATGGGTAAGGGTTATGGTTAGGGTTAGTGTTAGGGTTAGGTTAAGTGTTAGGGTTAGGCTTAGGGTAAGGGTAAGGGTTAGGGGTTAAGGTTAGGGTTAGGGTTAGGTTTAGGCTTAGGGTTAGGATTAGGGTAAGTGTAAGGGTTAGGGTTAGGATTATGGTTAAGGTTAGGGTAAGGGTTAGGTTTAGGGTTAGGGTTAAGGATAGGGTTAGGTTTAGGGTTAGGGTTAGGGTAAGGGTAAGGGTTAAGGTTAGGGTTAGGGTAGGGTTAGGGTTAGGTTAGGGTAAGGGTTAGGGTTAGGTTTAGGTTAAGGGGTAAAGTTTAGGGTTAGGGATAGGGTTGGGGTTAGGGTTAGGCTTAAAGTAAGGGTATGTGTTAGGGTTAGGTTTAGGGTTAGGGTTACCTTTAGGGTTACTGTTAGGGGAAGGGGAATTGTTAGGGTTAGGGTTAGGGTTAAGCTAAGGGTCAGGGTTAGGGTTAGGGTAGGTTTAGGGTAAGGGTTAGGATTAGTTTAGGGTTAGGGGAAGTTTTAGG